>JARFYF010000058.1:25194380-25205230 GCA_030265395.1 Rhina ancylostomus | reverse complement strand
AGCTTAATTAGTTTGGCAAAACATTGTGGGTCAAAGGGCCTGTTCTTGTGCTATACTGTTCTGTGTTCGATGTTGCATTTCACAAAATCAACAATGCTGTTGGACATTTTAATTACACTGCCATTTATAACTGATATCAACATATTTGCAAGGGCTAGTAACGAACTCAAGAGAGGCTTTGAATATGGCACAGAGAGGTTCCATGAGGGAAATGCACTTGATCTTGTGTACATGTATTTGCAAAAGTGATTTGATTGAGTGTGGCATAATAGACTTGTTATGAAGACTGAAGCTCTTGGTATAAAAGTAGTAGCAGCATAGGTAGAAAGCAGAAAGATATATAGCAACACGGTAGCGTAGCAGTTAGCATGGTGCTATTACAGCGCCAGCGATCGGGGTTCGATTCCCATCACTGTCTGTAAGAAGTCTGTACATTCTCCCGTGTCTGCGTTGTACATTCTCCTGTGTCAGCGTGGGTTTCCTCCAGGTGCTCCGGTTTCCTCCCACATTCTAAAGATGTACGGGTAGGTTAATATGGGGCTTAAAATGGGCGGCGTGGACTCATTGGGCCTGAAGGGTCTGTTACCATGCTGGAAATAAAATTCAAAAATTTTGAAAAATTTAAATTTAATTTAAATTTTAATTTAAAAATTGCCTCAGGGAAAGGTAACAGGGTAGTAGTGAAAGGCAGATTTTCAGACCAGAGAGAAGTGTAAAGTTCCCCTGGATTCAGTGCCAGGGAGCAGTTTTTCTCACTATACACTCATTGTTTGGATTTTGTTTGTACTAATACCTTGTTTTTGCATAGTCCTTTCTTTTCTCTCTTCAATCTCTTGTATAATTTATGTATAATGTATATTCTATGTGTTGTCTGTACCGTTATGCCTGTGATGCTGTTGCAAGCAAGTTTTTCATTGCACTGTATATGTGCACATGACAATAAACTTGACTTGATGACTTGAAGGCATAATTTCCAAATTTGCCCAATATTATGCCCAAAGCATAGAGAACTGTAAGAATATAGACGACAAAATGGGCAAGCACATATCAGATCAAATTTATTGCAGAAAAATGCAAGGTGTTACAATTGTGCAGAAAAAAAAACAGGGAAGGAAATGCAATTTTAAAAGTGGTACAGGAATAGAGAGATCTGGGATGATGTAAGTGTTGGGGTAGGCTGAGAAAGTGGTTGAAAAAGAATAACAAACACCATGCTTTGAAAATGAAAATATTGAGTACAAGAGCAAGTGGGATAAATTTTTCTACATTGAAGTACTGGTTTCAATTCTAGGATCACACTTCAGGAAAAATGTGACTGCCTTAGCGCAGCCTAGTGGAACTCTGGTTGGACTAGTTGCTTCACAACTCGGACCTGAGTGTGATACTGACCTCGTATCTGACTGCAAATTGCATGTTTTCTCTGTTGTCCCATCTGGGTTTCTGTCAGGTGCTCTGGTCTCCTTCCACATCCTTAGGATGTGGAATTGGTTAATTGGTCCCTATTAATTACTCCTTAGCGTAGGTGTGAGACAGAGTAAGTCGCACGGCTGCAGGGAAACAAGAGGGTGTAATGGCACTGATAGGATTGCTTAGCTGGAAGTTGGCACGGACCTGATGGGCCAAATGGTCAGTGATGTAATAAATAATGTTGAAGAAAATATTTACTAGAATGATTCCAGGGATGCGGGACTTCAGTTACATCAATAGACTGGAGAAGCTGGAATTGCTTCTCCTTGGATCAGAGACGGATAGTGTTATTTAAAATCATGAAGGGTCGAGGTAGAGAAAAGGTTTTGAACTAGAGGGGTAGGTTGAAGATGAGGGTGAGAGAAGCAGAAGTAAAATGTGGGAAAATATTTTACACAATGAGTTATTAAAATCTGGGACTGGACTGATGCCCCTGTATATCAATGTCTAACGCTTAGAAATCAAGTCCAAAGCAGGAATCAAGAATGAAATAAGTAAAATTTGTTCAAACATTGCTTCATCTCTTCTTAGTCACAAAGGGCATATTACTTCAATCATAAATTTGCCTGCATCCCAAATTCAATTACATTTTCAGTTAAATTATTTTATGAAGAGGATTGCTTTAGACATGCAAATGTGGTGAAAGATCAACATTAACATTATTTGCTGCATGTTGTGTTGGAGAACAGTAGATTTAATTGTGGTTTTCAAATGGGAACTGGATAAGCACTTGAACAAATATAAATTGTGTGGCTGTGGAGAGAGGGTGGGGCTGTGGGATTAACTGATTTCTCATGGAACTGTGGTTCTTCCTTATAAAGCCTTACACAGTGCCAGTGGACACTGGGAGCCTTTTAGACACTTTATGGGTGCACTGTTGAAAGAGAAAACATGTGGCATCGGTGCTTTGTAGTTGTATGCATTGGTTAACGGCACAATAAATATAAAGAATGTATGAATAAAGAATATTTTTGAAATTAAAAACTAATCGATTTCTCCCACAACAAGCCAACACAACATTGATGGGCCAGAAGGCCCTGCTCTGTGCTGTTATCTTCCTTTGACTCTCTGATTCTATCAAAAGTTAATATACCTGGTGAGAAAAGCATGTTTAGTTGACACTGGCAAAAATCACCACTTTGGAAGTCTTTGGCAGTGAAGGCTGATAGACAGCAACATGAGTATGCATGACCCTCGATGAATTCTTTATCAGAACAACAAGCTCCCTTTGACAGGAAATGGAGGCTGACAAGGGAATCTAGGCCTTAGGAAGACAAGGTTTCATTATGTTGTTTTCGTGGGTATCACAACAGAAGTGTCAATGATTAGCGGGAATACAGAACAAAAAACTTACCTCAACTTATAGAGCGTAAGTATTAAAGGACTTAACTTTGCCTGATTGTGTCTTTTGTTTTTAATTTAGTATTAATTTTAAACAGCAACATTTGAGATTTGGAGAAATATGCAGAATTTATGGATGCCAACTTATGTTTCAAATTCCTTTCTGGAAATTCAAACCGCACCACCAGTAATTCTCTACAAAGAAAATGCCAGCTTTTAAATAACAGATTCAATGTGTTTCAAACTGGGCTAATGTCCTGCACTCCAGTGCCAACAACTAATGAGCCAAGTCCAAGGCAGAAACCAAGAATGAAATAAGAACAATTATTCTCCTTATTCACCAATGGAACGTTAATTCATTCACCCTTCGCATATAGAAGTATTTCCTAACTTCCCTCAGTAGGTTCTGCCTGTTTTTAGACTATGTATTTTGGCTCCAGACTCCCCAACATATCGAAATAGTTCCTCCGTCAGCCCAATTAGTTCCCTCCATAATTATGTAAACTTAATCAAATCATCTTTTCTGAATTCCAGGGAATACAAGCATTTAAGAAATGTGTGGCAAGCGGTTAAACTGCTTAGGTTTGGAAAGCCTCACGCCAAGTGCTGGAAGTTGGGATAAATATGGATGGGTGCCCATTGGTTAGCATGGACGTGATGGGCCGAGTGGCCTGTTTCCATGCCTTATGACTCTATGACAACAGCAGTTTGTGCATATAAATCTAGCAAAAACTTGCAGAGGCTGGATATCTGAAACAATATGTATCTGGATGAAGGGTCTTTGACTTGAAACATTAACTGTTTTTATTTTGACAGATGTTCCCTGATGTGCTGACTGTTCCCAGCAATTGCTGGTTTTGTGGGAGTTTTTGCACTCTCTCATTGTCAGTTAGCCCTTGTCACTTGGTATATCTCTTCTTTGCTCCCTGTAAGGCAATTTAATCCTTCTTATCATGTGGTGTGCAGAACTGCTCACAGCATTCAGATGTGGAATGGCTGCAGCCCCCTTGTTCTCCACTTTTCCAAACATAAAGGCGATGAGCATTTCTGTTGTCCAATGGCAACATGCTTCATCAAAGACTCCCATCATCTGGGCTGTGCAATCTTCATGCAGCTACCATTGGGCAGGAGGTACAGAAGCCTGAAGTCCCACACCACCAGGTTCGAGAACAGCTACTTCCCTTCAACCATTTGGTTCTTGAACCAACCGGCACAACTCTAATCATTACAGTTTAGCAACACTATGACCACTTTGATCATTTTGCACTAAAATGGACGTAGTTTTTTGTTCTAATTGTGATCTTTCTTGTAAAAGTTGTGTTTAATTGTTTTCTTGTGAATACTGCTATGACACTATATGCCTGTGATTCTGCTGCAAGTAAGTTTTTCATTGCACCTGCGCATACATGGGCTTATACATATGACAATAAACTCGACTTTGACTTTTGACTTTAATCATTCCATTAGCTTTTCTAATTATTTTCTGTCCCTGTCCATCGTTAGATTTTATATGATTGACCAGCAACACTCACAGCAGGATTTTGGCTCCTACATTATTGGTGCCAATCTGTAACACTAAGCAACAGAACAAAATTTGTAACAGACAAATGGTTTGCAGGACCATGCTGGAAAGAATGGTTATCTTTTTCGTTTCCCCATCTTCTAGTTAGTAGGTTCTTGTGGGTATTGCATAATGTGGGTATTGCATCATAATTACATTTTGTGGGTATTGCGTTGGACAATTTCCCATTAGTTTGAGTCTTCTGCTGCTGGTATCCAGAGTCAGAACACTAGATCAACATGGGGTCTCAGATAAAAGCTTCTTCACCATTTGGCAGATTCTATCTGGCTCAGACTACCATTCATCTACTGAACAAATAATGCAGAACTACAGTGCCTAGTGTTACAATGCCAGTGGTCTCACTTAGAATACTCAGACTTGTATACCAATGTCATTGTCACGTATGCCATCCTATAAAGCAATCTTTGAGCTTTCCAATGATTTTACTGAAAGATCTGAGAGCATCTGAATTATTTTTTTCTCTCTCCATTTCCTAAACTATCATGGAACCTTTAAACATTCATTTATTTAGATTCAGGAGGCCCAGTCTTAACATCAATTCTCTCTCTCTTCATCTTAATCAACAATTCTCTCATGTTGTGGTCACTCTTCACCAAGGGAACTGTGTTCATATATTTTCTCTTTAAGTGTATATAGTCCCTAAATTCTTTAGTAGTGCATGCCTTGCCTTTAAGAACATAGAACAGTACAGCAAAGGGACAGGCCCCTCTTTTTGCCAACAAGAGTCCTTTAGGAGTTTAAATTGTCTCTGCCTCACAGTCATTTTGTTTTTCAACACTACCCTCTGGTTTACTGTTGTTTTACCATTAACTGATTTCATCAGTTTATCATGGATAGTCCAATCTCATTGCGTGGAAGTCAGCCGAATTCAGATCTAAAATTTCAGCTGCTGTTTCATGTTACTCCCTTTCAGACTCCAGTTGAATTTGATCATGTTATGATCACTAGTAGATTAATGTTTGACACGTTATGCAATACTAAATCTAATTTTGCCTATTCTGTTATTAGTAAATAGTTAATAATGAAGTTTTTATACAGTTCAATCACACCAGTGATAAAGCTAAATGATACTGTAAATGAATGTTCAATTAACATTAAACAAAATAACGTGTCTGTAAGGGATGCAAAGTTTGCCCTCCCATCCAGTTTCTATAACTTGGCAGCATTTGAACCTACCTCAGCAGTTTGTAGGTAACTTTAGTGCATATTCCTAATGAGCTATAGCCAGTCTTTATCAGCCATACATTCCTCAAAATTTTTACAAATGCAGATGTCCAAAACTTCCTGAAGGTCATATTCTGGTGCATTTAACTGTTTGCTCAATCACTGGACCCACTATTGTTACACCAGGGAGGTCTGGTTTGCCAATCCCATGGAAAAGGTAAGTGTAGATAGGTGTTATACTGTATTAATAGACTTTATCTGAGTATAATGCTTTAAAATGTTTTAACAAAAATGTATTTTCTTGGATTTTAAAATCATTTTTAATTTTTAAATATTATTTCTATCTTTTTAAATAACTTTTATATATCTCTGTCTATCAGAGACCAATAAAAGCTACAAAAAGTCTTTAGTTATCTTTGATAGCTGGTACGATGTCTAAGGCCATTGGGGCATCTCAATAACAATGCCTCAGGATGTGACCTCTCACTCCAATCTTGCTCTGTCTCATGAGACACTTGTTCAGTGTGGTGGGTCTCCTTGTTTGGCTCTCCACATAGGGAAAATGTGTGGGTGGGCAGGTACTGTGGGGAGCAAACCCCATGAGAAGGATGGGTCAAAGAGAATCAAACCCACTGATTTACATCCCTTCAAAGTTTCCTTATCTGCATTGTTGCTGTTTCTGTTTCCAGAATTATGTCTCCTTCTGATCATTTCCCCATCCATAAGAAGTTTCTGTGTTACTGTTTTGATGCTTGTATCATTTATCAAGTTCGATCACAAATATTCCATATGTATGTTAACTGCCCTTGGTGGGATAATGAACAAGGGCATATGACTTCAGGTATCCATAGTCATTCTTCCACAATGAAACAAGATGGTGGCAACAGCACACTTGGGCACAGTATGTCCATTTAAATCTCCAAATTTGTTGGGAGAGCAACAGCAAGATCATCCTGTAGAGTGGAATTAGTGTATTAAGGAAATAACATTTAGTGATGAGGAAGGGATACCTCCATGAGCTGTTACTCAGCCAAACATTATTGGACAATTTGAAGGGCACTAATGGAAGTGGAAACAAATTGTCCTTATGAAGGGTGTCGACTGTTTATTTCCTTCCATAGATGCTGCTTGACCTGCTGAGTTCCTCCAGCATTTTGTGGGTATTGCATCAGACAATTTACCATTAGTTTGAGTCTTCTGTTGCTTAGATGCATGACCAGATTCAAGAGAGGGAGTTGGTGGGAGCAGGGTGGGAGGTGGTGAGGTGTTAGAGAGAGGAGAGGCCTGGACCAGAAGAAAGCAAGTGGCTTGCATTGAAAGTTATAAGACCATCAAGAATGAGGGCTGAGGAGTTGAGAGCAGTGAAACTGGGCACTGAAGATTGGCACAGGAATCTGGGAACTGGAAAGTAAGTGACATAGCCTTGGGCATGGGGAGAGATGCCAGGGGAGGGGTGGTGCTGGGAAGAAGGTGAGGAGAGAACATCATCAGTAGACAGGGAAAGGTAAGCACCATCTGCGAGGTGGAAACAAAAGCTACAGCAATCTTGATCCAGCATTCCACTCCAGGAGTGGTCAATGATGGTCGCTCCTGGGACAATTTGGTCCAAGTTTCCCTGGAGTGCTCCAAATGGAGCATGAAATAGCGAAGGACATCATCCTGCCCTCAACAGCACAGAAACCATCTTGGGGCCGAAGGGTGATCCAAGCTAGAAAATGCCCGACCATACACTAAGTTGACGCAAAAATGATGCATTGCATTTCACTCCAGAAAAAACAATCTTCAATCATTAAGTAGAAAAAAAAACAGCATTATGTGGTCAAATGCCTATATTTTTAAAATATAAAATCCTCCAACTTTGACTTTTTTTTGTCTTTCCTTTTCTCTTTCAATTTAGTCTTTTTCCATCCCTGTTTCTCTACCATTTGACTCTAATTTACCCTATTTCCTTCTTTCTTTACCTTCAGACTTCACTGGTTAAAGAGACAGACCAACTCTGATCAGCTGGTGATTGCAACTCCAAAGTGATTGAAGCTGAAGGGAGAGTAAATGAAACCAGCTCACAACACACAGACATAGACACACACATAACTAAAATACATAACTATCAGTGACAGAATCTTCACCATCTCATATTTACACACTGGAACTCTTCCTAAGCCCTCTCTACCTTACTATATTTCTGCCCCTCTTCGAAGGCCTCCTTATAATCCGAAGCTGTGCCTTTAGCCCTTTCCTCTAATTTCCTTTCCATTCTTGCTCAGATGTGGATCCAGATCACTTCAGGGCATCTTGCCGCGTGAAAGCTAAGCATAATTCAAAAATAAATTGAACAGATTATGAAATCCTGTGCACACTGTCAGTGTTCTTTGTGACTAAATCACAGGCCAGAAGCAGTGCTGTGTACAAAACTGATCTGAACTTTAAATATTCTGCGGAGATTAGTTTGAGCTGTTGCTGCACTGTAATACGATCTCTGCTGTGCCGTAGTTTCTTCCAACACAAGCTCATTTAAAGAACCACCCTAAGGAATAGCAAAACAACGTGTTGCTATTGGGCATAACACTGGACCAACTTTGCTCTTGGGCTGATAAATAGGAAGGATTACATCAGGCCAAGGCCAAGTCATTGTAGAGCACAGGAGCCTGGGAAACAAACAAATCCACAAGCCTAGTATTTGTTCCTCAGCTCTTAAGATATTTGCTTCCTTGATTTAATGGGCTCCTCAATCTGCAAGCTCAAATTAATTTTAAGAAGTTTGGCGATGCTAAACGTCTTCAAAAAGATGCTGCAAAACAGAAAATGCTGGAGACACTCGGAAGGTTGGGCAGCCTCTGGTGGAAGAAGAGTTAATTTGCACAACTGCTTATCAGAAATGTAATTATTGCAGCAAATTACCTTCACATTCAACTATCCAGCAGCTTAGTTTTCCATCTTGTGATCATACCAATTTGAATGACATTCAAAAAAGTTCAAATTGCAATGGTTAATGAATGACATCACAGCAATAGAATAATATTAATTGGAATATATTAAATTCATGGCTGGATCTTGCTGGTGGTTCAATCTGTCATCCAAAAGCTGAGTCTAGTCTTGCTGTGGTTTGCCAGCACTGCACTGGAAATTGCTCCTTGGAACCTTTCACCAGAGGTAGTGTGGCATAGATTTAGAAACCAAAGGCACAGGTAAGTTACTATATTAAAACTATTTCTTCAAATGGCTTTAAATATTTATAAACATTTTTTGCTGTCTTTAGTTAATTTCATTTTTACACTTTAATTGTTTTAATTAATCAGCTGATTATTTTTAAAAATATTTAAAATTAGTTGCAGCTTTTACCAACAATGTTCCACTGCCAGTTCCACAGGCCCGAAAGGTTGTCAAGGGTGGCCCATGCTTCCTACCTTGCTGGTGGTGAGATGCCACTGACATCATACTGGTGGACTCTGGGATGCTGAGAGTCAGAGAGGCTGGCCCTCTGTATCTAGCAGAGGTAATGCAAATGAATGTGTTTAAGATGTGGGGGTGAATCCAGCTGTGGGAGCTGGACTTGTAAACCTGACCCCTTTCAAGAACGAATTAAATATGTTCTAATGAATGGCCTGAATTTTCCAGAGAAACACTGGCAGTTTCGCTTGCAACTATCAGCTCATTTAGAGAGCAGAGCACTCACATAAACTTGAGTGAACTTTGGATTCCTAAATATCCTAATTACCAATCATTTCTCAATCTTATTCTGACAGCGTACTCTTCGTAAGAGTCCAGTGTTGGTGCACCAACTTCCTACTTTTTCTCTGCAGTTAAACTGGATAAGTCACTGAAACGTAAGAGTTTGGTGGCTTGTGGGGAGAGGGCAGGGAAGTGAAACGAGCTGGATCTCTCTTACGCAGAGCCAGTATGGACTCAGTCCACTAAATGGCCTGCTTCCACTCATGACCACTCTTGTGATCCCATGATCTGCCAATTGAACCTGCACCAGTTTAGTTCTGGCACAGAACTCGTTTCAATGGAGAAGAATGGCTGCAGAGGAAAGAGGTAAATTTCTGGTAATCTTAAAAAAAAGTAGTTCCTTTATGCATTTTATTATGTTATTAACTACTTTATTATGTTTTTGTTTTAATGATATTAAACATTTCTTAACAGTTTGTTTACATATTAATAATTTTGAAATATTTGATCATTTGACACCTTTGTTGGCTTGAACTGGAAGCTTCACTTAACCAGCTGTTGAATCAGTTCTATAGGATTTATGATTAAAAGGTCTGACTAATAACAGCTAATTTCATTCAGGCTGTCCTTGCCAGGGGCCCTGATCAAGCTAACAATGAGACTAGTGGATGGGCAAGTGGCAAGTGCAGGTAGCTTGCTGGTCTCTATAAACTCCAGGCCATTATTGATTGAATATTGAGTTCAAATGAAGGATGATCATCCTGAAATGCTAACTCTTTCTGCAAGCTGGCTGATGTGCTGAATTGCCCCAGCATTTTCTGTTTTGGTTTTAAATTTTCAGAATCTTCAGTCTTTTTATTTGCTTTTCAACTAATTGAATGGTTTATGTCATCCATGGAATCATGGCATTTTATAGTATGGAATCAGAATGATGCCATTTAGATTATCATACCTTTTACTAATACTAACATAATATTTATAACTGGATATAACTATTGGTTCAATTTGTGTCCTTTGAAATATTTCCTTTAATTTTTTTATACATTCTCAGCACTTAGTGACAAGGCCAACAGTTATTGTCTATCCCCGCTGAGTTCTTCTGGTGATTGTTACTGCACACTGTTGTTAGGTTAGACACTCGTCACTGTTAGTTTTGATTCCCAGGCTTTATTATCTTTTGTCTAACAGGAATTCAATGCTCTTCGTTTCTTCCATCACCTCCATTGGTAAACTAAGCCACAAATTTGTTTCTCTTTCAATCCTGCTCCTCTTCATAATTAATTCTGTTAACTTCTAGACTTGTGGCTTACTCTGATTTCCTTCAATGATTCTATATCTTTACGTAATAAGGGAAAAGAATGAAACTGAAAATAGAAATCCATGTACAGCTTCACAAGTCCAGATACAAATGCATCACCATCTCATTGTATGACACTTTTTCTTCCACTGCCTATGAAACCATTATTCACCCCAAAATGCAAAGCTCTTTCCTAAATAAAGTACATAACATTTTTAAATATAATCTGCAATCTAATTTACCTAATTTTATCACTTTGAACCATTCATACTGAACCCCAGTCACCATGACTATTGACTTCATTTCTCCAAATTGGTTAATATCACATTG
>JARFYF010000058.1:25028509-25042595 GCA_030265395.1 Rhina ancylostomus | reverse complement strand
ACTCTCAGCTTGGTAGAGCTAGGTCTGGCGAATGTACAAGGATTGTCGGTGCTGCGTTCATTCAGATTGGTTTGTATCACAAGTTTTACCTGTACATTGTATAACTACTGGAAAAAGTAGCTGGAGTGACAAAGATAGACTTCCATTTATATCACATTCTTCACAGCTTCAGAATACCCCAGAGAGTTTTACAATCAATTATTTATTTTTTGTCAAATCTAATCATTATTGCAGTGAAGGAAACAAGGCAACCAATTTGCATACAGCAAGCTTCCATGTGATGTAATTATGACTAGACAATCCCTATGAGTGACAAGCAATGGGTTAAATTCCCTGTTCCTCCCTGAAATAATCTCAAAGGACTTTTTAAAATCCATCTAAGAGTTGAAAAACAGGCCTCAATTTAATCTTTTAATCCAAAAGCCTGTACCTACAACAGTGTAGTACTTCCTCAATACTACAATGAAATGCTAGTGTAGATTTTTGAGGTCAGTTCTTTGGATGGGGACTTGAATCCATAACAGGTGAATAACCTACCAAATGAGCCATAGCTGGCACTGTAAAATTAATCCCATACAATCCCTGATAGATGACTAGAAAGCTCCATTTGTGGCTTGTATAGTTACAGTCTGAATCAGTTTACCTATCTGTTGTGGACTCAGTGCATGAGCAGAAGAAGGAAAAATAAATAAATAAATAAATAAATATATCTATATCTATATCTATATATCTATATATCTATATATAGATATATAGATATATATATGTGACCTGGTGATAAGCATCATACAGTGAGAGCACATTATCAAAAGTCAGGCTATTACATGAATGTAATATTAAACATCATTCTGATGGGTCACAAAACAAGTGTGCTCATTTCTGCTTTTGGATTTTCAATTAGTTCTCCCAGTGCAACAGTTTAGAATCATTCCTATGAGGTCAATAATAAGAGTCAATAAAATGCTCAGCATAGCATCTACTTTCATCATTTGCTGGCATTATTATGGCCTGCGGCAGTGCCTTGGGAGCACCAGGACATCAGCAGCTAGTGACAATACAGACATCTGTGTACTGGACATCTTCACAGTGAAGGAGACAATGAACTAGATACTTCCTGGAGATACCTGTCGAGGCAACAAAGGCAAGGGGTGTTAGATGAGACATGGAGCAAAAGTGTATGGATTTAGCTTTAAGATGGATAGCAGCTTTCCCAGCACCTGGTGAAATCCTAACCAAGCTCTTGTCTTGCTTCAAACTTTTGAGCATCTTATTAAATAATAGCAAATGGTAAATGTGAATAGCTGAGCTGGATGAACTGATTGACTTTTTCCCTTTCATGAAACTATGAAAGTGTTACCATCAATAGCCCCATAATTTTAGTCAAATTAACTCCAACAAGCACAGAGCACACAGGTTTAGCCTTGAGGTAAATGAGATACTTCTCCGTCTATTGATAGAGCTAAATTTACTTCACTTTGGATTGTTGGAATTATGTTTAATATTTCACAAAAGGACAGAAAAGATTTCTTCATTCTCGTTCTCACGTTGAGTGTTAAATGTACTTGTAGCTGTTTTTGTGAGTCTGCTATTTCTGTAGTAAGAATACAAAATTGAACCTTATTTGCTTTCACCGCTGATCACCACCTCCCCCCAACCCCATTCTTTCCAGCTGAGGGTTTTCAAACTTGCCAAATCGTGGCCAACTCTGAACATGTTGATAAAGATCATCGGTAATTCAGTGGGAGCACTGGGAAATCTGACACTAGTCCTGGCCATCATTGTCTTCATTTTCGCCGTTGTTGGAATGCAGCTCTTTGGCAAGATGTACAAGCAATGCGTTTGCAAGATTTCAGATGATTGTGAACGTCCACGCTGGCACATGAATGACTTCTTCCATTCATTTCTCATTGTGTTCCGCATCCTTTGCGGGGAATGGATCGAGACAATGTGGGATTGCATGGAGGTAGCAGGACAGCCCATGTGCCTTATTGTTTTCATGATGGTTATGGTGATCGGTAACCTGGTGGTAAGTTTCTCTCTCTTTCTAGTCTTCCCTGTGCTTCAGTCATGTGGAATGTTTGAACCAAAGGTCTGGTTTCCAATGACATAGTTTTGACATTGGGTACAAAACAGCAACAGCAAACAAATAGCTTTTAATGACATAAAGCATCCTAAAGTCCATTATCAAATAAAACAAAGCAAGCCATACAAGTGGAAAAGATTATGGAAGAAACTCCAGCATTTAGGTTCTGGAAAAATGGAGGTGGAACAAAATAAAGTCAAGAACTGAAGAACGTTGAAATTTTGGAGGGTTATAAGTTTCAAAGAAAGGGAGGGGGAAATTTATGGAGGAATTTGAAAATAAGGGTAACAATTTTAAGATTGTAGCTTCTCACCACATAGCGAGCCTTAACACATCCTTTCCTCTATCTTTCAAGAATACAGTTATCTTCCACCCTGACTCAGTTAATTTCCTTGGCACCATTCATTGACAGAATAAAGCTGAAGATTCACTAATAGTGTTGACTAATTAAGCAGTTAACCATTCAAAAGCTTCCAATAGGTTAAATAGTATTATGATTTTCTCTACGTGGCCTGCATTGCAAGATAAATTCATAAAGAATCAAATGTCAATTATTGCTAATAAAGGAAATCAAAAGAATTGTGGAGGAATATGTTGGGCCAGAAATTCCAGTGTACTCTATCCAGCCAGTCCCCATAATCGGGAAATAAGATATCCCATGATATCTCTCATTCCCCTATATTATCTAAGGTCTTAATATAGGAACATATGGCCCAGACTAGTCTGTTTTTGTTAGTTAAGGATATCATGGCTCATCTACATCCTAACTTCATCCACCCATCTTGGCTCAATGTTTTAATATCTTCATCCAAAAGTCTATTAATCTTAGATGTTAAATTATTAATTAATTTACAATCGATGTGGAAGCAAGGTTTGTACATCTACCACTCTTTGTTTTAAGCAGTGTTCCCTAAATGCTCACTCAATTTGCCTGGCTCTGTTGTGTCCCATTGTCCTGGGATATCTGCATTATACTGGGGTTGAGGACATCTCTTCAGGGATGGAGAAGAACTTGGAGTTGGTGAGGAAGGATCCAGTTGTCATGGTCCATATGGGAACCAATTTCATAGATACGACAAGGAATGAGGTCCTACTAAAAAAACTGAAAGCAGCTAGGGTCAATGTCAAAAAAAGCCCCACAAAAGTAATCATTTCTGGAGAGCTACCTAAGCCACATGCAAATTACTTTTGGTAAATAACATCAAATTGAATGAGCAACTCAAAGATTGTTCCGGGAGAAATGAGTTTCAAATCATGGGTACTGGGAAAAAAGGGGAGCTGTTCCACCTGAACAGGCTTCACTTAAATCAGGATGGGAGCAGTGTCCCAGAGAACCAAATTACTAAAACTGTCAATAAAGCTTTAATCTACATAGCGGGGGTGGGAGAGTGGGTAGCAGGGTGGAATGCAGGTTGTGCTCTTGTGAGGGGAGCTTAAAGAGAAAGAAAGCAGTGATGATGCAGGGTAGCATGATAGGTCAGAAAGAAATAATGTGACATTAGAGTCATGGCAGAGAAAAATGGTAAACAAAAGAAAAATGAAGGCTATCTGTATGGATAGGTGAATTAATGGTACAAATTCAATCCCACAGTGATAAGACTATTGAACGGTTCCCTTATACAATGAGATGGACTTGTTTGACCTTGCACCTTATTGTCCATCTGCAATGCACTTCCCTGTAGCTGTGACACTTTACTCTGTATTCTGTTATTGTTTTTACCTTGTTTTACCTCAATGCTCTCTGTACTGCTTCATTGCACTGTGTAATGAATTGATCTGTATGAACGGTACGCAAAACAAGTTTTTCACTGTACCTCAGTACAGGTGTCAATAACAAACCAATACCAATAACAATACCAAATAAATGGGTACAATCTAATAGCGATTGCAGAGACATGATTAGGAAGTAAGCAAAACTGGGAATTAACTTTTCCAAGGAACAACTTTTTAACAATATAGGCTAAATGGAATTAGAGGCAGAATAGCCTTGAGATTAAAGAATAGGAAAAAAGAAGTGGGGAGGAAAGAACGTGGTTCAGAAATTCAAGAAGAAGAAACAATAAGGGGTAGAAATCATTGGTGGGAAATGTATTTTAGGGCCCCAAACACTTCTGGTTATGGAGGGTAGAGTATAAAGCAGGAAATTAAGGAGACACGTCAAAGGGGCAATGCAACAGTCATTGGGGATTTTAATCTGGAGAAAACTGGGCAAACCAAATAAAGTAGTGATAGTCTGGAGATTGAATTCATGTACTTTATTAGAGGTGGCTCTCTAGATCAGTATGTGGGGGAACCACTGAGGGAACAGTCTATTTTAGATTCAATGTGTAAAGAGAAAGGGTTGATCTGATCATTAATGAACATTTAAGAAATAGTGATCATAACATGACAGAATTTTACAAAAATTTGGAAGTTACAATTCAAGATCTTCGATCTGAATGTTGGCTATGTTGTATTTGGTAACCACATTAAGAGCTATGATAGTAAATTGGGGATGGGGATTGGGGATCCTTAAATTGGGGTTGAGGATTAGTAAACAAACAGAAAATAGCATAACTAAATCAGTTATTTTGGGCTGGGAAACTATAAAGAGTGAGGTGCCACAGCGTTCAGTAATGTGGTCCCAGGTGCTCAATGATTTGGATGAAGGGGTCAAATGCAGAATATCCATGTTTACTGATAATACAAAGCTAGGTGGCAATATGGATTATAAAGAGGATTCAAGGAGGCTTCAGAGGATATTGATAGGTTAAGTGAATGGATAAGTAGATGGCTGACCAAATGTAATGTGGACAAATATAAGGTCATCAACTCTGGTTGAAAAAAATACCAGAGTACACTGGTACCATGAGAGATAGGGGAACAGACATCCTTGGATAACAAAAAACACAGACACCACTAAGACCCTCTTTTATGTACCCAATACACCTCCAAATAAACTTAAAGTACTAAAAGTATTAATACACTTAATAAACACATTAAAATGTTTAAATTCATAAAGGAAAATGATATTACTTAAAATGTATTTAAAGATTAAATATTATCATAACAATGCTCATGCCTTTAATAGAGTAAACTTGTGTGCGGTGTTTGGCTAGCCTGGCCTTTGAAAACAACCCGCAAGCACGGAGGATACATCTGCACACACTCCTGCTGTTTTGGAGGGATTTCAAATGTTATTGGTGTCACTCAAAGCTGCATTTATTTCTTATGTTCTTAACTAACTCACTCTTGTAATTGCTGAAATAATCAGCCCTTGTGTCCTTCTTTGATAGCGCATTCCCGAAACTGAGTGGAAATGTTTAGAATTCACTGCCCCAGAAGGCAGTGGATGTTCAATCATTGAATATATCTATGGCAGAAGTCAGTAGGAGTTTAAATGCTGAAGGCCTCCGGCATCTAGAGGATCAGCCATGGTGTTATTGAGTGGCAGTGCAGGCTCAACAGGTCACATGCACTCTTTCTGCTTCTATTTTTTAGTTTCATATTTTCTTACATCCCCAACCCTCCTATGTTTAGGCAATCCACTTGGTTATTAAGGGTACTGATGGATCTTTTTTACTCTAGAGTATGAAAGCGGCAGCCTATATCAGTTCCTGGATGAATATAGATTAATCCAGCAGCCAAAACCAGTAAGAGGAGTGAAGGGATGATCCAAAGTCTGGCGGATTGGATTTAGCTACTAATGTGGGCTCAAGAATATCCTTTGAGAGGGCAAAGGTGAATACTGTATGAAAATGTGAGGGAGAAGTGGATCACTTTTTGAAAGAGAAGGAAAATGAGATATATCTAATTGAGGGACTGGGAAGATGGATTGCAGAGTCTCTGCCCGTTTCATCAAAGAATTTTGCAAGAGAGTGGGAAGCATATTTCCCCTGTGGTGATTTTGTGAAAGAGTTTTAACCTAGTCAGTTATATTTTCTTCCCTCTTCCTTGTAAATCTTGATTTTTTTTTTACATTTCAAATATTATCCAGTTTACTCTTAAAGCTGCTGTGCATTCTGCTTCCAACCCTATTTCTATCATGACATTAAAGGTGTGAAACTGTTCATGCTATGAAACAACTTTGGAGAGAATTGGCACTCTGTTTCACACCATGATTTTATTTTCCTCTGACTTCAGTATTTAACTCAATCAATACCCACAAGGACAAATGTATCTACAAGGGATAGATTGGGAAGGGTGAAGCCATGTAGCTTATAACCTCATCTTATGATATAGTCAACCAAATATTCAATATATTGATCCAGAGATTCCCTTTCTGCCTTCTGTTATGACCTTCCACAGGCTTAATCTGACAAGTTTCCTTTAGAGGTCCATCAGTTTGGCTGGGGTTGATAATTACAAGCCACTCTTGGTAATGGTCATTGAAGTCACTCACCCTAAGTACATCCAGAACCCTTGCAACCCTCAGAGCTCAGTGGTGTTCAGTGTGGAGGACTAATTCATCAACAGAGGGAGTGCGGTTACTTATCAACAGGAAGGTTAGTTGTGTATAAATGAGACCTTGTGGTATCTGAAGTCAATGTTGAAACCTCTCAGGGCCATTCCACCTGACTGAATGACATTGTACCTCCCCCTCTGTTGGGTCCTGTCCATGGCACTGCCTAAGCTTTCTGTTGGACATTGCTGAGACACTAGTTGATCCATATAATTCTATGAATCTGTTTATGTGAGGATACTGCTTGACCAGTCCATGGAACAGCTCTCCTGACTTTGGCACCAGTATCCTGACAAGAGTGAGGAGATCTTGACAGGCTGAAATGTGCTGGCTATGTACTGCTTTGATGCTTAGGTCACAGCTGAGTGGTCCATCCTGTATATGAAAAACACATCCAATTCATTTGGAGAAATCATTAGCACCTGTGCTGAGCCAATATATTCAGTCAATGTTTGAAAGCTTGGATTTGGCAAACAGGAACAAAAGGGATGCCAGTGCTGAGGAGTGAATGAGAAGCATTAGCCGTGTGATGAAATGATTTGCATGAGCTGCTTGTGACCCTTTATTTCTCTCTCTTTTCTGTGATGGGACAGTGTAGAGGGAGCTTTTCTCTGTATCTAACCCATCCTGTCTTTGCCTTGGGAGTGTGGGAAGGGACAGTGTAGAGGGAGCTTTTCTCTGTGTCCAGTGCATCCTGTCCTTGCCCTAAAGATATGTGACTGGGAGTTTAAAGGGAGTTTTACTCTGTATTGAATTCATCCTCTCCTTGCCTTGGGAATATGTGACAGGACAGTATAGAGGAGTTTTTCCCTGTCTCTAACCCACCCTTACCTTGGGAATGTGTGATGCGATAGTGCAGAGAACTTTTACTCTGTATCTAACCCATCCTATCCTTGCCTTATTTTTGCCTTTTCCAAAGGTGGTTTATTCAGTGATTACAGAATTGCATTAATACGATATTACAGTACTTCATGATGCACGCTATTTACAGTTTCAAATTATAACACGGTCATTGCTATCCAGAACACACTCGAGCCCCTGTGTGCCCACCAGTCCTGGAAATACCCTTTTGTACCCATGGATACCGCGTGCTCCTTCTCCAGGGACACGTGGGCACAGATGTAACCCCGGAAGAGGAGCAGGCAATCAGCTCAGGCAGAACGCTCGACTGGCCACCACCTAGACCCATGAATGGCCACCTTGGCTCCTGTCCTTGGCTTGGGAATGTGTGACGGGACAGGGTAGAGGGAATTTTACTTTAAGTGTTGGGTAGTTTTTGGCTTGTGGAAGATAGTGGTTAAATAACGATTTTTCCTTGCAGACTGGGGACGTCTTACAACTAGTGTGGTTGAAAAATAAATTGGAGATCACTTTACATTAAATGTGTTTAAGATTAGGGTAAACAGTAGCTGCTTACAGTAGCTAGAGGCATGGGCCAATGATCTAGATACATGAATTTGAGTTGCATTTACAGCAGCTGGGATACTGAAATGCAAGGAATTCCACACACCTGAAATAAGAATGGTATCAGAAATGATGACTAACAAATTACCTATCCGATTCACCAAAATCCTTCAGGAAAAGAACCCCACTGTCCTTGTCCATTTTATCCTATAGATGCTGCTAGACCTATGAGAAACACTCAATTTTGAAACATTTCAGCATGCAATCCAGTCCAGGTCAAGCCAGAATAGACATGAATTGTTCACCTATCCAGGATACCTTCATCCCAGGAAAGAAGGAATTTAAAACAAAATGAATGGTAGAGCACAATTTGCAGACATTGAAAAATGTGCATTGTGCAGAATTAAGTTTCATTTTTTGTGCACTGAACTAATTAAAATTATTGGCCTGGAAATTCAATCACATTGTGCTGTTTATTTCAGCATGATGTGATTAAAATGCACTTTGGATGGAATGAACTCCCATAATAACCATTTGCAAGCTGTTTCTTGTCACTGGACACATCCTGTGGTGATTACACCACCCTGACTAATACCATATCCAGCTTATTTTTTTCACCTGTGCCACACCTTTTGAGGAGTTTTGGGAAAAATTGGACCACATTGTCCCAGGACAAACTGTTTTTAATCACTTCCATGAAACTCGTAGTTCTTTGTGCAGAGTTGGACTCAGCTCTGCTACGGCAAGTCCTAAACTGCCCTTTATCCCATGGCACCCCCACCCCACCCATGTTACTGACTCATCCCCACTCACTCATCTTCCCTCAGTTCCCACCACAATTACAAGCAACGTGCCCAAACTGGAGAGGTGCTGTTCCTCAAACTTACCTTGGCTTTGTTTGGAACAGCACAGGAGGCCACAGACAGATAGGTCTGCGGGGTGGGGAATTAAATTGACAGGCAACTGGAATCTCAAAGTTGTTCCTGTGGATTGGACAAAGGCACTTTGCAAAGTGATGAGCCAACATATGTTTGATTTCTCCAATGTAGAGGAGTGAACACTGAATGCAATATATTAGGTTATAAGAAGTGCAAATGAGTTGCTGCTTCACCTGGAAGAAGTGTGTGGGTCTCTGGATGGTGGGAAGAGGTGAAAGGACAGGTACTGCAGCCCCTGCATGGGAAATTGCCATAAGTAGGGGACAGAAGAACAGACCAGGGAGTCACAAAGGAAAGGGCCCCTTTGAAATATTGAGAGGGGAGGGGAAGATGTGTCTCGTGGTGGAATCTCATTGAAGCTGTGGTAATTGCAAAGGATGACCACTGAATGCAGAGAGTCTGGCAGGGGTGGAAAGTGAGGTGTTTATAGTGCTTGTTAGATTAATTTCAACATGTTGTTCTGATGAATCTATGTGGACCTGAGTGGGACAGTTTTCTCACTCATGCAGTGTGTGGCAGGTCAGGCTTCATGTCAGCTGTATGAAGTCTGAAAATTACCTGTTAGGCACAAAACATTGGAAGCAATCCAGTCCAGAGCGCAAGCAAGTTTGGATTGATGAACTCAAAGTGAAGCTTAAAAATAAAAAGAGATCAATTGTAAATGTATATTTTTATAAATAAACTAATAGCTGGAAATAAAATCAGCCGAGGAGTTGGGTCTAGTCAGAAGCTGCAGGAAACTCAAACCTTCCTTAGCCTGCTAAAAGTGCTAATTATTCTTCCAGTTCAGTGCCAGCATGAGACTGTGGCTCAGTGCCAGGTCATGTTGCTATGCAGAGCCCCACATTCTCATCACAAAATATTTAAAACTGTCTTTCCAAACTTGAACAGAAGAATCCTCCTGTAGGTTTCTTTTCCTGGTTTCTCTAAGGCTGGGCATATTCAGGGAAATCAGTGGAGGAGTTTGGCATCAGGATTCCCTTCTAATAAAGGCAACAGTGCAGTCCCATATTTGCCATGATTTAGGAATTTGTCCTTCATGTGCAGCTTGCTAGCTGTAGACTTAGAACAGCTTAGATGTCCCAATTTAGTTCTGCTGATGTGTTTCACACTAAACAGAGGATATACAGGACACAATTGACATCATGTGTAATGTTATGATTCTTGATGGAAAGGTGTCTTTAATGCAAGAGCCTGGCACTATGGTTAAACATAAATATTTACAGATATGATGCAAGTGATTTATTTAAGGCTTGTTTCTAACTCACATAGCAATCCAGGGAGCTGTATGCTGCCGGGTAGCTGTTAATACCTTTTTCCAATTCACCTCAACTTCAAAAGAAATTTGCATGCAAAATCAACTGGAAGAAAGTTACTATGATTGCATCTAAACATGGGTTAACCAGGTGAAAAAGTTAGATTAGATGTGATGGAAAAATGGTTAAGTGATGCAAGGCAACTATTACCAAGGGCGAAGGAAGTGCACAAGCCATCGTCTCTGGTTCCAGATGGATTCCATAAGAGTCAGCAGGAATTTAATCACGCCCTTGGAATGTCATCTGCTCGGCAGGGTTCAAGAGAAGGTACTCACTGAGGAATAGTCTTCCTATTAATCAGTAATTTTACTTATCCCTTGCTGATATGTTGAATCTTTAGACTCAACATATCGACAAGTGATAAGTAAAGTTACCTGCTGCAGTTTTTACCACATCATACTTATTTTCATGCCTATATTTGAAACTTAATTTGCTTGTCCATCATACTATATACATATTATTAACAGTTACATTTCAATAAAAATTAAACTGAATATAGATCGTGCCATTAACAAAAAAAAATTGTACTCTGCATAGGTAACAGAAACATGCCCTGCTGACCAGGATAATCTAAAGACATTAGATTTTATTGGCTTTATCTTAGAAACTATATGATCAATCTTAATTCTTGGGCTTCTGATCCATCTGGTTGGAAGTCCAGACTGGTTAGGAGGACTGAGCCTGGTCAGGAGGACTGACCAGGCTCAGTCCTCCTGGCCATGCCTTGAGCACCTTACACAGTCTCAGCCACATGCTATGTGGAGCAGGTGTAACAGTGTTAGCCCAGCTAGCCCATCCACAAGTCCTTAGGGGAATACTCATCAGCAGTCACTCATATCTTTTTTATGAGGTTCAAAGGTGCATGCCCACTCCCAATCATGCAAAAATACTTCTGGCTTGCCTTTGTGTGACTTCCTCCTTTACAACTGCCAGGACAGTGGACTGTGTCACAGTATCAATGGAGCATTAGATTCCTAGGTATGATTTAGGGTTCTGGTTTGCACAGAGAAGTGAGGATTCAATTTGATTCAACTAAATGTCTTCATTACCAAGAAGAAGATACCAGTTAATAAGGCAGTAAGTTCTCAATCGGTCTTATAAATTAGCCACTGCATTATTTCTGCTGGGAGGAAATGAGGTCAAATAGTCCCTCATACCTCAGTGAATTGGTGAACAGGGAAATTGCTATGATGGAACCTTACAATTCTGAGGACTGTTTCTGAACTAGCTATACTGTTGTGCTTTGAGTCTTGTCTTTGTGGGCTGTTGGATGTACTTTACAAGACTGAGGGATAAGTTCAATACCATTTTCCCATCAACAGGAAATCTAAACGCTACAAAAGTGACTGATGCCAGTCTTTAAGATTTGTTCACTAATGAGACAATAGCACAAAGAAGGGCTAAGCCACCAGGGCCATTAAATTCAACAGCAGGTGAAAATTTGAACACAAACAGAAGTCAATTGCTCAGGCTCTTTGGGTCAAACAATCAAATTTTAAGGCTGGGCCATTGGCTGGATTCCCTTGCTACAGAAATAAATAGATTTCCCTCTGGAATCATAAAGTTATTAATTATCATTGTCCACCCCATTGTATACTACAGTCAAAGGAAATTGGGGAAGTTGCTTGGTTTATAAAGATAATTAGAAAAATGGTGCTGTAAGAGTTATACATTCATTATGTCTCGATTCCTTATTGTATTCAATGCAATGTAGCATTCTGTCCCCCCTTTCCTGTGAGCTTTTTGTGTTAATGATAAGAATGTGATCATGAATGGCTAACTGTTCATCTGCAGGTGCTTAACCTCTTCCTGGCCTTGCTGTTAAGTTCCTTCAGTGCAGACAACCTCTCAGCATCTGATGATGATTCTGAAATGAACAACCTACAAATTGCAATCAACAGGATCACCAGAGCCATAGACTTTGTCAAAGGTTTAGCTCTTAGAATCTTTCGAAGAAAAAAAACTGTCCAGGAAGATAAACAACTGGATGATTTTTCTTCAAAAACTGGGGCTCTTGATTTTAACCACACGGACCAAGAGAGTAGAAAGGAAGAGAGTTCGAAGTTTGATGGGGTTACCCCAAAGAAAGGGGACCAGCAAGATGGTGTCTTGGCCAATGCACACTTGACTGTTAAAGTTCCAATTGCCGAGGGTGAATCTGATGCTGAAGATGATGAACAAAGCTCTGATGCAGAAACAGAGGATGCCAACACGGTAAGAAGTGTGGTTAGAGTCATATGCACCTCATGCTCACTCATAAGCTCTTTGATTTAATGTTGAGCACAAACCACCCTTTTAGTTAAAACTCTGAAAAACTTAAGTATATATTGTTTTCTCTCTTACACGGACAATTTTAACTAGGGGATGAGGCGCACACGGAATGGATGAGGATGCAGACAGGAAGGGCATCCTTCAATGAGTGTGGCCCACGGACCAACTTAAAATCCAAGTGTCATCTTACATAATGCAGGACTGGCTCCCACCCAGTGTCAGCTGGCCTATCATTGCTGGAACATTGACTTCTCGGTGCTGGTCACCCTGCAACCACACCTCCAGGACAGCGATGAAAGCTCTTTATTTCCTATCTGCACCATCGACTCATCTATCTTGTTACAAATGTTGCATGCAGATAAAGAGCTGTAAGCTTTAACTTTTTGCCATTGTTACTAATTCTGGTTCCAATTTCAGCTGCACCACTTTGCTCACATTTTCTGTCCCTTCCTGTCACACTTCAATTTTCATTGTCTCTTTCACTATCCTGTGCCACTGCTTTCTCATTTATTTTTCATTTATTGTACATCCTGTCACTTGTACCCTATCCGCCCTCTAATTAGTTAGAAGTTCTGCCTATAACCCTAGTTATGTGACTCGCCAGGACACTGGTCCCAGCATGGTTCGATGAAGTCCGTCCCAATGGAACATCTCCATCCTTCCCCAATGCTGCATGAATCAGAACTCATTTCTCACACTTCTGTCTTTGATCCATGCATTTACTTCTCTAACCTTATTTACCCTCTGCCAATTTGCTCGTGGCTCAGATAATAACCCAGAGATTCTCACCTTTATGCTTCTATTTTTATTCATTTATCCCATACTATTCATAACCCCTCAGCAAAACCTATTTCCCAAGCTTATATCATTAGTGCCTACATGGACCATGACAACTGGATTCTCTCCTTCCCACTTCAAGTTCACCTCCAGCCCGGTAGAGTTTCTTTTCCCTGGCATCAGGCTCTCTATCTTTGCTGCAGAGAACAGTGTCTGTTCTCCTATGCTATCCTCTATGACTACTATATTTACTCTTTTCCCCTCCACTTGAATGCCCCCCTGTGCATGGTACTTTGAACCATTTGCACATATTCCCTGCAGTTCCTACTCTCATCCAAACAGGCATAAGAACCTTGCACCTGATAGACAAGGGGTAAGTACAGAGGCTCCACAAGGGCTACCCTTTGGATCCCTCCACCTGCCTCTTTAGCAGTCAGATCTTCCCACCCCCAACCACTAATCAGCTTCAAGGTAGTTAATCTTAGTGATCTGATGCATCCTGAAACTCAGTGTCCCGGTAACTTTCTTCCTCCCTGATGTGGTGCAGTGCCTAAAGCTCAGACTCCAGCTCAACAGCCCTGAGACAAAGTTGATCAAACACCCAACACTTGCTGCAGGTATGGTTCACAATGGGATCAATCAGTTCCCATGTGTTGCAGCTGCAGTACATAACCAGCCAAGTCATCGCTGCTCTATATAATTAATTAGATTGGATTTAATTATTTTAAGCATGCACTCTTGAGCTGTACTAATGTCCCCGATTGAAATCTCTTAGCCAGTCAAAAATAATTAGGAAGTAATGCCTACCAATCACCTACTTGCTGTCCTGCAAAATTACACTCTGGCACTGACGGTC
>JARFYF010000058.1:24939843-24951870 GCA_030265395.1 Rhina ancylostomus | reverse complement strand
ATATTTAATGTATCCTAATATATCTGAACTTTCATAAATTCTGAAGTACATTATGAAAGTTGTATTTTTCTTGCATGTTGTGGTTGACTTTTTTTGGTATTACCTGCATTCACGCCATGTAGAATATGTAGAGTGTTTTAAGGTGCAGTGGTTAAAGTGAATGTACTACTGCATCTAGAAACCTGGACCATTCAATCCTGAGACATGAGTTGAGAATACATTGTGGCAATTGGGGACTTCAAATAATTGATCTGGATTTAAAAAGCTAATATGGTGACCTCAACTGTAGGATTGTCAGAAAAATCCCTGTATATGTTGCTTTGAGAAGGAAATCTGACATCCTCGGACTGGGCTACATGCCTCCAGACTCACTATTGGAGTAGATTGTCATGTGTTCTCTGAAATAACCGATAAGGTAATCAGTTAATAGTAAATGCAATTCTTGACGGTGCTGTCCACATTGAATGGATGAATAATTTTAAAAATATATATGAATGATTCTAAAATGTTAAATAACTGAAGTTTTCTAAAAATTAGACCTCAGTGAAAGAGGAAGCTTGGTAGGACTTGACTAAATGTATCTGGCTTGCATTGGGTGTATTTTCTGAAGCGTTAGGTTGGGCTAGCTCAGCAATCTCTCCTGACCTGGATTGTATTACCACCTGGTGACTATTTGATGTTTCATCCCCCCCAAACTGTGCTGCTTAATAATAAAAAGGTGGAGAGTTGCTTGAGATTTTTGGGGTAGCTTGGACAAAAAGGTAGTGATTGAACATTTGGGGCATTGACAATTGGTGGAGGGATCAAGTTCCAGGATGCTTAGAGGCTTGAATTAGAGGAGCACAGGTATCTTGAAGGGTTAGTGCTTCAATAGCTGGAGAAGGTCAAGACCATGGAAGGCTTTGGAAATGAGAAGAAATTATTTATTTATTTTGAACCTTTGTGGTGCTTAGCCAGAAAACATTTGTAGATTAACAAGCATGGGTATGCATGAATAAATTTTAGGATGAGTTGGGACAAACAACTGACATTTGAGGGCTGTGGAAACTGGCACAGAAGAGGAGTTGAAGTCAGCACAAATCAGTGTGGTAAATTTGAATTGTGGGGCAGGCTTGAGGAGTCTGGCCAACTACTCCTGTTTGCTTGAGTTCTTGTGAAATGTGGAAATTCCCGTGTGCCAGTGAATAATCGGCTCTATTGCCTCAGCAGTACCAAAAGCAAAAGTAGCTGATATTAAATTGTAGAGGACCTGATGTTACAGAAACTGCTGTTAAACTATTTAAAGTTAACTCACCTTGACTGAGAAACACTGCAGTAGTTCTTTCTGATGTTACAAACTAAGCTAAAAGTTGCAGGCTCAGCATCCCACAGCTTGACCTAACATGGTGATTGTCACCTAATCTGAGAGCAGCTGATATGGATTTATGCACGTCAGATGGAATTTAGTGCAGAGAACTGAGAATAGGTGCATTCCGGAAGGGGAAAGAATGATGAGAGAATACTAATTAAGTGGTACTGTTTTTAGAGCATCGGGAGGGTCATATGCAGAAATCTTTGAAAA
Source organism: Rhina ancylostomus (assembly GCA_030265395.1). Taxonomy (NCBI): domain Eukaryota; kingdom Metazoa; phylum Chordata; class Chondrichthyes; order Rhinopristiformes; family Rhinidae; genus Rhina; species Rhina ancylostomus. The sequence goes on along the minus strand of JARFYF010000058.1, from coordinate 24,950,309 downwards.
TAGGGGAGTTTGCTGTTTATCTTTAAAGAAAAAACATGAACCTCTGCCATAAAGCAGAGACATAAAGATACAAAAATAATGGTGAACTAAAACAGCAGCAGAGGTTGCACCTCAGAATTTTATATCCAAATCTGGGCAATACTCTATAGAAAGGATTGCAGGCTTTTTGAAAGGCTACAGAGATTTAGAAGGTGCCTGGAATAAGCAGAGTTGCTAGTGCACCTCACTTTGGAGTTATAGGATATGAGTTGAAGTCCCACACTGGAGGCTCCACAACAAAACTTTGCATCTTGATGCTTTACTGCAGTGCATGCTGGGTTTGCTACATTATCTCATCTGAAAGGTAGCACTTAAGATGAGGCTGTATCTGCTCTTGGATAAACAAAAGATGAAGTGACATTGTTTTAAGACAATCAGTGGGAACAGTATGCCATTCAGCCCTTAGAGCTTGCTCTGCTTTTCAATAGGATCATGGCTAATTTAATGATCAAGTCCACTTTCCTGCCCTTTCCCCATAATCCTTGATTCTCTTACTAATTAGAGGTCTATCTCAATATTAAATAAGTGCAAGACTGCCCCCACAGCTCTAAAACAGAGCTCCAAAGACTCAACCCTTGTCTTCCTCATCTTGGTTTTAAATGGGTGCCCTTTATTCTGGGACCATGCTCTCTAGTTTTCGATTTCCCCTTGAGAGGAAGCATCCTCTCAGCAATTACCCTGTCTAGTCTAAGATTCTCATAGAACATTAAAAACAGAAGCATGACTAGCCCACTTAGCCCCACAAACCTGCCCTGCCATTCAATATGATCGTGGCTGAGCTGCCCCAAGCTTCATCTCTTTAGTGCCAATTCTTCATAGCCTTTTAGCTATTTCCTCTTTAAACACCCAAAGTGATCTAGCCTCCACAACCTTGGAGTAGAGAATTCCACAGATTCACCACCCTCTGCAAGAAGTTCCTATGCACTTCAGTTTTAAATGACAGCCCTCTGACCTTGTAACTATCCCCCTGCCTTTCAAGATTTCCCTACAAATAGAAATATCTCAACATTATATCCTCTGAGGATCTTGTGTATTTCAATAAAGTCACCCCTCACTCTTCTAAACTCTAAAGAATATAGAACTTATTTCTTTAGCTGCTGGTGATAAGACATCTCCCTCATTTTGGGAAATAGTGTAGTAAATCTATTTCAATAAGATTTCTTCCTCCTAAATTCTAACGCTTAACGCTCAATACCCAGGATCATTCTAGTGAACCTTCTAGACCGTTTCCAATGAAATATATTTCCTCAAAAGAGAGCTAAATTGTTCATGGTACTCCTGGATATGACTTCACTAGTGCCTTCTATCATTGCTGTGATGCTTCCCTACCTTTTCTCCTTTAAAGTACTGCTCAGCTCATTGTGAACCTGCTCATTTTGGAAGGGAGAACATTTACCCACAGTATTCTCCACTTACTAACTTTTTGTCCACTTGGCTGACTTGTTAGTATTTCACTGTGTCCTCCTTGCCACTTGTCTTTCCACCTGTTTTTGTGTTGTTGACAAATGTGGCTACATTCACTTCCTCCAAGTCCCAATGCTGATTCCTCCAGTACCCCAGTAGTTTCACATTGCCAAGTTGAAAATGACCCCCTTATCCCTACTTAGTGTTTCCTGCCTGTTAGCCAATTCTTTACCCATGCCAATATATGTCCTCTAACATCAATACACATCCTCTAACATATCAGAGACTAGGTATCCTGCCTTGTATGACTTGTCCTGATGCCTCATTTACAAGATGCACATCAGAAGTATAATGGAATACTTTCCTCCTGCCTGACTGAGGGTAGCTCCAACAACTTTGAACTCAAAACCATCGAGAACAAAGGGACCTACTTGATTTGCACCCATCAGCCACCCACGGTCGTTGCCTTCACCATTTGCCAAACTCATTGCCATTACTTGCCTTCGCCCCTAAACCCACCACCTGAACTCTCAATTCCTAACATCTGGAAGTCAAGGGAAGCAGACATGGGGGAAACGCCATCTACAGGTTCCTGTTTCAAGCCATGCATCATCTTTATTCGAAAATGCATTGCTAGGCTTTCATCGTTGGGTCAAAACCCTGGAACACATAACCCAGTACCACAGTACAGTGGTTCAAGAAGGCAGCTTACCACTGCCATCTAAAAAGCAGTTGGAGATGGGCAATAAATGTTGGCCTTTCCAACGACCAGCAGATCCCAAAAAAAAGAATAAAAAGAGCAAGTGTTTCTCTCAATCCATACTGGTTATTGCATTGCTGTTTGTGGGGACTAGCCATGCACAAATTGTTATAACAATGACTAACTACACTTTAAAATTATCTCGATCTGCAGAATTTTTTTTGATTTGTGATGAAAGACAGATTGCAAGACCTTTTGCCTAGACAATACCAGTGAGATTATCAGCTTAAGAAACAGGGATGTATGAGAATTTTGAGTGGTGATCTGGGATGCATTGGCTAAAAGTAAATTCCATTGTCCCTTTCAAGAGGGAATTAGATGTTAAAATTCACAAAACAATCCCATTCCTATGTTGCTGTGCAGATTGATCCAGAATTCTGGATCTACACATAGGATGTTTAATTTTCTTCAAATTTAACATGATAGGCTTGCTATTTGCTAATCAAAGAGAACAGGCATAATTTTTTTGACCTGTTGCATTGACTTCACTGCTTGCAACAGATGGCACCTTGGTGGCTAATTTTACAGACCAATGCCAAATACACATAATTGCCTAGTCTCATCGAGGGACTAACTGTAAGGGAAAAGAATTGCTTCCTAAGGCCACATGCTGTGGTGTTGGTATATTAAACTTTCAGTATTAGTGTCTCGTGCCTGAGTTTTGGTAGGAGGACTCTCCAATGCATTGATCTAGGGTTTTCTCTTTAGATGATACAGGGGGATGATTGCCTTTTCTAAAAGAAAAAGAAATGCAGTGACATACCTTATTTATTTTAATATGGTCATCTTCAGCTGTTTATAATAAATTTCTTGTTTTCACAATGACCTGCAATTCTCTGGTATATCCGCATTCTTGATCCCTATAACTTTTTTCCCTAGGAGCCAAAATGGCAACTTGATTAAAAAGACATCACAGCTGGTCCTAAATCTGTTCTTGTAAAGTTAGTTAAGTTTTGAGTAGAATGTAGGGAAGTAGCTTGATTCTGTATTTGTAGTGAGTAGTCGGTTACTTTTGCAAAGGCATATGGTCCTAAATGATGCTTTCCTGATTGGAATGAAATTAATTTGATAAACTTGTGTTGTTGCAGGGCATGCTCTTGTCGTTCTCATTTGAGAAAGTGTTTTCAGTGTTGAATATCCAGTTTGTGTATAAGCAGGTGGAGGAACTACCCACTCAACTTGTGCATTATTCTGTTCTGTTTTAGGTCATGATTCAAATGTTTCTGACCCTATCGCTGGTTGCTGGCTTGACTTCATCTTTAACTTGCCCAGATGGGCGCACTTGCCCAGATGATAGCACCTGCTGTAAAGTGCAGAGTGGAGAATATTCCTGCTTTCCTCTCCCCAAGGTAGGTTGCACCCTGTTCCACTTCAAGAAATCATTTCTGGTGATTCATCAGGCTTTTCCCCTTCATGTTGATTGAAATGCTTGTTTACTTTTTCATAGAGCCACTAAAGAGATTGGTAGAATTTTGGAACTGTTCAAATAGTAATTGATTCTAGGTCATTTGTTAATCTTTTGCTGACCAAAGGTTTGATGGAATATGTGGGAAATGGTAGGTATATGGAAATGGACAGCCATGAATTCAATGAAGGATAGTCCAGGCTTTAGGAAATAGGCTCCCTTTGTTGTATTCCTAGATTCAAAAGGAACAATGTTTTTAACTTGCTATCAAGCAGACTATTTCTTTAACTTTCCTGTCTCCTCTGCTTAAAAAAAAATAGCAGTGTGTGTCAGTTATCTATTATTTTGCACAATATCTTTACTAATCATTAATGAACATTATCAATTTTTTAAAGTCAATGTAATGTAAAAATTAGACATTTTTTAAAAGCTACTATACCCTCTTCTGACACCTTACAAAATTGATACTACAGAAAAAAATTGAAGTTTTAATCCTTACCAGAAGGGCTTGGTAACAATAATCTATGATTTAATTATGGAAATACATCCAGAGTCACTGGACAAAAGAATGAATGGGAAAGTGAACTCCAGATATCTATAGCTACAGAGATGTGAAAGAAAATTCTTTATTTAGTTAATACATCTTCAATGTGTGCCAGACACTGGTTGATACAGTTTAAGGTAGTTCACAGGACCCACATGTCCAAAGTTAGGCTAGCTCGTTCTTATAACCATATAAATCCTATATGTGATAGATGTAAATCGAACTTCAATTTTCTTGTCATCAGCAAACTTACTAATTAGTCCAACTATATTTTCATCCAAGTCACTTAAATAAATGACAAACAGCGAAGGTCCCAGCACTGACCCCTGTGTTATACAGTCAGTTACAGACTTCCAGTCAGAAAAACCATCCTCCACCAGTAACTTCTCTCATCACCAAGCCACTTTTGAATTTGGATTGCCAACACGCCTTGGATCCCATGTGCCATAACCTTCTGGACCAGCCTGTAGTGTGGGACTTTGTCCAAAGCCTTGCTGAAGCATATGTAAACCACATCTACTATGCTGTCTTTATTTTTTTTGGTTAACTCCTCAAAATAAACTCTATCAGATTTATGAGATAGGATTTCCCCTGCATAAAGCTACATCGATTCCTCTGAATCAGTCCTTGCCTTTACAATTAAACATAAATCCTGTCCCTCAGAATTTTTTCCAATAACCTCTTTACAGTTAATGTAAAGCTCACCTGCCTGTAGTTTCCAGGCTTATCTCTACTGCCATTTTTGAACAAGGGAACAATATTAGCTATCCGCCAGTCTTCTGGTTCCTCTCCTGTGTTTAATGAAAATGCAGAAATTACCATTAAGGCTTCAGCAATCTACTCCCTTGTTTCCCATGACATCTTGGGATGGATCCTGTCAGGCCATCAGTGACAAACTAGCAAATGAAATCAAAATCAACACTTTCATAATATATTTACAAAGTCATCAGGACCAATGTTGGCTCTTAAGGAAATGAATTCTGATATTGTGAGTATTGGAGATACTCACATTCCCAACAACCATATCTGAATGCATGTTTCAACATTACCTGTGCAAAATTGCATTGCACATCTGAAACTGAACATTGATTGCAGGGATGAGACCTGCCTCCATTCATTAAATAGCCTGATCCCACGTGTGCTGCTAGTTATAACCTTGAAGTTCCAACAGATTTGTCAAGCCAGGTTTACCTTTTGCATTTATCTCAAGGGATCTGCTTCATGGCCTTTTCCAACCTTGCCCACTGTGTCTGAATATCTTCCTCTGAGTGTGCAAGTGCCTCCTGAAATGTTGCAAAATTTGATCAGCCTACATTGGAGTGCATTTATATATTTGGAAACTACACTGTGACCTTTTAGTATGAACAATGCCCCACTGTAGTAATGGTTTTCTGATTTTATTCCAGTGACATGTTGAGAATTGTCACCTGAAGAATAAACTTGGATCATGTGCAAGAACTTCCACATAACAAGGATTCTTATGCTCCAGATATGTTGCAGATTATTGCTGGATTTTTACCTGAGTTTGTCCATTAGAGGGCACAAAACAATGGCCTTTGAATTCATTGAATCAACCTAAACCCACAGTATTGAATGAATCTTTGTAAATTTAAATTAACAAATAATGCATGTTTCTTTTTAAACGTGTACTGTCTTTCGGACACCATAATTGTATGCAGTTTATTTTTACAAAATCCCTTTAGCTACATTAATGAATTTCTTTAAACTTATTTCTTAGATTCCCATGCTATCTACTTATTGAGATTCAAAACCATACCAGCATTAACATGAGCTAATTGCATTCCAATAATGGAAAATTATGACATACTCAAATCATTAGCAAAATACCTGTAATTGAAACACAATTGAATTTCATTAGCATAACAATGATTGATCCAGAATGTTAAGAATGAAAAGAAATAAAAATAGTTCAGTTGATCAATTTTGTACTTGAGCTAAAAGCCTATGGTAGCTGGGATTGAGATAGTCTAGGTAAATCTCTGAAGCAAAGAACAATCTGCTGGAGGAACTCAAGGTTGTGCAGCATCTGTGGGGGAAAGGAATTGTCAGTTTTTAGGATTGAAACCCTGCATCAGGACTAAATCTCTGAAATGTCCAGAAGAGTCCCATGCAAAGTGAACATAATTTAAAAAGACGTGCTGTATCACAACTTTCTAGAAGGTCCTTTTGATCAAAACTTCATAACTTTATTCAGATATTGCAATGAAGGCTGTTGGCATTTGAGGAAGAAAAATCCAATCCAGATGAAGGGTCGTGACCCTAAACATCGACTATTTCCCTCCATAGGTGCTACCTGACCCACTGAGTTCCTTCAGTGCTTTGTGTGTTGCTGAAAAAAAATCAAGTGAATATTGAGGAAGGAAAGAGGAAAAAGTCTGAGTATAGAGTTTTGATACATTATTGGGGCAGAAAAAGCTTGGCAATCATTCAGCTGGTGTTACACTTGATCCTGAAATGCCCAGAATGGTTCATGCTATCTCTGGGTCACATATGCAAAAGCAGGTTTTTGCTATACCTGTGACATTCACTGGTGTGTGACCTAAAAGAGACATCCCTGAGCTGGTGTTGGAAATCTGATTTAGGTTGGACCTTTTTACTTGTCTGCCACCCCACAGATCAGTCGCTTTACCCCAATTATAATGATGCTGCCCACCTACCCACCCAAACCTTTCCCTTCATCTGCTGACCTACCAGAACACCTCACCCGATCATTGATCCTACATGCTCTACCAGCTATTAGCTTCTCTCAACCACCCTCCTTCTGACCCACCTACTAACTTGTACCCACTCAAATTCATACTAGTATGATCTCTGTCCTACCATGTGGTGTCCCAGCCCCAGATTGGACTTGTCTTCTTGTGCTTCTCCTGCATGTTTCAAAAGCACGTGACGCTGTAGACCTTCATTCTCCCAACAGTGGAATTTTATTGGATTTCTGGGCAGTGACTAACAGTGTCTGTGTAATTTGTAGAAACTCTTCTCCCTAAATTGATTTGTTTTCCCAGCTAATATAAGTGAACTAGGTTAAATTTTTTGGGGCATTCATTGAGGCAGAATTTTTGCTGGCCTTTCCAATGGTTGTTGTAGCCTGAATCCATTTTCCTTTGCTGGGCATGCAGAGCTGGATCCCAGTGGGAGTTCCAGAGAAGCCACTGAATGTGGGGGCAATTGCTGTGAAGTTGAATGTTATTAATATACTATAAGATCTTTAATGGAGAAGAAAGGAAAATTGCCCTGTTTCTTAGCTCATTTAGAGGAAGATGAGCCCTTCACTGTGGTTCTCTCTATCAGGAGAACAATCTGTTACAGTTTAAGAATGCCTTGTTCAAAAAGACTGGGGCCTGGGATCTTTCCACATAATGGTAGTGATATTGGTGCAGGTTATATATTGCTAGCCTGGGCCTACTGCCACCTTTCGCCAAAACTTGAGGACGGCCAGCAATTTGTAAGGAAGTAAAATCTACTGGAATTAAGGCTCTCTCTTTCCAACAACAGTTGCATGAAAGAAACAGGAAAGGGGGATCTTGAAGAAACTGCAACAGAGGAAGAATCCATAAGATCACAAGATATAGGAGCAGAATTAGGCTATTCAGCCCATCGAGTCTGCTCTGCCACTTAATCATAACTGATTTTTTTTCAATCCCATTATCTCACCTTCTCCCTGTAACCCTTAACCCCTTTGCCAATCAAGAACCTATCGATCTCTGCCTTAAATACACCCAATGACAGCCTCCACAGCCCTCTCTGACAATGAATTCCACAGATTCACCACCCCCTGGCTGAAGAAATTCCTCCTCAGCTCAGTTTTAAAGGGATGTCCCTTTATTTTCAGCCTCTCCTACTAATGAAAACATCCTCTTCATATTCACTCTATCCAGGCCTTTCAATATTTGGTAGGTTTCAATGAGATTTCCCCCCCTGCCCCCCATCCTTTTGAACTCCATCGATTACAGGTCAGAAACATCAAATGCTCCTTGTATGTTAAGATGTTAAGCCTTTCATTCCTGGGATCATTCTTGTGAACCTCCTCTGGACCTTCACTAAGGGCAGCACATCCATCCTTGGATATGGGGCCCAAAATTGCTCACAATATTCCAAATGCGGTCAGACCAATGCCTTATAAAGCCTCAGCAGTACATCCTTTTATATTCTAGTCATCTCAAAATGAATGCTAACATTGCATTTGCCTTCCTTACTATCAATTCAACCTGTAAGTCAAACTAAAAGGAATCCTGAACCAGGACTCCCAAGTCTCTTTGCACCTTTGATTTCTGAATTTTATCCCCAGTTAGAAAATAGTTTACACCTTTATTCTTCCTACCAAAGTGCATAACCTCACACTTCCCTATGCTGTATTCCATCTGCCAGTTCTTTGCCCACCCTCCCAACCAGTCCAAGCCCTTCTGCAGACTCCCTGCCTCTGCGACACTATCTGTTCCTCCACCTATTTTGATATCGTCTGCAAACTTGGCCACAATGTCATCAGTTCTTTCATCCAGATCATTAACGTACAAAGTGAAAATTCGTGGCCCCTGCAACACTAACCCCTGTGAATGCCACTAGTCACCAGCAGCCATCCTGTAAAGGGCCCCTTTATGCCCCATGTATGACTTCTGCCAGTCAGCCAATCTTATATCCAAGCTGGTACCTTGCCTCTAACACCACGGGCTGTTATCTTGTTTAGGAGCCTTGTGTGCAGCACCTTGTCAAAGGCCTTCTGTAAATCCAGGTAACTAATATCCACTGACTTTCCTTTGTCTAACCTGGTTGTTACCTCCTCAAAGAATTCGAACTGATTTGTCAGGCAAGATCTCTTAATAAAACCGTGCTGACTTCATCCTATTTTATCATATACTTACAACATTTCATCCTTAATAATGGACAATAAAATCTTACCAACCACAAGGTTAGGCTAACCATCCTATAATTTACTGGGTTTTTTTGCCCCCATCCCTTAAAAAGTGGTGTCACATTTGCAATTTTCCAGTCTTCTGGTACCCTCCCTGATTCCAGCAATTCTTGAAAGATCACTACTAATGCCTCCACAATCTCTTCAGCTACCTCTTTCAGAACTCTGGTGTGTAGTCCATCTGGTCCAGGGTACTTATCCACCTTCAGGCCTTTCAGCTTCCTCAGCACCTTCTCCTTAGTAATGGCCACTATACTCATCTCTGCCCTCTGACTCTCTTGAATTTCTGGCATGTTACTGATGTCTTCCACTGTGAAAACTGATGCAAAGAATTTATTTAGCTCTTCCAGCATTTCCCTGTTCCCCAATACTACTGCTCCAGCATCATTTTCAAGTGGTCCAATGTCCACTCTTGCTTCTCTCTTACCCTTTATGTATCTGATTTAAAAAAAAATTATTGGCTAAAACAAAATACCCTTGTATTTCATTTAAATTAGTGTGAATTTAGGCTTTTTATGAACTAGTTCCTCTGCAAAATGCCCTGAAAATGTTAAACTTGGTTGTGTGAAGTCAAGTGTTTAATGGCAGCTAATGCAAAATTAACTTTTAAAGACCATCTGAATCCAAAACTTGCCTCTTTGTGTGCAGTGTAATTTCTATACTTAAACTTTTCAAAATTTAAAAAAAAATGTTATTGCAGCTTCTGTTCCAATCTCCAGACACGAGAGACTTCAGATGCTGGAGATCTGGAGCAATGCACACAAAATGTTGGAGGAACTCAGCATCTATGGAAGTAAATGAACAGTCGATGTTTCAGGCTGATACCCTTCATTAGGACTGGAAAGAAAGAGGGCAGAAGCCAGAATAAAAGGGTGGTGGGAGGAGAAGGAGCACGAGCAGGCAGATGAGGGTTAAGTTCAAATGAGAGGTGGAAGGGAGATCGAAATGATGTGAGAAGCTGGGAGTTGATAGTGGAAGAGGCAAAGGGCTGAACAAGATGGAATCTGATAGGAGGACATTAGACCATAGAATAAAGGGAAGGAGGTGGGGAAACGGAGGGAGGATGGTGTGGGTGATGGGCAAGTCGTGAGGGTGGAGTAGGGCAAAAAGAAGGGGTAAAGGGACCAGAGTGATGAGGGAAAATAAGAGGATGATGTGCCTGATGGTGGGATTCTCCTCTTCCCACCCTGTCACTTGTAAGGATGCTTCTCTTACTTCCTCTGTCTCCACCATATATGTTCTCACAATGAGGTTTTCCATTCCAGGACATCTGAGATGTCCTCTTGTTTTCAGAAAATGGGGTTTCCCCCTCCACTGATCTTAATGCAGCCCTCACCTGCATCTCCTTCATTTCCTGCATGTCTGCCCCCCCCCCCCCACATAA
>JARFYF010000058.1:24906689-24917018 GCA_030265395.1 Rhina ancylostomus | reverse complement strand
GAGCATCTGGAGGAAACCCAAGCAGTAATGGGAAGAAAGTGCAAACCACACTGGTCAGGATTGAATCCCGATCATTGGAGCTTGGGGCAGCAGCTCACTGTGCTCTGCCACTTGCCCATTAGTAGCAACAATGCAAATATCAGACTAGTAAAGACCTGCTCTGTTGAATTTTGAAAAGAACAGATTGTACAGCATTAAGTGGAATCACACATTCTGTGATTGTACTTGTGGATAATTTTGTGTTATAGAATTGTTTAAAGGGATGTATTGAGTTTGGGACTTCATTTAGAAGAGTCCTATATACTGAATGGTTTCAAGTACTTGCAGCTCAGTTTGACCTGCTTGAGAATTTCTGGAGAATACCAAACTTCTGATCTGTCAGATACTCTGTGGGGTACTTGAAGAATGCATTCCCAGAAATAGAAGTGGTAATGGAATCTGCACTAAAAGGGATCACTTTGGCATTGTGTAGAAATGGATTATTGCTGGCACTTCTGTGCCAGGAACCTGGCATGAACTTCCTACCATGTTGTACCACTGTACTTATTACCATAGAAATCTCTGGGCTGCAGAATACTGTGCAGCCAGATGGGGAGATGGCAGCTTCGATCACATCCAACAGAAGGTGATAGGACCATTGGATATGTGGGCTGTTTGTCAACACAAGGAACAAGTGCTGTCAGATCCTAAAATGACATGCACTTATTGTGCTATTTGGTGTATAGCCCTGAGCCCCATATTCCAGCCTGGTCTGCCCAACGCCTGCCCTTACAAGCAGCTAATCTGCACTGAGCTATGGGGTCATTTGTTGGTGGGTTCATGCAGATGGAGGGCATGATTTCATGCCAAGTTCCTGGCACAGTTGCATGCAGCAAAGGGGGTAGTCAAAGGTTTGTCAGGATCCTGGTGCAGCAGTGGGGAGGGCGGGGGTTTGTACCAGGTTCCTGGCCGAGCAGCTCGAGCAGGGGTATATCTGGAGAGCTGAGAGGAACTATAATGTATATCCAGTCTGTAGGAAAGGGCTGTTTGGTACTAGTATACAAGAGGAAACATTTTTTGTATTTACTCTGCATTTTTATATTTTAGAAAAGACCAATTTTCTTGAATTCTTGTGAAAGGCATGTATGGCTTAGGCCCTCTGGTCTTGGTGCTAATGATGAGTCTCCTGGAATGTAAATTTCAAGATCTGCATGATTTGGTTTTGTTAGCCCTAAACTTTTACTTGGAAGCTCCACCATATGATTGCTCAGGCTTTAGACTGCTGGATCACTCGAATAACTGTTTGATATTAATGTAGCTGTTAACGTCTTGATCTGTTGATGTAAAGTGGGACAGTGGAGATTTCGTACCTCCCTAAGCCCATGACTGTTCAACAGGACAAACCACTAAATAACAGCATACAAGTACAGGTGGTGTTGGTGCTCTTGGAGTCCAATTGCCAGGGCTTGCTGACTGCAACTTGGATGTAAAGTGTTACTGAAAATATCTGAGAATCAAGATTGAGTCCCATTAAGTAACTAAAGTAAGTAAATCTATGTAAATAAAAATTATTTTATTTTTGCCCACATCCTGCTCGTGCTAGAAGGTACTAATGCCATAAACATTCAGCTATTTTGTTTTGCTCTCTTCCCTATGACACCCTCCCCACCCTGCTAGATTCTGTAAATCATAAATTACTTTGTGTTTGAGAACTGGTTTTTGCAACAAAAAAAAAGCTGTTTCCTTGGAGGGGGACAGGACCTTGAGGCTGTGAAGTGTTGCTATAGATTTTCTCGTTTCTTTTAGGCGGTATGCTGCGAGGATCATAAGCACTGCTGTCCAAATGGCTATACTTGTAATTTGGCAGCCAAGACCTGTGTACAGCAAAGCATCTCTGCGCTCTGGAGTGCCAAACAGTCGCCACCCTCTGACGTAAAATGTGATGACACGGTCCAGTGTGCATCTTCAGCCACTTGCTGTCAGGTTGCCTCGGGCCGATGGGCTTGCTGTCCATACAAAGATGTAAGTGCTTCAGTAATTGCATGGTTTCTGCAGGTTGACACTTAACTCCCCGTAACACAAGGTCAACACTCAGTTTTTAATGAATTTGTTAAACTGAGATGGATTGATGTAACCCTCAGCTGGAGAAAAGGATGCATCAACCAGGTTCGTACACTTAATTTGTTCTCATTATTCACTGGTGCTGGACAATTAAGTTGCAATGCACCCCTCCCTCCCAAAATACATTCTTCCCTGTCCATGTTGCTGTTATTGAAACTGGTTTGAGTTGCTTTAAAATGAATCCTGCTATTAGTGCAGCAAGGATATGAGAATGTGAAGTTGCAGGAAGCTAGTTCTTCAACGTAAGCACACTTGCGGGCTGCCCCCAGAACACTCTACGCAAAGATGCATTTCACTGTTTTGATGCACGTGTGACTAAGAGATCTTAAAATAAGCATTTGCAGTGAGTCGAGGCATTGTTCATTGGCTTGCTTTGACACCATTTCAATGGTGTTTGTCATGTTGGAGTCTGGTGAGGCATGTATTAGCAGTTTTAAGCTCTACATTGAGTTTTGCAATTATCCTCAACTTTAATTTGGCTTTATTAAATATCACTACATTTAAATCAATTCAATTATTCATAATCTGAGTAATTAAGCTAGACCCTCTATTAAACAGCACAGATCTGGCCAGATTGGCTTGAGAAGCAATAGTTCCTTATTTGGATTTGATGATCTGTAATGTGAAAGATTGGTTCTCACCAGTTAGAGGAATAATAATGCATCTTATATTCGGTATTGCTTCAAGTTGCTGATTTCTGCTGAAGATACTCTTTCAGGGGGAGAATAATTAAATCATTGAAGTGCCTCTATTGGTAAGTGTTTATGTATTTGAGGATGTAATGGTTTGGGCTGCTTTTCCTCCTAGTTCTTAGTAGATGAATTGCAGGACTTTTAAGAGAACCTCATTGATATAGATTCCTAAATGAAATTAACTGAACTTCAACAACATAGTATAATCGATTGCCATTTCTCTTTTTATCCCCCAAGTGAACCAGTGGTTGCTCTGGCAGTCAATTCTGATCAGGGCTAATTTAAATTTGGGAAGCGGTAACCATCTTTCCTTGAAGCCCAGCATCCCCTTGCATTTGCCAAGTTTCATTTGATGGATAAATCTTGCCAGTGATCTCATGGGAACAAATGCGATGCAGGTTTTAAGTGTGTGACATTAGACTAACTAGGCTAAAGATGAGTAATAACAGTGGTCTTGGCAGCATCACTGTGAACAGATTAATTATGAGATCCATTCCATTGCACTGTCCCTAAAATATAAAATAGAATACACTTGTAAAGTGAACAGTTCACTAAAACTTATTTTTCACTAAAATTGAAGTGTTTGATGTCCCAGCAGGTATTGGTTTATTATTGTCACTTGCACTGAGGTACAATGCAAAGCTTGTCTTACAAACCAATCGTACAGGTCAATTCATTACACAGTGCAGTTACACTGAGTTAGTACAAAGTGCATTATCTATGTGAGTACAAAGTGCATTATCTGTGATTTGACCAGAACAGGCTGTTGGTGATGTTCACTCCCAGGAACTTGAAGCTCTTAACCTTCTTGACCTCAGCACCATTGATGTAGACAGGTGCATTTACAGGTATCTTACACAGTTAGGATCCAAAAATTCTCAGTGGAGCTCCTAATGTAGCTCTTCACCCACAAGTTGAAATATTCTAGACTGGAGGATGAGTCATTTTGTTCATTGCATTAATCGATGCACACTGGTCACTCTGTTCTGCTTCAGAATAGCTCTTCTACGATTGAATGGCAGAAGGATTTGAGGATAGGTGAAACTGAGTTCATTGTATGCTTTAAAGATGCTAAATTGATGTGCATTTACCCCAGGCTTTGATCTAACATTTATAGGGTTATTAATCTAACATTCTGATTCTTTTGCAGGCTACTTGCTGTGAAGATAAGAAACACTGCTGCCCAAATGGTTACATGTGTAATAAGGGGGCTAAAGCATGCACTCTGAAGCCTCTGTTCCGCTGGGACCAATTTATCTTGAAGCACAAGAAGGTTTTCAACATCCTGTAATCTGTTTTGTGCCCCTAAACTACTAGCTGTGAAATGCTCTAAAACAAAACTTTTCAGTTTGTAAACTTGGGAATTATTCAAGAAAAGCTTTGGCTAACATTCTTATTATCTGATTAAAATACATTACATAGCAAGCATCTCTGGGTAGCAGTCCAAATTGCTAACTACCTTGGATAGTAGACTTATTTCAGAGGGTTAAAGTCTTGTTATACAATCCTTTCTAGGGGTTCTGTGTGAACTGAATTGTTTTTTTCTGTGCATTACATGGATGTTGAATGTAAAATTGCATCACATTGAAATCTAGCTGCTTGGTTTGCCTATTTTAAAATGGAAATTTGTAGGTTTGTTCCTCAAGGAAAAAACAACATACAACTCACCTGATTAAATTTGTAACCTGATTGATGCTTGGCTTAATTAAGAAATGTTACATACTTCTAAATCTTTCATTTTAGTAGCAATTTCTGTGATGTGCGCTAAGTATGCTTTTTGGGATTGTGTTCTTAACCATCACATCTAACACAAACAATGAAACATTTGAAAATTGTGGTGAATGCAGTTTAGACAATGGTGGAGGATCAGGTGAGGGATAGAGGATATCGTTCTGTTAGTTGGGCCTAGGTTATTATACATATGCAACTGGCTCATCTCTTTATCTGTGCCTTATTTGTATATTTGAGCCTGGCATAGTTGACTGTGTCATCTTGTGGTCTAATATCTTCCCTAACACCAAAGTATATCATATCAGATATCAAGCCAATCTTGTGCTGTGATGTCCTTTTTATATAAAAGAGATGGGCACAGGAAGTGGATTTTAACATACTTAAAATGGAGTCTTTAAGGTTTAGTTTTGTGTGTAAAATTTGACATGTACTAATTAGTCTAGAATATTGCTTGTCAAATAAGAACACTTTTTCTAATAACTGGAATTTATTTTACTTACTAACTTCTGTTCTAGTGTATCTGTTCCTTCAATTTTTAAAACTTAGTGTCTCCCTCAAGCCAATGCTGTTTTAAAGAGGAAGATGGACAGTGTACTGGCACGCAGAATTAGAGGTGGTTTCCAGCAGCTTCAGTAAAGCAATTGGGAATGACTAACACTTTCAGACACATAATTACCAAGAATTTTTGCAAAGTTGTTTCTGCACAGGATGAATATCAGATCTCCATTCATCTAATAGAATCAATCTGTTAAATTTTCTGTTATCATGAATGTGGATATAAAAATCTAATGTTAAACAATAGAATCATACAGCATGGAAAAAGGCCATTCAGCCCAACTGGTCCACACCAACCAGTGGGCATCCTTCTGTACTTGGTCCATAGCCCTCTATGCATAAGTTAGTTAAGTGTTCATCCACTGTCAGTGACCCAACTTCAACCACTCCCTTGGGCAGTGCATTCCAAATGATCTCTTGAATCTCTCTTCACCCTTGCACCAAACTAATGTCCTCCATTTTGATCTACCTCTGATATGGGGGAGCATTTCCTGCAATCAATCCTGTCTACCCCCCTCAATTTATATACCTCAATTATGTCCCCTCAACCTCCTGCTCCAGGGGTAAAAAGACCTAGCTTCTCCAGTCTCTTCTACTAATTGAACTGGTGCATCTCCTCTGCATCCTCTCCAACATTATACCTTGGTGACCAGAACTGCATTCAATACTCCAGCTGAGGTCTGATCAGTGTTTTATAGTTAGAGCATAACCACCTACTTTTGTATTCAGTACCCTGATTAATGAAGGCCAGTATCATGTGAGTCTTCCTAATGTCAAAATTTACCTTTTTGTTGCTTACATGTGTTCAAGGCTTTATGGGACTTGTACTCTCAGGTCCCTCTGTTAATCAATACTCCCTAAGACCTTGCCATTCAATTGGAATTGTATGTCCTGGCCTCATTAGTGCTTCTGTACTGGTAGCCCACATGTTCAATCATTTTCTTAAATCATTTCTAAATACTCCAGATGAGGTGTATTTGGGTTGTTTGTTTCATTGAAAATTCAACATAGCCAGGCACAACTTTCTATTTTGGCTCATAAATAACAATGCTTGAATTGTGTTTCAAATTTTGATTTTGGAATACTTGTATCTGCTAAACAATGCAATGCAATTCATTAATCAGATCTTCCACTGTGGCCACTCATTTAAACACCTTTCAGTGTTATCCTCTCATTGGGTCTTGGTCAGTGGTTGGAGTTGGAGCACCTGCTCACTTGATTGTTGGCATGCTGCTGCTTTAGTTTTATTGCAAAGTAAATTTTTGAATATGGAGATCATAATTGCTTGTACTATGTGGCTTTTTGTTTGCTATAAATAAAATTGAACTGATTTTAAAAAATCATCTCTCCAGTAAGTCTACTCCATCAGCATCTTGTATACACCAAATGAATCATCTTGACCTGAGGCTCTGGGGTGGGTAGATCAGAACATGTTCTACCACTGCAACAAAGGCCATAGAATTTGCTTATTTGTCCCATCTAAAAATGGCTGTTCTCTGCTTATCTTGCATTAAGGATTCAAATGAGGTTATCAACTAACTCAATTGTAATTTGACTTGTAGTCTACATTTAGGTTTAAGTCTTAAATTCCTAGTTTGAATTAAGTACTAAGTTCCATAGTGCAAGTCTTTATAAATTGGCAAATACAACAAAGGTAAAGGGAGAAAATTGGTTGAGAAAACTATCAAAACAGCAAGGAATACTTGGGTATTTTAGATTGTGCTGAATAGCAGGGAATACTATAGGTATATACAAAGGAAGAAGGTAGAGTAAGTGTGATTGGTAGAAAGGAAAGTGGGAAAATTAATAATGGAAAACAAAAAGCAGAAGATAAATCCAGTACTTTGAACCATTTTTCAGGGTGGAGAACACTGCAAATATCCCAAGGATATCTGATGGGCAAGTTTCAAACAATACAGAAGAATTTTTCCCTCCTGCTAGGGGCAGCATAGTAGCCTAGCAGTCAGCACAACACTATTACAGCACCAGCTATTGAGGTTCGATTCCTGTCACTGTAAGGAGTTTGTATGTTCTCCCATGTCTGCATGGGTTTCCTCTGGGTGCTCTGGTTTCCTCCCACAATCTAAAGACGTATGGGTAGGTTAATTTGGGGTTTAAAATGGGCAGCGTGGACTTGTTGGGCCAGAAGGTCCTGTTACCATGCTGTAAATAAAATTTATAATTGTGATTGGTACAAGTTCTTCTGCACCTCTTTTTAAATAAAAACTAATGGAATTAAAAGGTAGACAAGTCACCAGGTCCCAATGTCCTGCAGCTGAGTGTTTTAAGGAAGTCACTGCAGAGGTGATAGAGCCATTGGTTGAAGTTGTTCCAAAACTCAAGGTACCAGTGGATTGGAAAATTGCAGGTGTGATACCATTGTTCAAGAAAAGACAAATTGGGGGTAACTATAAGCCTTTTGGCTTAACATTTGTTGTTGGCAGGATGCTGGGTTTATAATCAAGGAACAAATAGCTAGTTATTTAAAGTGTAGTTTTATTAAAAGTAAATCGTATTTGACAAGAGTTAGTGGTTGTTAAAAGTGAAGTCTATAGAGGAGAAGCTGCTGATGTAGCGTATTGGTTTTTGGAAGGCAATTGACAAGGTGCCACAACACACTGGTGCACAAGGTATTAAGGGAAGTGTGTCACCATGGACTGAACTTGTGTTAGTACAGAGCAACAGTTGGAATAAAATTTTTCTGACTGGAAGGATTTAACTGTAAAGTGCTCCAAGGATCAACTCTTGGGGCAGAGTGTAAATTATTCAAGTTTGCTTACACAAGTAGGTGGGAGGATATGTTGTGATAAGGATTTTCAGACCCTGCAACAGGATTATTGACGCGTGGGTGTAAAGCTGGCAAATGGAGTTTCATTAAATGCACAGTCATGCACTTTTGGTAAAAAGGTAACTAAATGGCAGAAAGATTGCAGATGAGTAAAGTAGGGGAACCAGTACATAGGAAACAAGACCTGATCTTGGCTGGGCACAGCTGAATGTTCTGTTCCTCTGACAGTTACCTGAGGTGTGAAATTGGAACTTGAACATGTAACACAGGGTCTCTGCTACCTCTAAGGTATCATACTCATCCAAGCTCTCACTAGGTAAACATGTTAGCTTCTGATACCAGTTTCAAATGTTTTGATGGGAGAAAGGGGGTAAATGGTTATTACAACTTCAGGTGCATGTTTAGCTATTACTGAGTTTTATGAAACTTAAAAATCCACCTGGTTCATTAATTTCCTTCTAGAAAACTTCCATCCTTGCTTGATCTGCCATGTGACCTCCTCTAACCCACCAATGTGATTGACTTTCATATTCCAAAAGAATGCAAGAGCCCCTTCCTTGACCACTGCTAGAAGTACTCACAAATTCAAAAGGAAAATTGAATGCACAGCCTTCAAAGACACCCTAATAGTGGGATGCTTTTCATAGGGAACCTGCTCAACTTTTAAGCTTGAATGTTGACATAGTTTGCCATTCATCAGCTGAGAGAATCCAATGATACCTTCACTATTTCCATCCTTATCTACCTGCATAGATCATAAACTTGCAATGAATGAATCTTCGATCCAGTTACTCAGATGATTTACCACACCCATTTTCAATGCCAGGAAGATCACCCACTTGTTTTTGAGGAGATGTTAGGTCATGTCATAGATGCAGCACAGAAATGGACCCTTGGGGCCACCAAGCTTCAAGCACCTATTTTTGCACTAATCCTCCCTAGCCCATTTTATTCTCCTCATTCTTATCACCTCCCCTCCCTCCAGTCACTTGCGTTCTAGGGTGCAATTTACAGTGGCCAATGTACCAACCCATACATCTTTGGTATGTGGAAGAAAACAAGATCAGTCAGAGGAAATACATGCAGGCATAGGGACAACATATAAGCTCCATGCAGCCAGCATCACAGATCAGTATTGAACCCAGGTCACTGGAGTGAAGCAGCAGTTTTGTAAGCTCTGCCATAGTGTTGCCTGAGGTACTGTTCGCCCACATTGAAACTCTGGCAATTCTGAGCTTGAATTTGGCTGGGGCTACTACAATGTGAGCTGGAGGTGAGTGAACAATTCTTATAAAACAATGAACTCTATCAAAAGGAGAAGCAGTAATACACTCTGACAGCAGGATATCCTAAAGGGATCTGTCGATTATGGGCAGAATTTAGAAATAAGAAATGGGCAATTAGTTTGATGGGGCTAAACTCTAGGCCCCCCCCAATGGTCAGCAGGAATTAAAAGAGCAGCTATATAGGCGAATCACAGTCGGGTATAAAAATTGGGTTGTAGTAATGGATTTTAACTTTCTCACTATCAACTGGGTAGAGTGCAAGGGGCTTAGAGAGGGTGGAATTTATAAAATGCATATAAGGGGGCTTTAAAAGCAATATGTAGAGAGTCTTATTAGGGAAATGGCTGCACTTATCTTGGAGAATGAGTTGGGCAAATAGTAGAAGCACCTGGAGGAAACCCTTTGGAAATGGCAATCAACGTTCAGTGAATTTCAAGGTAGTTAGGGAAAATGGTTGGTCTAAGAGTTGACATCTTCAACTAGGGGAGGGTGGATTTCAACAGTACAAGGCAAGGCCTGGTGAAAGTAGACAGAGCAGGTGCTGGAAGGTAAAGCAACATCTGATAAGTGGGAGTTTAAAAATGAGAGAGGAAGAGCTCAGAGTCAGCA
The DNA here is from genome assembly GCA_030265395.1 of Rhina ancylostomus. NCBI lineage: Eukaryota > Metazoa > Chordata > Chondrichthyes > Rhinopristiformes > Rhinidae > Rhina > Rhina ancylostomus. Next base: position 24,907,257 of record JARFYF010000058.1, on the reverse strand, counting down.
TGTCCCTTTAATGGTAAGCAGCAAAGATGGTCAGATGAGGGAACCTTTTAATAAACGGAATTAAAGTTTTGATCAGAAACAAGGAGGAAGCATATGTCAAGCATAGGAGTTTGGTATAGAGCAAGTCCCTTGAGGTTTATCGGGGATGTAGAAGAGAACTTAAACTAGGACGGCAAAAGGGGGACATGAAATGGCCTTGGCAAGGGGGCTCCCAAAACCTTTTTTAAAGTATATTAGAAGCAAGAGGGTAGCTGAGGAAAGAGTAGGTCCCTACAGGGACCAGGGGGTTATATGAGTGGGATGTCAAATGAATACATCTCATCAGTATTCACCAGGGTTGAGGATGGAGAGTTAGGGGATGGGTACACAGATGTTCTGGGACATTTGTGTGTCAGGAAGGACATAGGGATTTATCCACCTTAAGGTGTGCCAAAGTCCTGGCAGGATCTATCCCAGGATGCAAGGGAGGAGATTGCTGGGACAAGCGAAGATTTTTGCATCTTCATTAGCCATGGGTGAGGTACCTGAAGACTGGAGGATAGCTAATGTTGTTACCTTATTCAAATAG
>JARFYF010000058.1:24820829-24831350 GCA_030265395.1 Rhina ancylostomus | reverse complement strand
AGCTGGGTTCAATTCCAGCCACTCTCTGTAAGGAGTTTGTATGTACTCCCCGTGTCTGTGTGGGTTTCCTCTGGGTGCTCCAGTTTCCTCCCATATTCCAAAAACGTATGGGTTAGGAAGTTGTGGACATGCTATGTTGGTGCCAGAAGCGTGGCGACACTTGTGGGCTACCCCCAGAACACTCTACGCAAAAAGATGCATTTCACTGTGTGTTTCAACGTACATGTAACTAATAAAGATATCTTACCTTAACTTCTACTGGCATAGATCTGGCCTACCCAAAGGTCATCACCAAAGTAGTAGGCACACTACTTAATGAGTAGTTACCATCCTCTAGGCTCCATCCCACTAATGGAGGCCATGATCATTTACTCCACCTCCCTTCCCTTGCCAACTTCTGAGCCATGTGGCAAGACTCACCCAAAAGTCCAGTCGGTGGGCAAGGCAAATGGTGAAAAAACTTCACCTTCTCAAGAACAAGCTGCCATTACCTGCAGCTTCCACATGTTCTGTTGTGTTTACAGCAACAGGTAATGGTGTTAACATTTTATTCCTTCACATGATGCAGGCATCGTTGGGTAGGCAATTGATTACTGCCAATCATTAATTGCCCCTTAAAACAGTGGCACACTAGGTTATTTCAGTGGGTCATTGGCTGCTGCAAGTATCCTCTTACATAGGTGGGTGCCTACAGAATGGGGGGGGGGCGGGATTTAATGGGCATATGAAACAGCATTGATTACAGAAAGTGGGAGAATGGGATAAGATCATTCTGGGCTGGCATCGACTTGGTGAGCTAAGTAGCCTCCTACGTCATAAGAAAATGTGAGAATTATAAATATGTATTCCACTGCTTGCTAATTAAAAACTGCAAGATTCTCACCACCTCCTTCAGGTCTTCAGAACTGACTAGGTCATGAGGGGTTTAAGAATTCAATTAAGTTGTAATAAATGTGAGTGAAGGGAATGCTGCTCTTTTAGGGACTCAGTTAAGAACTCATTTTAAGCAAAGAAAGAATAAACAAATATGCACAGAGCCCCAAACGTCTTGTGCAACATTTTCTTCCCCCACCTCTCCCCACAGTGCATGGGGACTTGAATATGGATGCCACCTACCCTTTGATACCTGTAGTCGGGTTAGGTTTTTCCTTATGGAGAAAGGAATAAATGCAACATGGTCCATAAAATTCTCAGGCTTTCAATATGCTCGGCACAAATTGACATTGTGGACTGCCTCGGGTTGACTTAAGATTTGGACGTTTTGATTGGCCTCATGTTATGGAGAGCAGACGGAAGCAAGCCAGAAGGACAATGAGATATGGTGGAGATAACAAGAAAGCAGAGGTGAGAGTTTCAGCAGAAGATGGGCAGGGATGGTTCATACGACTGAAGTGGGGTAGGCAGTTTTGGTGATGGAGGAGCTGGAACTTTATGTTAGCCTTAAATTAGATGCTGAGCATGCCAAAACAGTGACATTTCCTCTAAGGCTTACTCAATACTAACCTTTACATTTTTTTTTAATCCAAGAGGATCAACCTGGCAAATCAACTAGTTGACTAGGAAAAGGTATTAAAACAGGACTGCAAAAAGTTCAGGAGTTATTCATGAAAACATCAGTAAGACTAAGCTTGCATCTTATTTTGAATTAAATACATTTGTAATATAATTATATTGGCAACAGAACGAGGGTGCCATTTGTCCTGAAACCACACATTTTTCAACTAAATTAGACACTGGCCTATTAATTACATTCCCGGAAAGAAGTACCAGCTGAATGAAATTAAACAGTAATCAACAAAATGACAACTCCAGGCATTCTAATCCAGTTCTTGGGTTTTGAAATGACAAAAGTAACAAAGATTTTAGCTGAAGAGGTGCTAGCACGTACAATGCGAGTGTGTGGGGGGAATTTAAACATAAAGGAAGGTCCATTTCTCTCGCCCAAGCAGAATCAACTTGAATTTCACTTAATTCAAGGAAAACATTTGAAGTCAACTTCAGTCTAACTTCAATGAATTTATATTTATTGATATTTACTTCATTCAACTGAAGACATCTGAAGTCCACATCTCTTCCTTCCCAGACGTTGCCACCTCAATGGACACATGGAGTAGTCATGAAGCAACACAAATGTCTTCAAATTCCCTGACAATTCATGGATTCACACCACCAAACCTTCATCGTCCCTCAAAATCACAGAACATAACATGCAAAGCACTGTGCATGTATCGTCATCACACTGATCTCAGTGGTTCATGGCAGTAGCTTGCCTCCACCTTCCCAAGGAACCAGGGATAGAGGCATTACCAGTAACACTATATTCCAAGAAAGGGATTAACAAAAAAATCTATATCTCTTTAAATGATAAAATGTCATCAATCTGAAGCATTAGCCCTTTCTCTCTCCACATGTTATGCTATGTTTTTCCAGCATCCTCTAGTCTTTTTTGTAAATTTTCCACAGTATAATTTTTTGGTTCAATGCAAACAGTTACAGAGTGACCATCTCAGCAAAGGCTACTCACCAGTCTTCCTGTCAAACCTCCAGGCAGGAACGTTCCTTATTGTTGTCACAAGGCTGTCAGTGGGCAACGGAATAGACACCTTAATGGGGCCCGAGACTTTGATGTCAGAACCATTGCTGGCGTACAGGTGAATGCTGATTGCAGCCACAGGAGTCAGTTCAAACCTGGAGCGGTTCACTATATTTGAAAAGAAATATGAAAAGCATCATCAGCATCCCCATCAATAAGAAATAATACAGGAAACTCAGTTTACCAGAATCCACAATACAAACAACAGCCCAGTCCTGCATGTAATATATACATTGAGTGTGCATGGATCTTTAAAAATTAGGTGTTTCATGTGGAGACTTTTGATATATTGCTGTTCTGGCCACCACAGTTGGTCGAGTTGTATTTGCCTTCAATAAAGGATCAGAAAATCTATCCTTGTTACCAAATAATAACATAGAAGAAGCTAAGGGTGCTCTACAATGCATTTTAAAGGGTTTACTGGGCTGAATTTGACTGCTGTCTGGAACTGAACAGCAGAGTGGCTGAATTGACAGTAAATGGCCTGGAATTGCAAAGCCACAGTATAGCAGAGACTGCACAGTGAAGATCCACCCATTGGTTTGCTGTTGAAGTCTCACACTTCCATGCAACCCAGGTTCAGTCTTGACCTCCGGTGCTGCCTATGTGGAGTTTGCACATTGTGACCACATGGCTTTCCTCCAGGTGCTGAGGCTTCCTCCCACAGTCCAAAAACATGTGTGCTGGTAGGCAATTACAAATTGTCCCTGGCGTGCAAGTGAATGGCAGAATCCAGAGGTAAAATTGATGGGAACGTGCAGAGAATAAAATGGGTCAGAGTAGGATTACTGTAGAAAATGGATGTTTGATGGTCAGCACAGATCTGGTGGGTTGAAGGGCTTGTTTCTATGCTGTCTCTCTATATGACTCTATGAAGCACAATCTAGCCAGTAATCATCAGTCCCAACAGGGACCACTTCAATCTGCCATAAACTAGGATCAACTGTTAGATTACTTATTCTGGAAATAGGAATAGCTTCAATTACCTTCTTGCTCTACAAGTCAACCCCTTACCTGTAGATTGTTTGACCCAGAGTAACTATCACATAGCCTCTCTCACAAATATCCACCTTTCTAATTTACCAGTGTTGATGGGGTTTACAAGGCTACTGTGGGAGTTATGACCCCTTCAACTAGCTCTGAACCCAAGGGCTCCTCACCAGCAGAATGCTAATAGACAAGATCCTTAAAAATGGTCACACCTCAATTCACCTGCTGCCAGCAGCACCCTCTTCTACATAGAAATCGTCTCAAAAGCTTAATCTTGAATCTATTATCTGTTTCTTTCATTTTTAAATAGAATAACCTGAGGGAACAGGTTCACACTGACAAGAGGATGCCCAGTGAAAAGGTGCTTAAAAAAAACTAACACACAGCATCTGATATAACATGCCTTATGTGAAGCACACAAAATGGTGCTCATTTAACAATACAACAACATCATTTACTCTCTTCTCTGCCCTTCCATGCAGAGCACTGACCCAAGACCACTGGCAAATCTTCCCAGTTTCAGTTAAAAACAACTGCTACCTCTATCACCTTGTAAATGAAGGGCAACAGAGAAGGCCTTAAGCTTCACAGTCCACCCTCATTGTCATTGGGTTAAAGGGCAGTGGTCAGATGGTTAATTTACTGGATTAGCAGCCAGAATTCTGGACCATTGATCCAGAGACACAAGTTCAAATCCCACAATGGCGTGAGATTTCTAAATTCAAATGTTCAAAAGTAATGCTACATATTTAAAGAAAATGCAAGAATCAGTAATGGTAAGCATGCAACTTCTGGTTTGTCATAAAAACTATAGCACTCTTCATATTCTTTAAGGAAGGACAGTTGTTTTTGACCAGTCTGGCCAACTTGCGATTCCAGTCCCACCTAGATAGTTGACTCCTCGGTTTGGGAACAATTAGGTACAGACAATAAATGCCAGTGTTGTCAGTGGCAACCATATCCCAGGAAGGAATAAATAACAATAATCCTGTAAACTCCTTACATTTCAGTGGCAACATGCACTGCAGTTACTACTGCTGCCACACAGCTCCAGAGGGCTGTCTGTGGAGAGTTTGCACGTTCTTTCTGTGACTGTGCAAATTTCCCCTGGGTGCTCTGGTTTCTCCCACATCCCAAAGATGTGCTGGTAGACTGTGAATTACTCCTCAGCATAGGTTAATGGCAAAAGAATCAGAAAGGCAGCAAAGCTGGTTGTCATAAGATAATCAATGTATGAACACCACCAGTACATGGATTAGGAGACAGGCCCACAACTATCTGCTGAATAGTGGCTAGACAACAAATGATGAATTTTACAGTGAGATGCATATCCTGAGAAGTAATTAGTGCTGGTTCCATTCACAGCATTTCTGTTCATACTCACTCCATTCCATACGAGGCAAATGCAACGTATATTTTGAGTGACTGGAGGATAGGTTGGTGTTGCTGATAATACGTTCTTACATCTGGCATTTTGATGCAGAGTTTAAACAGATCAACTCTTCTGCTACAGTATTATAGACACAATGTGACTCTCATGACAGTATAGACCTGGACACTTTCAATTAAGTTTCTGGAATTAGTTTCTAGAGTTCTCCAACCTGCACTGCTAGTGTTGGGTCTCCTGTGTGCTGGGTCAGGTAGGAAATAGATTCAGAAAGTTATACAGCACTCAGGCCCTTTGGCCCTACTTACCCATGCTGACCAAGATACTATTTACACTCATTTCAATATACACAGCAACATGCCTTTCTGTGCCAACAGCAAGTCAGAAATTTTGCCAATTCTCCTTGGCCTAGGCCTCTGTGACTCAATATCGAATGCAAAAATTTCAGTTTGTGGACAACTTTGATAAAAGATCATCCACCTGCAACATTAACTTCAGGTTTTCCCACTCCAAAGATGCAACCTGATGTCCCGCGTATTTCCAACCTTCTGTTTTTATTCCAGATTTCTAGGAACTGCTATGTTCCATCTCTCTCAGTTTCAGAATATTAGTTTCTTTTTTCCTCTCAGACTACCTTCACTCATCTTCCTCAGTTTACTTGCCTCTGAACAGATCAATGATTAGTATTCACTCCCCAACCTTAGTAATCGAGGCACTATAAGCAATTGTTTACACGGACAATCCCAGTCTCCACCCCATCACAGATAATCCCCCGTTCTTTCCACCCTTACCCCTCTCTGCAACTTAACACACACTGGTTTCCTTACTTTTTCCAATTCTGAGGAAAGGTCGCTGACGTGAAATGTTAATTCTGTTTCTCTCTCCACAGATGCCTGACCTGCTGAACATCTCCAACATTGTTATATTTTGCCAATCCTCCATCTTTTTATGATAATACATCCGCAGATAAATTTAAATGGAAGAGAAACAGAACAAAAATATAAAATTAACTGGCAAACAAATTGTGCAAGGTGAGGGCATGTGTAGTACGCAAGAAGGAATGGTTTGATTTCCAATGTTGCAATCGTTACGTCAGTGACTTGCTGCTTACCGCTATACTCATTTATAACAATTGCATCCATGGGTTTTTACCTTTCATCTCCTCCAATTCCCCAGCAATGCAAAATCCATTTTTATCACAACCTTAACATTCAGTACCTGTTTTATTGGCTTCATAGCCCAAGAAATATGGGAATCCTTCCACTTCATCATTGGATGTTGTTAGGAAGGCAGACAGATCACTGTACGAAGTATTTTCTGGAAGCCCAACATTCTTCCTTTGGAACTGGACCCATGGTTGATTCTTAGCACCTTAAGTGAAAAGGAAACAGACCATAATTACCTGGAAAAAACACTGCCTCTGACACCAAGGGTCTTCTCATAGCTCATGCAGTGCAGCTTCCAATTTATTGAAATACGTGAAAGGCTTAGAACCCAGTCTTCATCAAGACTGCTCCTGATGGTAGCATTTATTGGAAGTTAAAGGGAAATCAAACAGTACGAGATGAAAAAGATCTTCAGGGTTAAAGCTGTGAGTTTTATAAAGAATTTAGCATTGTCCATCTCTTGTAAGTAATGCTGTAAAATATTTCCTAAACAACCCCCAATAACTCCAAATGTCCCTCCAGGACTGAGCTTTTCCTGCACTTCATTCACTTATTTTTCTTCAGGATTTTTGTTCTGTTCTGACCGGTATTTTTCCACAATTTTAAATAAAAGTATCACTTTTCCATTTGTCGATCAGCTAAAGGCTCCATGATCACCTCTACATTCATCTCAACTCTTCAATTACCTGTGTCAGTATCCAGAGGCTAAAACCACGCTGAATAATTGGGAATTCTACACGTCAGATCAAATCCAGCAAATCACAGCACCTGGATGGCACTGTGCCATCATTCCTGTAGTCTGACCTCTAACACAAGGAATACAGAGGCCAGTACAGTGGTCTTCAATAAAGTGGGGAATTTGCTCATGATGTACTTTTTTTTAAACTTTGCCTCTGGCAGCAGAGTGACTGGTGGCAAACAATGTTAGAATATTACAGGCCATTCAGCCCATCTGACCTGCCTTGCGTTCATCCTCCACAGGATCCTTCTAGCCTATTCCCCTTCAATAATACTGTAAAGGAACTAAATTCCCTCTTTCAATAATTTGAAGAACCTGCTACATCTGAATGATGATTGGTTTATTGTTGTCACATACACCAAGATACAGTGAAAAACTTAGTTATGCATGCCATCCATACAGATCATTCCAAGATTAAGTACATCAAGAGAATTATTCCATATTCAAATAAGCTTCTACATAAAGAATTTTTCTATATTTTCAATTATTAACTCCATTTTTTTTGTTATCCTCTTTGCCCCATTGACCGGTCTTGCTTGTGCTCTCCATGAAAGAAATTCTAGTCCAGAGAATTTCACCCAGTCTCCTCACTTGAATAAAACACTGCTGTGACAATTTTAGTTGCTGTACAATAAACACAGTGCTGTAAATGGAATATCAGAGAAGCTAAATGATAGGTGTGCAAAATTTTCACTGTGGAGTTGATTTTAAACTCAGAGCAAACTCTCATCACACCTCTGCCATTCGCAGAACAAGGTGTCTCTTTACGCTCAACTCTTAGCACTGGGTAGAGAAATTGTGCTGTTTGTTTAATTATATTAATATATAGTAACAACTTTGTTTCAATACGAGTTAATTAATCTTTACCCTTTAAGCACTACCAATACACCATTAGAGCAACTTGAAATGATGCCCACAATACCACTACAGATTCTATCTTTCCCAGTTAACCTGTGCTTGAGATGGTATTGAGTTATTTAATATATTTAAAGCTGAGGCAGATGGATTTTTTGGACATTAGGAAATCAAAAGCAATGGAGAAGCAGGAAAGTGGAGTTGACACTAAGACCAAATCAGACCAATTCTCACTGAATGGGAGAGAGCAGGTTTGAGGGTCTGATTGGCCTCCTCTTACTCCCAAATTTTATGTTCCTGTATTCTTATGTATATAACAAAGTATGGTGCTGACACATGCGAGATCAATTTGAGTTAAATTAAGATTACTACACACAAAGAAAAATAGCACAGCATTAAAGAACACTGGATATAATTGCAATGTTATCTCTTCAAACCAGGGGCATTGCATTCCATATAAACCTTGATCAATACTAATTCAGAAATTAGTTTGAATGCAATATTTTTAAAATATAGCACAACTGTTGTTACTTTCTCCACATACATATTTTGATTAGCTGTAAATTTGTAGTTGTAAAGTTCAGGAAAGAAAATTACCACCACTTGTTTTAGCCATCTTTCCCAGAGTTGCTGTGGTCATCGATGTAACAGGTTTGGGGATAATGATTGTTCGCTGGAGAATGCGCATGGAAAAGACACGGAAGTATGCCCACCTTGTGGAATGCATTAAGGTTTTGTGTCATTTTTTGGATTTATTGGAGCGAGGGGCAAATGGTCCCAAAATGACCCTTTGATGAGCTTTCTGGGTCTCTGGCTGTTCAAGTTATTCTCGTTGGGACTACCGAAATGTTGCAATTTTTCATGGATCTGTGATGTTATATTTTCTGTTGGCATGTACCGTGCCGTGCATTTTTAATTAGGTTGGATATTCTGTTACATAGATGAGTTCAGTGTGTAAGTGCCTCAACACATCAGATGATATAAACAGTGCTATACCTTACTTTTCCCTAGAGGCAGCAAAGCAAATCTCTAACCAACAGGAGTGCCTCACTATAATATCCATTGCATAAGTAGTGAAATTTTAATAGAAAATAATATACAAATGTCATAATAATACTAATAACAATGTGTTTTTAATTTAGTTTTGCAGACATTTAAACCCAAGTGGATTTAATATTAGGCAAGAATGATATAAAAAGAGTCAAGAATCCACTTTAAGAGAAAATAATCTGATGAGAATCAACAAGTGTGCACATGCAAGAGGTCAGAATCCACTTTCATAACCTGGTCCCAATTGTGAAATTCAATGTAGATGGCACCTCAGGGAAAAAAAAACAAAAAAAAAACATTGTTTCTTTCTAGTTAACAGTCTTATTGCTGTTATATCAGCTTATATCAGCTTCCAAACCCAGTGTGGAAGCTTGACTTAAAAAGGAGCATAATATTTTCAGATTGAAAATCAAATAGGCGCATATGCAAGCTTGTTAATCAATATGTTAAATACAATTCCTACATGCATTGTTAGAGTCATCAAGCACAGAGACAGGCTCTTGGACCACCAGTCAGTACCAACCATTAAACATCCATTTACTCTAATCCTACACTAATCTCATTTGAATCTCCCCACATCCCTATCAACTACCCCACATTCTGCCTCTCACCTACACACCAAGGAAAATTTAGAGTGGTCAATTAACCTTTCAGTGTGGGAAGAAACCTAAGCACCCGGAGGAAACTCACGTGTTCACAGAAAGAATGTACAGACAGCACCCGAGGTTACTGGCCAAGTGCTACACCACTTTGCTGCCTCACTTACTAACTCATTTAATATGAGCATAGGATGTTCTAATTATGTCTTAACGAATGCACATAAAGAGCAGTGAGTGAAATTTTAATTCATTTATTTTCTGGAGATTTGGTAACATTCCTTACATAGAACTACTGACACGCTCTTCTTTGTCCTGTGTGTTAACTCAGGGTTTGAAAGTCATTGGATGGTCCTGAAATTCATAGAAGCACCAACAATTAGTTCCTGTGTGCCTTCTTCCATCACCCATAAAAAACTGTGCAGTGTTTCTGTCCGGGGAATTGCTAATACAACGTTTTTACAAACAGTGGTAAATTTTTCATCAAAGTAATCTGACCAATAGAGGCAACTGGCAACATTAACTTGCCATTATTTTGATGCTTTCAGACAGAAAAATGTTGTGTAGGTACTTCACAGAGTTACAGACCGACTAATGGTAAGATACCAAAGTGAAGAGTAAAGGTCTTGAAAAACTTGGTCAAATAGATGGATTCTAAAGGCAAGTCTGATGAAGGTGAAATTTAGAGGAGGAATTCAGAACAAACACTTAGTGGTACATCCTCCAATAATGAGATGAAACATTGGGGGATGCTCAAGAGACCACAGTCAGAGTTCTCAGAGTTTTGTAGGGCTAAAGGAAGCTTTGCAAATTGTGAGGGGCAAAGCTTTGAGCAGGAGGATAACATTTTTAATTAAGAGCTATCGGGGGACAGTGCAATTCAGCAAAAATACAGGATTGAAGGATGAACAACATCACATAAAACTCATTTTAATGAGAAAAGTCCTCTTAAACTAGCCAATCAGTGATGAAATTCCTATTCTGGTACTATGTTCTAGGGGAGTCCTAATTTCTGTAAATCTTGTCAATCACTTCTCTTGAATGTGCCAACTGTGGCAGATGGACATGCCAAGTGAAGCCCAAGACATCACTACCTACTCCACAATCTCAATTCCTGTGTATCACATCAAGTGTTTCCACCTAGA
>JARFYF010000058.1:24740637-24751134 GCA_030265395.1 Rhina ancylostomus | reverse complement strand
TTCCAGCATTTTCTGTTTTTGTTTCACATTTCCAGCATCTGCAGGGTTCCCCCCCCCCCCCCCATTAAGGATTTGTTGAAGATGGTTGGAATTTTTCTCATTTTACTTTGTCCACATGCCTACATTGATACTGTTCATGGGTTTTCGGTGACGTGATCTTGAAAATAAACTTCTGTATTTAGTTTGCTTTGAAACACTGGAAGTACATTTGGTCTTGGCAGCTGACAATATCTGGCCTGCATCTCACCACCCAGTAAACCTGGGACAAACTCAGGGAACTGCTCAAAATAAAAAGGAACGAGGGTCCTAATGCCACGTTGGGTTCTCTGCCAGACACCAAATAAAATCATTCTGAGATTTAAATACTTGAAGACAGAATAAGTGCTGTGCTCAAATAAAATCACGGAGGACCTTAGTCATTTGCATAAGACATAAATACTTGTGGTTTTACTTTAAAGAGAAATTCATCTGGCTATAAATCATAGCTGGGAATCCAATATATTCAAGTTCCCTTCAGATTTTAATGTGTAAATCTGGAATTAATGTATTATTCAAGAAAATGAGGTATACTGGGTCTGTGCAAAGCACAGCTGTGTCTGAAGACAACCAGTAAAAAAAAATGTCTAATATTCTCCGGATTGTGGTATAGCTATTGACTGCAGTTCCTGGAGCTCCAACAAGGCCATGGTCTACAACAAAACAGTGAGATAATAGATTGCAGGGAAATAAACGGAGGAATGGGATTGAAGGGGTTGCTTTGAGAGCTGGCGTGGATTCGATGGATCAAATAGTTTCCTAAATTCCTAAGGAAATATTAAAAAAATATGAATGTGAAAAGCTTTGACTCATTCCCTTTGTGCCTCTACGCAAATTGCAAGGTCCCAATCCTCATTAAAAATTATTTACCCAATCTAATTTGTTGCAAAATTTCCTTGGGATGACACAATTTACAGCAAAATGGTTCAACAAAATGGGAAGCAAGACCAGAACAACATTTGTCTGTTTCTTCCCCCTCTCTGAAATAGAGGACTGGTGTTTTGAACTACTTACCCAAGTTATTCACAGGCACCATTGACTACTTAGGGGGATTTCAAAATCTTATTTCATTGTCCTACCCTCCTGTTATATCTAGCTCCTTGAAGGATCTGTGGGATTGCAATAATGCTCCCTTTACAGAGACAAGAGACTGCAGATGCTGGAATCTGGAGCCAAAAACAATCCACTGGAGGAACTCAGCGGGAGGAAAGGAACAGCTGACATTTCGCGTCGAAACCCTGCATCATTCTGGATCAGAGCTAATTAGATGGAAATATTCCTTCCCATTTACCTCAACCATTCATCTTAAAGAGGCAGTGCCTTCCTAAAAATCACTAACAGGGGTCATTTTACTAAATTTTAAACAGAGATAAGGGACAATGCTTTTGTTGTCATTATAGTGTCATTGTCCTGTGCCCAAAGAATTAAAAAAATAAGGCTGATCAAATAAGTTATTAAACACTAGTAAGCTGCCAGCAGTATTACCCATTACCCGTTCTTGAATATATCTGCATAAGTGCAGGAAAACACTAGAGTTGAGAAACAGATATCAGGAGCCCATTCCACAAAGCGTTAAGCTATGAAGGTTTAAGTACACCAATAAGGACGTCCCTGAAATGGGCAGCTGCTGGGTATCACGAGTTGTTTTGGATATTGAGCCACTATACAAGTGTTTAGCTCTAAGTTGGGCTAAGGTGGTGGGGGATGGTGGGCGATGTAAGGTGTACATCGCAGTATTTTGGGAGGTTGGGAGTTGGGGAAGGGCAGTTGATTTTGGGAGCAGGGAAGTCCAGCAGCTTATCTGGGGAGGATGGGGTCAGTCAGGACCAAGGTTACTGGGTGAGGGGAGAAAATAAAATGAAAATAAACAACAGGTAGAGGTGGGGTGGGAATTTGGCAGGCAGCAAGCCGGGGGGAGGGGAAGATAGTAGGGACAAATCGCAGGGTCTAGGTGGAGACACTTGAAGATAAGTGGGTGTTGTGGGGATCATCGTCTTGTATGAAGGGAGGTCCCATTGACATAGACTAGAAATATACTTTTGCACAGTGCAAAACAAAATTACATTGCCCCAGGACAGCCAACAAAAGGCACCCTCCAGGATAAAATGCTCCAATCGTGCCTTCAATATACCAAATCAAGCTCTGCACAGAAACGTTGTCATCGTGTACACCCTAGCACAGAAATTGCACCAAGATCCCAAGGGTCACTACTGACAGGAACTCCCGGTTGAATTTCACCGGTGACACAAGATAACCTGTAGTGGCTGCCACCACAATCTACTTGACGGAAACAAAGTATCTTCTCAGTTGCATAACCAGCATCGTGAAATTAAATTTCCTGGCCCCAGTATCCCAAGCCAACAAGTTACATCACAGTAGATACAAGATATTTATTTATTAGTCACACGTACGCTGAAACACAGTGAAATACGTTTTTTTGTGTTACTTGAGAACGTGCTGGGAGCAGCCCACAAGTATCGCCACACTTCCAGCACCAACATAGCATGCCCACAGCTCCTAACCTGTACATCTTCGGAATGAGGGAGGAAACCGGAGCACCCAGAGGAAACCCACGCAGACACAGACACAAGGTACAAGCTCCTTACAGACAGCAGCAGGAATTGAACCCAGGTCACTGGCGCTGTAATAGCAATATGCTAACCATTACATTATAGTAAAACTGATGGGGACATGATGGAGGTAGACTGTGGCAGGAGGAAGCAAGGTTTGTGGTTGGGATATTCACACCAGCCTGCAAGATTTGTAAAAATCTATAGATACCCTGTAAAAGTACACACGTATAGTTGGAAGATAGACAGTGAACATAACTTGAACATCTCTAGAATTTCTTATCTTCCACATAATTATTCAAGAGGAGGCCATTTGGCCAATCAGACCCAAGGCAGTTTCTAGGGGAGAAGTCTCATTCCCTCTCCATATCCCTGTACCCCTGTAACCTATTCCATCTCTCACATGCCCCTCAACACCCCTTTGATTCTTTTTGCTACATAGGTACACTAAGAGGCAAGTTACAGCAACTAATTAATGTACAAGTAAATCTCTGGGATGCAAGAAAAAAACTGGAGCTTCCAAAGAGAATTCATGCAGACATGGAGAGAACATACAAAAATTCCACACTGATAGTTCCCAAGGTTGGGATTTTCCCAGGTCCTTACAGCTGAGAGGCAGGAGCAGCAACTACTGTTCTCTTCACTATTGCATATAACCTGGACCCTTCCCCAACCAGAAGAATGCAACAGCGAGTTTTATTTTACCTGAGAATAACTTCTCTGACAAAAATTGCCATTCCTGTGTGTAAACCTCCTGGATTCTCCGAGAGGAAATCAATTTAGGGGGAATTTTTACCAGCGCATACCCCTTCAAACACTGCCAACAGAGTAAAAGCTTAAAGTGCATCTTCAAATGACTTGGTCTGTATAGTTTTCTTCGCCAGCAATTAGCAGCACTTAAAAACAATACATTATCTTAAAAAAATGTACTGAGATTACGCTGACAACTTCCCACTTACATGGTGTTTTGTTGGAATGCCAGGGAGCAGAATTCGTCACAAAGCCATATTTTGCAGCACTGACAATCAGCCGTGTTCCCAGGCGGTACTGTAACGTGATTAGCGCCACTCCATTTTTATCCGTGGTTCCTGCAGCCAACCAGGACTGGTTGGTGTAGATGTCCACTGCAGCCTCCGCCAGAGGAGAGAGGTCACCGTTATCAAAAACTTGCACTTTTATAGACACCTCTGAAAAGAGAGCGAGAAGAGGCCCATTAGTACTGTTCTACACTTGCGGTATAGCCTACAGTCCAGCGTAAACATTTCAAGCTGAAGTCCCACGTTGAATACACAAGAGTTCACCTAACCACTACCACCATAACTGAAATGCAAGAGACTGAAGTTGCTGGAAATATGGAGCAACACACAAAGGAACTTGAGAAGCTCAGCAGGCCAGGCAGCACCTATGGAGGGAAAGGGACAGGTTCAGACCCTTCATGGTTCTCAACCCTAAACGTTGACTGTCCATTTCCCTCCATAGATGCTGCTGAACCTGCTGAGTTCCTCCAGTTCCTTTGTGTGTTCCACCATAACTTTGGACATTTTTGTATCAATTACAAAGCAGCTCAGGCTCAACTGGAATCAACCAACACTAACTTAAAGCTGTGCACCAGATATCTAATCTATGATGATACACACATCTCAATAATAGTCAACTACCTGCTTGATTACATCAAAGTCCTCACATTGCAGGTGGGAGAACAGAACAGTAGAAAAGAGAACCTCCCAGGTCAACATCCTGAGCCTGAGGACCTAGTTACATTCAGTCACATCTGCTAGGCAGGTCACATTACTTGCATGCTGCCACCAGACTCTCAAAACATTCGCTCTGTTCCAATCTTTGGCACCGGAAGAGATTACTAAGCAGAGAGAGGGGAAAAGATGCAATTACATGCTCAAAACCTCTCTGAAGAAATGCAACAGCACACTGGATAGGAAAGTGGATGGGTAGGAAAGGTTTAAAGGGATATGGGCTAAACACAGGCAAAATGGGACAAGCTGAGCTAGGCAACCCAGTCAGCATGGTCAATTTGGGCCGAAGGGCCTACTTCCATGCTGCACAACTCTATGACCTCACTCTTGGGGATCACTGGCCCGTGTCCACACGAAGTGCAGGAGTAGCATTCAGGATCGTATTGAAAGTGATGAGTCTCTGTAGTAGGAGCACAGAAAAGCCCTGGGTAAGCAGTGGAAGGAGCAGACCATCTCACAAACTATCTTCTCCCTACTGTCCAGTTGGGCACCTCTTGCCCGAGACTATAGTTCCTTCATTAGCTTCAACAGCCATCTCAGAAGAACCAGAAAAATGATGCAGGAAGCAAGTCATGATCTTGAGGGACTGCCCAAGAATTATTGACTGGAACGGCAGAGAAAAACCGATGAACCAGATGCCACCTCAACACGACTTCACGTGCACTAATGGAACAGCATATGAACATACATCACCTACAGAGCAAATTTTTCAACTGCATTTTGCCAATATTTTTGTGCTCAGTTCCTCAAGTATCATCGATCCCCGTCTAACAAACAGAAAGCAAACCCATAATATTACGCTAAAAGTGAGACGTGGAAATATTGTTAAATGACTTCGCCGCTGGAGTTTGCTTCACATCATGTGCCACCAAATCAGGGGCTCATTTAAAGTGATTCTCTGGAACAAGGAGCCGTAAGTGGTCACGTCTCCCTGACAGATATTTGGGAATATATAGATCTTGGATATCCTTGAGGTTTGCAGGACCAAGGGTCTAAGAGAACTGTATAAAGGCCAACAAGATTAAGCACTTCTGACCACTTCCTCCAGATGTTCAGCAAAGGTAGAATGAGATTATCGCCAGTCAGAAATCACCTCCCCCCTCCCCGATCCCACTTAGGAGGGGCATTCAGGGAACAGGCTGCTCTTGTCCAAACTCCATTGTTCAACAATGTATCCCATTAACAGCCAACAACATTTCAGCAGCTTAAATGGCTGCATCTGTCAGGGAGACATGACCACTTACTGCTGTTCGTTCCGGAGAATCATTTCAATGAACCTCTGATTCAACATCACACATGCAGAACAACCTCTGGCAGCCATTCATGGGTTACAAGCAGCTGCAAAGATATTTTGATCTTGACGCATTTGAAACAGCCTCTTAGTAAATGTACCTATATTAAGTTGAGGTAAGTCTCTCGAAAGCACAGCAAGTGTAGCTTCCAGTCTGTTTCTAGTCCCTGAAAATTAGGACTTGGACTTCCTTTTCCTCCTTTCACCTACTGTCTTTACATCAGCTCTTAGTGAGAACTATCCAATTAATCCCAGCTATTTACCTATTGATAGAGCTATAGTGTTAAGAATGCTGAGATTAAAGAACAAAATACAATTCCTTCCCACACTTTTTTTGATAATCTGTAGCTTTTAATTGAAAAGTACAGACAAAATTCACAAGGAAGCAGGCTGGGATGAAACACAGGCCCAGCAATGAGAGCTGCACTCACAGCAGAAGGAAACACTCATTAATTCAGTGATCTTGTCACTTAATCTACACATGTTTAATAAAACTCCTGTACAGTCCTGGGCTCAGCAGCCCTGGCATAACAACTCCCCAGTGAGGTAATCAGCAGCTCATCATCTCAAAGAAAAATACACCAAGGGACAGTGGCTTCATGGGGGAAAAGTGTGTTCATTTTTAATTTGGCTAAAAAAAAAATGAAATTGTTAAAGCGCTATAAACATCTGCCTGCGGACAACCCAAAACTCCTCATCAATTATCTTGCATGGCAAATGACTGCATACAGGTAAACAAGGCAGAAAACACAAGAATGTTGAGCTCTTTTCAAGACCACCACTTTGCATTTTTATGATCACTTTTAACAAGGTGAAACTCTTCCAGAGGGCTTCACAGACATAACCGAATGAAACTGATAGTTCAAAGTAGAACAGGCTCCGATTCTGGACGATCGTTTGTTTCTTGGTTTTCCTTGTGTAGAAGCATTTAATGCAAGAACAAAATCAACCACACACACACACATATACACACACAAAGAGGCTGTTCCTTTAACCAAGAACCATGTGAAAGGAGGATTTTAGCTTTCCTCAAAACTCTCTGTAGCTATCTCTTAAACTGACACTAACAATAGTCCCCATTTTTAGTCATTTAGATACTGTTTTACACTGCAGCAGCCAGTTGCTAGTCAGTATCCAGGGAACTTGTATTAAATGCATATGGTCACAAGGCTGCTTGTAGAGATCACATTGTGAATCTTTTTAAACAAGTTATACATCTCTCAACTGAGGCAAAATATTTTTAATTTAAAAAAAGGCACTTTATCGATAGCTTTCGCAAGTCAGGATGCCCCAATATGTAGTGACTTCTTCGGTTGTGAAGTGGGGAAACTCAACTTGTCAAATCAAGTCCCACAAATAATAGGAAGATAAATGATCAGATAATCAGGTTTTAGTTGTTGGGGGATGAATGTTGACCGCTGCTCTTCAAAAGATGACTCGAGTACTGTAGACTGTGGTTATAGGTCATTCCCAGATACAAACACCCCAAACATACAAACAAGCATTTGGGAGACTGGCAGGATGGATTTTCTGGCATCTTCTGCTGGGTGGGAGCAGGGCATTTCTGTGCGCCTTCTCTCACAACAACCACCACCCACCCCACACCCCCTCACGAGTCAGTGAGGCTGGCTGGCGACTGCTCTTCCCACGCCTGCTCACTCTCCCCTCACAGCCGTTTCTGTGATCCTCTAACTCCCTTCAGTTCCTCAATCTCACCTCAGTCTTTGTTTTTTAACATGTCTGACAGGTTTTGTGCCTTCTTCCCAGAAGGTAGACAGTTTGTTCATTTCCGACTCACAAATGGTTCTCAGGAATGGAACCCTGCCACAAGCTGAGGACTGCCTGAATATTATACTGCAAACTGCACGGTCTGCTCTATTAATACAGACTACGCAGGTTTACATGGTGCCACAGTTAGGAAAGATGAACGCAGCTCTGTCAATTGAGAACCAGGGATCAGTAAAATGAACCAATCTGATTTTTATATTAAAAAAACAATTTGTTCACAAAATTTACTTCAGGGATGCAAAGTGCAATCTTTACCCGACCCAACCTGTGTGCGACTACAGACTGTCTCATGTTTAGGTCAAAGGCGGAATGACGTCAATGAGTAAACTACGGGCTCTGTAATAAAATAAAATCACTGCAAGCATGGGCTGCAATAGGCCCAGGAAGGTCCACCACGAGACAGCAACAAACAAGGAACAAAGACAATAAACGTCTTTCTTACCGAAGTCATGTTCTAAGAACAACATTTCAGAAAGTGTAGTCAATTCTCTTTAAGAGGACAGGCAGGGTGTTGGCCTAAAACTACATCTGAAAGATGCACCCTCTGGAAAGCATTCAAGTTTCAGTCTCTGGACTAGGTCTTTGTAGTTAGGCCTTTTGAAGCTGCTGCTGAATGAAGTAAATAACAATGGCACAGCCAGCTTTACTGCACACAAACCCATACTAACTACCCAGCAGTGGCTAATACAGCAATGAATCAGGGAGTAATATCAGATTAATAGAGTTCTTAAAACAAAACTTTTGTATGCACCTCAATACCTTCACCTCATCCCCCTCTGAATCAGAGCAGATACCCCAGCACAAGCAAAGGTTAATGTTTGCAGTTGTGCAGCATTCAATGTTTCAATTGCACAAAGTATGAAAACGGTTTTTTTTAAACAAATTGCACACATTTAATATTTCCACAAAGGCAACTTTAACCAGTTTTCCAAGTTTTACTTATTCAGTTTTAGGGGGATTTGAAGGGATGGGAAGCGATTACAGCAATGGTCTCATTTGGAAACACTGCCGTGTCTCCTAGTCCTTGAAAACTGGAGTGAAGAGTCAGTGGAGAAGAGCAGTGGCCAATTGTAGTGGTAATTCTGAAATAATTTACATTACAGCATTAAACATCAGGTCAACACAGTCAGTCCCTTTCACTGGTGTATCGGCATCGCAACCAATCTGTTGGATCCATTGAGTGAAATCCTGGTGATCTGAACCCACCTGCTTACTGCATCCAGTAAGCAACTGAAATCATTGAAATGGTCAAGCAGTATCTGGACAGATGGGTACATTATGGAAAATATGGAACATCAGTAAGTGAAAATGTCCGGCAGTAAATCCATCAGACTACTTGTAAGATTCAGTAAATACTGAGTCTTTGAAATTTTACCCTGATAACTTCAGGTTACCTATGCATAAAACAAAGACCAAATGCCTTGACATAGCATCTGAGGATGTTCCCAAGTGCTTCACAGATAAAGCAGCATGTTATAATAAGGTCACTCTTGTACAGTCAGAAACAGAAGTGGCAAGTGGTGAACAGGAATGTAATAATGAATCAGATAATCTGTTTCTGTGCTACCTATTAAGGGTTAAATATGCCTCGGGCATTGAGGAGAGCCATCCTGCTCTTCAAAACAGTGCCGGAGGACTTTTATAAACTGAAATTGGTAATTGGTTATTGGTTTATTATTGTCACATGTACAGAGATAAAAATCTGTTTTGCATGCCATCCAGACAGATCATTCCAACCACAAGTACATCGAGGTAGCACAAAGGGAAAAGCAAAAACAGAATATAGGGTTACAGTTATAGAGAAAGTGCCATGCAGGGAGACATACAAGATGCTAGGGCCATGTCGTGGCAGACTAAGATCATCTTTATCGTACAAGAGGTTTGAAATCTAACATCAATAAAGGGCCACTTCGACTGGAGTACAAACCTGGATAGGGGTTACAGTTTTCTCACTTGAAGTGTGTGTCTGTGTGTGTATAGTGATATAATGGCATAATATCACTAACTATACATCGAGTATCCACGTGGAGACAACATTCCATGACTAGACTCCATGATGAGTGCTTACCTGATTGTACAGTCTGCTCTAATGGAATAAAGACTTGTTGTTCATTTCAATAGAGACCAGTCCAATATGCTATGCAGACTGAGATGTATGCGTCATAAGTAATGTCCACGGGAATGGTTTTAAGGAGTCAAAATAATGACACCCTACACAGGCATTCTCCAGTGGGCCAGTATCACTAGCACCAATGATGTTTGCTGAGTTTTATAGTAAAGAAAGCAAAACGTACAAAAATACTGCATTGTTCGTGTCCTTTTCAGAAAATGCCAAATGGCCCAACATCCAATAAAATATTTTGAAGTGTAGTCTCTGCTATAATATAGGAAATACAGCAGCTAATTTTTGCACTTTAAGCTCCCACAAATATCAAATGGGATAATACCTTATGAATATGATTTAAAAGTTCAGATTCAGGGATAAATATTGCCAGAACTCCAGGGATTAACCACCTTACTTTGCTTTGAATTTAAATTTCCAAGCCGTCGTGGTGGGATTCAAAATCCTGTCTCCAGATCAATTGTTCCAACTTCTGAATATCAATCTTGAGTTCATCACGTCACCATATCCAGTACTGTAACGCTCCATCTGCCCCCTCACGTGGGTGGAAACAACCTCACCGTGTTATTTGCAGGAAGATGAGGGAAGTTTGTGCCAGTGCTCTGGAGAACATTTCACCCTCAACCAACAGCACTGAGAACAGACTACACAAGGCTACTCAAGGGTAGGATCTGGAGTTAGGGCAGGTTGGTGGATTTTACTCCATATCATGATTTCACTGAGTGATAGAATTGTTTCAAGGGATGAATTGTCCAATCCTATTTTGTTAAGGCGGCACAGTAGTGTATGGGCGGCAAGGTAGCGTAGTGGTTAGCACGACACTATTACAGCGCCAGCGACCTGGATTCAATTCCTGCCGCTACCTGTAAGGAGTTTGTACGTTCTCCCCGTGTCTGTGTGGGTTTCCTCCGGGTGCTCTGGTTTCCTCCCACATTCCAA
>JARFYF010000058.1:24654008-24665025 GCA_030265395.1 Rhina ancylostomus | reverse complement strand
CTTGCCTCTTACCTCACCACTCAGTGCCTCAGTGGGTCTCCTACCCATTCAGCTCACCCCACTTGCCATTGTCCCCTTGAACACCTCCCTCTCTCTTCCATCACAGACCCCCTATTCATCTCCTTTCAGAGCTACCCACCTTCTGCACACTCAAGCCTATTTCCACTAAACTTCTGACCCAACTTTGCCCTCTCCCTCACGTTAACCGCTATTGTATTGAGTATTGTCACCTTCCTGTTTGAAATTTCCACTATAACAGTGAAATCCTAATCTGTTTGCATGCCCATTCCCACAGAGGAGGTCAAAAAACAGGCTCTGTTTTCCCATTGTCTAGCCCAGAGATTCTGAAGTTCATTGAGAACTAGTCCACCTCTGCTCAGAGTGACCAATTCATCATAGGTTCTGAAATCAAGCCCCAGGACACCACTAGGTCTCTGTTCCAAAGCTATGCTTGGCAGTAGACTTGGATACATCAGGGGAGTCTGGAGTAGGTTTTGCCATGTGAAGAAAGTTTATGCTCAGCATAAAACTGCCTTGTGTATTACAATTAGGAGGAATGTGCTTTGAACAAATCGGTCCCCATTGCACATTAGAGTCTGAAATATGAAGCACAGTTCTTTAAAACTTAGGGTACACTGCACCATCAATTAACAATAATTCACAATGAATAGAAAAGGTTTCTCTTCCATTTGATTAGAAATTATCTTTTTTTCTATGTATTGGACAATTTGTTTTCATGTTTTTTTTTCTCTTGCTGCTTGGAAATACTCAGTAGAATTGCTAATTTAAAAATAGAATAAAATTGCATCATAAAACAACTGAAAAACAGTATGCTCCCACTTTCAAGTCACTTCCATTAATAAGAGATGATGCTTGTTCTAGAAACAATGTTGGAAATATCTTTAAGAACTTAAAATACAAATGGAAAGTTGGCCCAAATCCTAAGGGGGCTTGAGAATGAGAACCAGGAAGTCTTTTTGCATCTGTGAAGGTCTTAGTGAGATGATAGCAGGAATAATTTAGTATTTTTGGTTTCTTTTATTCAAGGAAGAATCTATTTGCCTTCTAAAGCTGATGCAGTAACAGTTTACTAGAGTGATTTTTATTTTAGGATGGGAGAGTTGATTTAGGAGGAAAGATTGGACAGACAAGGCCTCATTGAAACAAATAAGATTCAGAGGAGGCTTCATAGGGTAGATGCTGAGAGGCTATTTCCTTGGTAGGGGAGTCTGGAACTAGAGGGTGCACTTTCAGGGTGAGATTTTGAACACTAAAGATTGAGATGGGGAATTTCCTCTGTCAGTTGAAATTTTTAAGATTTCTACCCCAGAGCAGTGGATACTGAATCATGAAATGTTGTAGATTAAGGCAAAGTTTTAGATTGTGGGAATCCGACCAAAGTATACTGTAAATCAGCTGTGATTTTATTAGATAAGTGGACTATATGGCATATTCCTGTTTCCTGATGTTTTTGTGTAACGAGAAGTCACTGTGATACACACTCCTTTAGTGTGTGCACAATCCTGGAACAATGCCAATGCAAAGGAGTCCAGTGCGAGGATCTCAATCTGAAATGTCAACTGACCACTTCCCTCTGCAGATGTTGACTGATATGCTGAGTTCCTCCAGCAGCTCATTTTTTTTGTTGTTTTGCTTTAAGCATCTGCAGTCTTTTGTCTCTCTAGTGCAAAGGAAACCTGGAACTCCTAATTCCTGATTCTGTGTGATTCAGCTGTTCTGCTAAGGTATTGTAAGAAAAGGAATGCAATAGGAGACGTACCTAATCCAGAAGAAAGAAAGGGTGTCTGTGTTAATCATGGGAATTGAGTTAATACTGACCACCATTGCCAATCATTTAAATTGACAGAGGCTTTGATGCCCTTCTGATTTCCAGGACCACTGATCCTTACCAGTGCCAATCTAAGCTAGGCTAGTAGTTTCAGAAATCATCCCTCAGTTCAGCAGGAATATCGAGGCACTGGTCAAATACCAACAATCCTGTCCCTGCAAAATCTTCTAAATCCTCTCAATTCACTGGCAGCCAATATCAGTGTTTCCTCCCAGGTCAACATCTCCAGTACTGAGACACTAATCACTCTCGGTTGTCTACCAGGTGCAGGCCATGTCATTCTGGCCTAACACCAGACTCCTAAAGCAGGCACTTTACTCTGAGCTCTGTCACTGGGGGAGATTACTCGGTGGTAGGGAAAGATATCCACAGATGGCTTGAAGCAACATCTCCTGTGAATCTCTGGAGAAAAGGGATTCAGGATAGTATAGAGAACCTTGAGCCCATGCATTGGAGCACACAGAGCTCCTGCACAGACAGTGACTGGAGCGCAGACCATCTTGCACGTTACCCACCCACAATGTTGACCACCCTGCTTCCTCTGTGGAGGAGTCTGCTGTTGTCACATTGCCCAAATTTGCTATTTCAGAAGCCACAGAGCTTCAAAAGGGTTCCAGATAGAAACAAAGAAAATTAGTGATGTGCAAGTCGCATGTCATAGATGGGTGATGCAATAGTAGACTATCAAATAGCTTAGCATGTAGTATGGAATCAGTAGATGCAAACCTGGATATCTGAGGATTGGGTGCTAGTGTTTGCTGAGTTAGTTCAGTCAATTGAATTCAATACACCTGTGCTAAAGATGTTAAATTAGGATGTCTGCTATGGTTTAAAAGGTTGCTGATGCTCATTGCTATAGAAACATGTTTTATAGGGAGGAATAACCATGTTAGTGGTGCTTCAAATTAACTGCATTCAGGATCTTCACTGGAGAAGGAAAAACTGGAAAGTATATTTGATGGCTATTTACTAGCATTTGGAAGTAATTGTTCTTCAAAATTAACTTCTGAAGAATAACTGGATCAGGAACACTACTGGCAGACTACTAAAGGATCCAGTGGAAAGGAAAATCACTGCTGTGTCTATCGGGTGGTCGATCCAACATTACCCAATTTAAACTACTAAAAGTTAAATTTACTCCTCCACCACCACCACTACCCCCCCCCCAAAATGTGCTAGCATACTTTATCCAAAAGGCAGATGAGCCTGACAAACTCAAATGTTGCGTATCCAAGAAGGATAATGGGAAAGAAAGAATTTAACTTTTATGGACTAATGATGTGTGGACAAAAATATATTCCTCTTTTATGATATTCTTTAAAAGATTATATCGTTTCACTCTCCACAGGTAATCATTGCAACAGTGTTTGGGGGTGTCGGTGTGCTTGTGGGCTCTAAACAATTTCCTGATTGAAATAACTTCACAAATGCATTATTTTTTGATACCGTCAGGAGTGAACAAGGACAGTAATGAGATGGAAGTGACAGTGGATGAAATTAAGGCTCAACATGCAAAGTTCATAATCAGAATACAGACCTATAGACTTGATCCTCCTAAGCAAGGTAATATATCCATGTGTTGAGTGACACTGTACAGTGTGATTCAATTGAAAGAGTACATGATGGAATAAATGAAGTCACTTGAGCTGCTGAATTTGCAGGCAAGTAACCTATCTGAAGAATGGAGATGGAGGGGGGAAGAATTTTCATTCTATATTGAGCTGGATATGACAGATAAATAAGAGTAGACTATTGTAAAAAAAGTTGTTCATCTCATTGGTCACGAGAGGAAAGATTTGTTCAAAACCATAAAGCCCTTTAATGGGACCCTGGAGAATGCATTAAATGTATTATAAGCACATTTCAATCAACCAAGAAATAAAACATTTGTTAGTGATTCTTTGCACAAAACCAGGAGTGAAGAGAATACTTTGATCAGTTTTGAAAAATGGAGCTAAGGTTATAATCCGGTAATTTATAATTTCACAGATTTAAAAGACTCACTTATCAGGTATCAGATTATTTGTGGAATCTGGGAGTTCAGCTGAAGCAAATGGAACAGAATTAACTAGACAACTGCAAACATACATGCAAAGTTGCAGAGATATCCAAAGCTCAACACAATGTGTTGTGTGATCAACAGAAGGAAGTATATATGGTGAAGTAAGAGACCAAAAAAAACCAAGGAAAAAGTGCTGCCAGTGCCATTTAGTATTTTGGATGATAACATGAACAGGTGAGAAATAAATGCCTTGAATATGGCAGTGGGGGTGGTAGGTCGTGGTGAGGGGAAGAATGTGCACCATGTGACTAGATCATTTCTCCAAACACTATACAATGAAGATGTTATTGGAAGTCCATATAGTGGATGAAGTGAGCTGTGCGGGGACAGTAATAGAATCTGTTTTGGTGTATCTGGTGCCAAACAAGTCAATTCAGTGGAAGGAACACCCATTAGGTGTAGCTGTGCCATGATATTGGTGCAAGAGCAACCAGTGGCTTTTCAACATGGCTCTGGAAAAATGTCTAATATCCTTCAGAAGCAAGTTATCAACCTCAAGGCAGTGCAGTTGAAACTGAGTCATGTGCTGTTAAAGTAGAGCAAGACTACACTGGAGGATGCTCTGGAGGTGCTGAACCTGAAGAATCTAGATGGCAATGATGTGGAATTCACTACCATAGACCAGAATGATGTCATACCCTTGCCTGGAAGGACTAATGGCCAGCAGGTGGGACTAGTAAAGATGAACATGACAAAAACTTGATTTATTCAATGCAAGTGATCACTCATTCATTGATTGAATATACAGATACCCCATGAAACAGAGAAACTGGAAGGAAAATACCCTTTCTTCCTTTGAGGGGAAGTCAGTCAAACTTGAAGCAGAGCTGCAGAGACTGGCTAAAGCGAAGATGGTAACCCCACAGATCTGTCGAACCCTGCTGGTATCCAGCATGGTGTTGTAAGCTGAGAATCTGCCTCCACTCAGAAACCTCAGCAGAGTTCTGAGAGCGCCACTATACTTTGAAGATGCTTTGCCAGATGTGAGTGAAGGAAGAGCTTGCAATGTGCTTCAGGTAAGGAGTGGTAAGGAACTCAGGCGGCATCAATGGAGAGATGCTGTTTTGGGTCAAGACCCTTCGTCTTGTGTGTTGTTCCAGAATCTGCCACCTTGTATGTCTCCAATGGCTTGACAGAGCCTGATGATGAGAGTTTGTATCTAACTCATTCCAACGTGCCATTGGAAAAGACTGCCATTTGATGTCCACACAGCAGCAGAGGAATTGGCAAAGTCTGATGTTGAACTCTAAGGTCTCTGTAGGACAGAAACCATAACTGGTGATATATTGGTACTTGGAGGAGAAACAGTGGAAGAGGCAGAGTTAGGTCATGAGCGAGAGTTGATGGAAGGAGAAGCAACTGAAGTTGAACAATCAAAAACTGAAGTTCAAAATGAAGGCATTCTTCTGCGTCACTTGATCATTAGCGATGTCTAATTAGGTCATGTAAAATTCATGCCAGTGAAGACATGGAGTCCATTAGCTGCTGCAGATTGTGTGGTGTTTGTCAACTCTTGGAGCAAACTCCTGCCCATTCTGAGAGAGATACCTGAACCACACAGAAGCTGAGCGAGGAGAATGTTGGTTGGGCAAGCAGTCAAATTAATCTAGGAGACCACCACTGAAGAGCCTGCACTGCAATAATTAAAGAATGAACTAACACCATAGGCATTCATGTCAGAATAGGGTCCCTAAGCAATGATCTTGCAACAGTCAGCTGATACATACACAGACCAAGCCCTCAGATACATGATCTTATTGAATGTTCTCCTCAGTAGCAGTAAGTACATATTGCTGTAAGAACACATTTACTAAAAACCATGGAAATAATCTGTTATCCTTACCCAGTATAGCTGATATAATTCTAGACCCACCAATAAGATTGACTATTAACTGTTTCTTCAATTCATAGGCAATTAAGAATGGGCATTGCATTCCAGTATTGCAAATGACATTCATGAACAAAATTATTAAGAAAAAAACTGCATTTATGAAGTGTCTAATTTTCTGCTTAAGGTATAGGTACTAAACAACTATTTTTATTCCTTCACTAATGTTATATATGTGGACTTCTTTCAGAAAATGTGCAAGTACTTTTTGGCCCACTAAGCTCTTTAAAATTATAGACAATCGGGATCCGATACATGAGCCTTTGCATCAGACCAACATGTGACAATCTCTCCTGCTGAATCTGTAATTCTCCAACATTGGAGTCTGCCTGAATAAATGGATCTTCTTATTGAGCTAAGTACAGATGTGCAAACCCATTTACCACCATTTCTGATGCCATTGTTTGCTGAAATTGAGAAGCTTCCTGGGAATATGAGTTGGAAAGATATTAGAAACACTGATACACTTAAGAGTTCAAACACCTAAAAGCTAAATATTCCAGCAAATTTCTCTTTTGTGTGTATCAGGAACTCTGTTGTGGATAGCTGGTCTGTTGGTGCTAATTATTTGCAAGATAGAAAGGTAAGGATAAACAGTTCTGTTCATATGAGGACATTTGATTAAATGTTTATTTTGCATGTGGGATGTGACTAACAAACACATGTTTGTGCATATTACACAATATTGAGCAGAAATTATATTTCCTCAAAAGCAAGTGGGGGGGGGGGGGGAAATATAATTGGACCAAATTACTTAAAATGGTTTGTATGGCATTGTTTTTTAAATGTTATGCAACTTAATTTCAATGTTTTGGTAAATCGCAACACAATAGTCATTCTGTGAGAATCGTGCAGTTTTGCAGAATTCAACTTGTGCTTCTAGGCATGGTTTACATGTCTGCAAGTCAAATGTTTAGCTGGTAATGCACATTAGAGAGACATCATCCATTGTGCAATGCCTGTTGTAGTATTGCCAGCTGAAATTGGGCAGTGTTTCTGTTCCAATAAAGGCCTTGGCCACTTGCAGAGAGCTCTGATTTATCGTGTTCTGTCCCCTGCAGCACCAGCATTAAAGAGCACCCCAGATATCTGAAACTTCTATAGTCTGAAGTGGGCATCTCTGGAAGCTGGCTGGAACAGCAAGGGTGCTACACATTTCCACTCCAAAATCCCATAGGTCCTTCTCTAGCACTGGGTATAATGTACAGGATGGAGCTGTAGGACAGATGTTAAAGGCAAGGCAATTACTCCTTTGGAGACCCAGATGGAGGGGAAGAAGGGATTATCTCTGCAGGCCATAATGCCTGGTATTTGTGGAGCTACGCTCCTGCATCCATCTCTCCAAAGAGTAATGTGTCCAGAGGATTTGGGAGTCAGTGGTGACAGAACTATGACCTGCTGTGGAGAGATCTCAGCCACGTGTATGAGTGTGGGTAGCTCTCCCTATGAAAGTCAAGGTCACTATGGCCCTGAAGTTCCTAGTCTCTGGATGATTTTGATGGTAATAGCCAAGATAAGCCATGTAGTCCATTTTGTAGCCCACTGCGGAGTCAAGGAAGGTTGTTGATGAGTTGTCTTTTCTCAGAGCAGTGACCTTCATGTAGTTTAGTGAATAATAGACCACACAAGTCTTCAGTTAATAAGCTGTGTTTCCAAGGGATTTGAAATTCCCAGGATTCTTGACTCCTTTCAGGAGTGCTAGGAATTCCAAAGTTAATCTTTGACTAAAATATTTCTTCATTAGGAGCAGATTGGAAATAGCCAGTGTTAAAATCAAAGCTGTTTCTAGATTTTGAAATCAGATGTTAATAAATGTTTGCATTCCTCATGGAGCCCAGAGGTGGTGCCAAGGCTGAAAAATTCCAGAATCTGCAGATGTACAACAGAGTAAATGTTATCCCAATATGATGATTTTTCAAACTTAATGAAAGGATGAGATGAATCAATGAGGAGAAAATAGAACAAATTCTAAAAAAATAATGCAGGCTCTTCAATGATGAGGCATCGCAACCAAGTCAGGTCACTTCCTCACCCAGCATTCAAGCAAATGCACTTTCCAGCTACAACTATTGCCTAACAATTATGGGCAGATACTGTGACTTTTTTTCTTCTCTCCCTTTCACTTCAAGGCTTTGCATCACAGCTGCTGTCAACTCAGCTGAGAGCAGTTTTCTTATCACAGTCTCAGGAGTGATTCAGGAAAACTTCCTGTTTTAGAGCACAGGAAGCAAACTAACCAGGGGCGGAGCTCGTAATATTGGTTTCAGACCGAAATGCTTTAATGCAACTGTTCAACTAAAGTAACAATTCTAGATTGTTTCTATTTCAACAAAACAGAAACATTTTTCTTATGGTACAGGAGATTTGAGGGAATTAACACATTTAGTTCCATATTTAAGCTACATCCATATTTAGCCTCGCACCTATGTTAATCCAGGAGGAACTGATTGGTTCCTCTTACAACAGCACCTTAACGTGAGGAATAGTTTAGTTGTGGAATATCATACTAAAAATTCAATTGTGTACTTAAAATAGGCATGACATAAATAACCAAAAGATATATTTGATTAGGTTGTGGTGATTTTTACCAGTGGTTCCAATTGGAATTGCTAGCATTCAGCTACTAAAATCCAAGTCCCAAACTTCCCAAAGCACAGAAACCAGGCCAGCACAATCTAGCCAATAATGATTCACCATTTTGTCATCAATCCAGCATAAAAGCTCCCACTGTGTGGAGCCCTGAGTACATGTCCTGGTTGTGTTGTTAATTGTTGGTTTCATGGTTCAGAGTCAGAAAATTTAAATCCAGTCCAATGATTTGAACACAATTTATTTTGCTAATAAAACACAGTGCTGAAGGAGTACTGCAACGTTGGGTATCATCTTCCAAATGAAACATTAAACTGAAGTTCTGGCTACACTTCTAGATAGATAGATATAAAAGATCCACTGGCATCATTTCTAAGAACAGGCAGTTCTCCCTCATGTCCTGGCTGATACTTGTCTCTTAATCTGTATCAGTAAAATTCCTTGTTCAGCGCATCATCACAGTGATGTTTGTGAGAACTTTCTTTATGCAAATTGGCTGCTGTGCTTCCTACATAGAAATGTTACAGTGTGGGTGGTAGCCATTCAGCCCATCTGTGTCTGTGCTAGTTGAAATAGAGATACCTGGCCAAATCTAATCCCTCCTTCCTGCAGGATATGACTCTTTACACATCCAAGTACTTTTTCAACATGGCGAGGGGGGTTTCTACCCCTAGCAACCATTCAGGGATGGGTTCCAGAGGCTCAACACCCTCTGTATGAAAGGCCCTTCCCTCATCCTCCTACCAATTGCTTTAAATTCATAGCCCGGATTCCCTTCAACCATTGTTTTTGAACCAACTTGCACAATGCTAATCACTACCTCAGTTTGGCAAACCATGACCACTTTGCACACCAAAGGACTGTTTTGGTTCCAATTGTGTTTTCTTGTGAATTGGGTCTCTAATGCAATGTGAATGTGATGCTGCTGCAAGTAAGATTTTCGTTGCACCTATACATACATGTACAACTTTGACTTTTGAACCCTGCTGGGGTCCATCCTATTTTCCTTTTCTGTGTTACTTGTAATTTTCTATACTATAGTTAAGTCTCCATTGGCTTCCTCTGTTTCAAAGCTTATTTAATCTTTCCTCATAGTACCATTCTCCAGTCTTGGTGAAATCTTCAAACTTCCTTTGTACCTTCTCCTATACAATCAAATCTTTGCTGTAATATGGTGGCCAGAAATGTATGCTGTGCCCTAACTAATGTTTAATACATTCCTAGTAGAACTCCCTTGAACTGGAAAGGATGCAGAGAAGATTTAAAAGGATATTGCTGGGACTTGAGGGACTGAGTTATGGAGAGGTTGGGCAGATTGGGACATTGGTCATTGGACCATAAGAGAATGAAAGGTGATCATGGGTGGCACAGTAGCATAGCAGTTAGCATGACGCTATTACAGTGCCAGTGTATACATTCTCCCGTGTCTGCATGAGTTTCCTCCAGGAGCTCTGGTTTCCTCCCACATTCCAAAGATGTATGGGTAGGTTAACATGGGTTTAAAATGGGCAGCATGGACTCGTTGGGTCAGAAGGGCCTGTTACCACACTGTAAATTTTTTAAAAAAATTAATTTAAAATTTTAATTTAATCTTAGAGGTGTATCAAATCATGAAGGGCATTTGATAGGGTGAATGCACAGTCTTGAGGAACTTGAGGACTGGGTTTAGGATGAGAGGGGAGAGATTAATAGGAACCAGAGGGTGGTCTGTATGTGGACTGAGCTGCCAGTGGTTGAGGCAGGTGCATAAACAACATTTAAAAGATACTTGGACAGGTACATGGATAGGAAAGGTTTAGACCGATATGGGCCAAATGCAGGCAAACAGGACTAGCTTAGATGGGAATCTTGGTCAGTGTGGACCAGTTGGGCCAAAGGGCTGGTTTCCATGCTGTTTGACTCTAACTCCGAGTTCTTGCATTCTATGGTTGCAACAATGTAAAAGTACTTTGGTGTATCCAGAAATCAAAAGGTGCAAAACAACTGTATATCGTTCGTTCCTTCCTTCAGGCCAAGATTATTGATGTTAATAAAACAGCCTTAATGACACACACCACTGTGAGAGTAAAGTTAGTGTGACAACCTGAATCTTAATTTCAGTGAAACTTTATTATTCAACCATATAATCTGAGAGATTGTTGCACCCTCTAGGATTTGGAGAACACCAGGCTGCTAACGCACACCATCACTTTCATTTAAAACCAAAATTCTACGTTTATATAGCATACTGGATTGAGGTAATGGATATTATTTACAGTCATGGTAGTTATTTTCTCATTATTATTAATAATTAGAGCAGTAGTCCCTGACCATCTCAGTACTGTTTATTGGTCCTCTTGGACATAATTATCCTTTTTGAATTTGGCTACTGAGAAAGAACTAAAGGGAAAGTTATTTGGGGGAAAGGTAGAGGTAAGAGTGAAACAAATGGGACTTGTCCAAATGGCTTAGTGTTGCCCTGGGCAATAATTTTAATTGCTAATGCATTTTTAACAAAAACTTGCTCAAAAGAAGACAGACCAATGTGAACACAGAAAGAGGAATCTATTTTAACTTCAAAACACAAACAAATGGAGTTCAAAACTGTCAGACTGTGGCTTCTATATGTGGGGGGGGGGGCCCGGGTCCT
>JARFYF010000058.1:24625412-24635954 GCA_030265395.1 Rhina ancylostomus | reverse complement strand
CTGTGGGACGAAAGGAATTGTTGACATGTTGGGTCAAAACCCGGCATCAGGACTGGACAGGGTTTTGACCCGAAACATTGACAATTGCTTTCCTCCCACAGATGCTGCTTGACCCATTGAATTCCTCCAGCAGATTGTTTGTTGCTCCAACCTCACCCTTTTGGTGAGAGCCATATGATTTTTCCTCCTATTGCTAGGTGAAAGGAGGCCTCTCCTGCCCTGAAATGCATTGGATCGTAATTCTAGTGAGGAATCATTAAGTATGGATGCTGCTCTTGTTCTTGTCCATGAAAACTTAAAATTTTCCTTAAAATATAACTGAGATTGTGTCATGTGGGTGCATGTTAGACCTGCTGTGCAGCTGAGAGATGCCAAATCCAGAAGTCAAAATTAATTGGTACAATTGAATTACTTTTGCTGCTAACAACCTGAGTTTCTTCTGGGTCCACTCAAAATATAAATTTTAGCCAGAAGAACAGAATTTAATTGAAGACAGCAGCAATCTTCCTGAAGGCCAAGCCTAAGTTATACTGTGGATATTACAGCAGATTAGCATGTTTCATTAATTAAATCTTTAAATCATGAGTTGCCTTTGCATGCTTTCTACCTCTGTGAATTAACAATGAGAAACAGCATAGCTGATGTAGATAGCTTTGAGATTGGGGTAGAAGTGCACTGTCAGTACAAATGAAACAATTCCACTACAACCCCCCATCCCCATCATGCCCAACCCTAGATTCAGAACCACCCTCAAAAATATCAAGTCCATTATTCTCCCTTTCTATTTTAATTTAACAATTTTCACTCTCCCCAAGGAATAAGGTCTGCTGTTAACAGCAGGGAAGGGGTTTCCCAGACTGTGATAACAGTGCCCTTCTATCTGAGTCTGGGGGCTAATTATGTCAGCTATTTGCCATTCTTTATTGCATGTTCTGTATCACTGTGAACTAACAGCAGCAATTGATAATTTAAAGAGATTAATTTAATTAATGAAACATGATAATCTGATTTAACATCTACAGCACAAATCAGGCTTCCCCTACAGGAAAGTTGCAGTTGGTTTCAATGTAACTCTGCTGTTCAGGCTAAAATATATTATTTCTGCATAATCCCCCACTTTCCTGATTGACTTCTTCACCTGCTTTCCTTCCAGTTTCCAGCTCTCCTTTTTATCAGCATCCTTTCTATCAATTGCTTGATCACATCAGCTCTTTCAATTCATCTTGTTATCTCACTGAGTTAAAAACAAAACAGAGGGTTTCAGGTTTGATTCCACATCTACATTCATTTATTTGAATTCAGCCATAATTAACATTAATATCTTAACTAGTGAAGGAAAGTAGGCCAGTTCTGATGTTCCTATTCACTGTCTTGTGACATCAACTGCAAAATGGATGAGGATAAGATCACATACAGCTATTATGCCAAAATACTGAAATATTAACCACACTCACAGCCTGGGTTCACTCAGTGTCTGTTGAGACTGGCTTAGTCAATACAAATTGGGAATCAAACTCGTGATCATTCAATCCACATAGTTATTGCACATCGTTTCTGCCTTTACTCACTAAGCTGATGAGAGCAGCTTTAGATATTCACTCATGATAATAAATACATCGTCAAATTTTTCTTAAGTAAAAGTGATTATAAATCGATTTCCCCAAGCTTTGCTTAGATGTGCACAACATGCAGGATATAATCCTGCTGCTATGGTCTAACTCCTGAGTGACATTATTGCCCCAACATTCAGCCATCTCAATTCTATCAGTCTGGCGGATTGATAGAATTTCAGGGGCTATAATAACTTGAACCATAGATGCTGCCTGACCTGCTAATTACTTCCAGCATTTTCTGTTTCATTAGAATTGAAAATTATGGGCACTGAGGGAAAAAATTTGGTGAATCAGTCACTCCCAATCAGTGTGAAGAAGTGAACAATTTGAAAGACTTTTAATAGATGTTTAATAGAAAGCTATTAGATGAGATTTTCTCAAACTTTTCACATGTAGCCACTGTTTAGTGCAAACATAAGATTCCTCAAGCAACTATTCACAACAGATCACCCCAATGAGGAAATTGAAAGATAAAAAAAGGAAAATGTAATCAGGTTATAAAATAAAAGTAAAAAGGTGTAAGCAAAGGGAAAATGCAATAATATGAAGCAAAATCAATTTAATCAATTTGAAGAGTGAAGGAAACTGAACCCATACTCAACGATTCAGGAACAGCTTCTTCCCCTCCGCCATCAGATTTATGAATGGTCCATGAACACTACCTCATTATTCCTCTTTATGTTACAAAAATAAATAGTGATAGTTATTTTTGTCGTTGTCTTGCCACAAAGCAACAAATTTCATGACATATGTCAGTGATAATAAACCTGATTCTGATCTGTCTTTTCTACAATGATTCAACAAGCCAAGAATCACAGCTGGGGATTTCTGGGTTCTAACATGTCCCATAGGAAAATAATAGATTACTTTATCCAAATAATGGTCAGAGTATGGAATCTGCAATCCATAGAAAGTTGTTGAGTGAAATGGTTTGTATCCTTAAAAGAGGAAATCGGACAATTACATGAGAGAGAAAGAAATGGAAAGACATGCTGAGAGTTTGAGATAAACTAACTGGAATATAATGAGACATGTTTGAAATTTAAATGCCAGCAGGACTGCTGGGTCAAATGACTGGTTTCCTTTTTGCTTAACATGTTAATGTAATTTAATATTTAAGTACCATTCTGAAAGATGTGTTTATCTATTAAGCTTCATTGTAACAATACTATCTAAACTGGCACCCAGCATGACTTGAAATTTACGGGATAGGTCTCTTCCCTGACCCAGTGACATGGAGATAAAGAGCTGTAATGTTCTCAACACGTTCATGCAACACAGAGGGGATGAGGCATGTAAAAGTGACAACATTAGCAGAAACTGGTGTGGCAGCTGGTGGTGAGCAGTAATGGTTACCTCAGACACCCTCAGGTGTGTACCTACCTCATAGACGTGCTCTATCACTGGTAGACTGTTGTTCTTCACCACTGTATCTGAAGGCGAGTCCAAATTGATAAATGGGAGGAAAATCTGCTCGGGCAGTGAAGTTCTAAATGTTAAAAAGCAAAAGGTTATGAGGCTGTGCATAAAAAAAAAAGCTAGACTTCTAAATATTTTAGATTTTGCCTTAACAGACAGATCTGTCCTGATTCAATTGCATTGATTTGATAAAGATAGTCTAATGCAGAGCAATTGGTCAGATTTTTCCCCATCTAATCAGCACAGGATAGATTTTTTCCCTTGGTTGCTGAACATCACATAGCAAATCAGTAACAAATGCTGAATTTAAACAGACAAACTTCTTATGGTATTCGCCATCTGATTTTCATTTTAGTGCTTTTCCTCAATGGTACTCAATATCCAAGTGAGAAAGGTGGGTATCACTCCTTATGTGCTTGCCTGTGGCTGGTGTGCTGGGAGATTCAACATGTGCTGTGTCCAATGTGGCTTTAGCTCAGTGATTGAAATATGAAACTAATGATTTTTCTCCTCTATTACCAGTCTGTGGCAAACTCCAAACTTGCTGCACCAACTGCATCATTCTTATCTCAGCTCTGTCTTACAATGTTGAGATAAGGAGGCAAGAGTTGATGAGTGTATGTTAAGGTCATGCTCATATTCTTTTTCCAAGGAACACATCATGCTAACATAAACTTGTATAACAATTCATTCATTGTACCTAGGTCAAAACCCTGGAACTCCCTACCCAATAGCAATGTGAGAGTATCTTCACTGCATGAACAATAGCAGTTCTGGAAGATGGCTCAGAACTCTCGGTCAATTAGGGATGGGAATCATATACTAACCTTGCCAGGAATGTCCACACTGTGGGGGATAAATTAAAGAAAAATTCAAAATTTTCTCCCTTTCATAGTTAAAGCTGGTTTCTTTAGTGTTGAAGGGTTGTTTGTGAGGTTTATGTAGGGAGATGGGGTGAGCGTGCAGACATGGTTTGCTTGAAATCAGTAAATCAGAAAGAAAACGTTCACAGCTGCACTGAGGATAACAGGGATTTCTTTCATTCTGGGATAACTCGAAGTTAATCCAAGGAAAAGCAAAGGTTGGAGGTATAAAGGGTGGCTCGTGTGCTTTGCAGAAGAACCCACAGGTGTGGCTTACTCAAGTCAGATATTGGTCTACGTCAGAGATAATGCATTTTGCCACAAACATGAAATCCCAGGATAGGCCTGTTATTCTACAAAGGTGCACTCAGAAAACTGGAAATAATGATTTTAACTTGGATCTTACCCTCTGAGAACAAGCTGGGCCACAACTTTCACCTGCAAGTTCAAATGGACCACTTCACTATCAGAATTTTGAGAGTTTTTACTGAAAAAGCAAATTGATATGGAGTTACAAAAGGTTGGGAGCACAGAGACATTGTTCATTACAACTGCCTTGATCCTCTATCAAACCCTGAGAATAAATCGCAACCTTTTACTCACATTCTCCTGAGACTTGGTGAATTAGGATCAATGACAGATGAAAGTGGAGCTGAAATTGTATTGATGACATTACAAGCTGATCACTGAAGGAGCATTTCATAACATGAAATGATGGTATAATGCAGAGAGCAGCTAGCAATGATGAGGCACAGAAGGGTGTCTAATATTGACGGGGAACCCGGAGTGTTTATAACAGCTGAAACCCTTGGGTAACTGAGATCATTCAGGTCATTTATTTCTTACTCAGGATATCTGTTTAGACTGCACCACACAAATAATAAATTTTATTTGGATCCAATTTTTATTTTGCTGGCTGTTGTCAAGAAAAGCATTAATAGCAACCGTGTTCTGTAACTCAAATGCCTTCTTTACGTTAATTGTGCCATTTGTACAGTGTACCTAAAACAGCTGTTTATCCGACTATTTAATAAAATTATGGGCCATGTCACGTGACAACCTTGCATCGAAGCCATGCTAATCATTTAACATCTGGGACCACCCTGCTTAGGATTCTTCAGTAATTAATCAATGAGAGATTAGTTTTTTCCAAATAAAATTAGAGAAAAGAAACAGCCTTCTCCATTGGACCAAGAAGGATTAATGACAGCTCATAATTATGATTGACAGTTGTTTGGATATTACGGGAATCAAGGGATATAAAGTTAGTGAAAGAAAGTGGCATGGAGGTAAAAGATCAGCCATAGTCTTATAGAATAGTGGAGCAGGCTTGAGGGGTCAACTGGCCAAGTCCTGCATCTGGTTCTTATGTTTTCATTGCATTTGCCTCTCTGCCCGTCTCCCTAACGTTGCTCACTGAAACCTTCTCTCCTTGGACTTGGCTTCAGACTGCTGCCGTCAAGGCAAGTAATGTGGTCTTCACCACCCTCAATTCACGTGGACAGTCAAAAGGTTGCAACAGCTTGTGCGAGACACGTCAATGCAATTCAAAGTTCAATTGTCATCTCAGTGTACTGGACATGGCTTGATCCTGAAGAGAAAATATTTCTCCATTGCTAATTTAATTATCCTGAAGACAGATCTTTCCATTCTTTTCCTAAGAGAGCCTCGGGTACTATCATGACTTCACCCATTATGACACTCAGACCATTTGTCCTCTCAGCAATCTTAAGCATAGAACTGTGCCTTTTGGAGCCACCCAAATTTAAGAACCTTCTATAATATTTTTTAAGATATCTGCCGGATATGGAGGTTCATTTCTCCATCATACTTGCATCT
The DNA here is from genome assembly GCA_030265395.1 of Rhina ancylostomus. NCBI lineage: Eukaryota > Metazoa > Chordata > Chondrichthyes > Rhinopristiformes > Rhinidae > Rhina > Rhina ancylostomus. Next base: position 24,630,220 of record JARFYF010000058.1, on the reverse strand, counting down.
GTTTTTCTTATCAAAATCATTCATAAGGATGGTGTAGTGAAACAGACCCAATGCCAATCATCATGGAGACTCCTCTGCAGCACCACCATCATTAATAATTACTTCTTGTCTTTCAGATTGCAACCAATCTAACCATTTCCAACCAGAAATATGGAAACCAGTCCCACTGGATTGACCCCTAATTGGAAGCATATTGTGCAGATATGTGTCAAACTCTTTTGAAAGCCAAAATATCAGACGTCAACCGTAGAAACAAGAGAACAGAAGAAGGTGGCAGCCATTAACATTCAAGCCCTTTCTATTATTTAGTTGATCTGGCGTTATCTCACTTTATTCCCTCTGCAATCTTCTACATGGTTGTCCATACCATTACCATTTAATGGGCTGGATTGTGTTCCATCTGTCCTGCCACTCATGATAACACTCTTATGCTTTTTCCACATCCTCATTTGTTACCTGGGGTCCTGTGGGACTGAGACCAATCTTGCTCTGACTCCGGACTCAGTAGACAGTACAGCAGTGGAGCAGGAGGTCAGATGTGTTGGTATCTGACCTCCAGCTTAACTTGGACTCCTGCATCATGCTCTGCAGGTGTGGAATTTGGAGGTGAGCTGACCCGTGAAGAGGGATGAATGTGCTGGTTATTCTTTGCAGACGCTTGACAAAGTGTAAATTTGGGCCAGTCTCTCTCCTCCATTGCTCACTAAGGTGGGAGTGACCTCTCTTGGTTTCATGCTTACCTATCCATCCTTGTATACACTGTGCAACCATCTCTCTGCCTCTGTTTTGAATAACACTTGTATGTATATTACAGCCTTTCTGCTGAGGCCTCAAATTGGGCTGAACAAAAACACCAGGCATCTTCTTGTCGGAGGATTGACCAATTGGAGCCATCAATCAACTCCATTAATAACCAATTATTTGTTATTTGTTAAGTTGGGCACTCATGAAGGAATGACTTCACCCTGTTGAACCTTCATGTTTAGCTTCAGTGCAAAGGGAAGCACGCGGCAACTGAAAACTGCTCCCCTCCCCTTTAAGACCCAATGCCAGCTGATGTCCCACCCATCACCACGTGGCTCTTCTAGCAACAGATTCATAAACAATGCTGAGGACAGCCTCCATTTTGATGCCTTTTCATACACAAAGGATGCGTCTATGTACACCAAGATCTTTCATCATCTTTGTACATTCTGGACTTTACTGGCTGCTGGGATTGTCTCGTTTTTGTTTTGGCAGTCTCGCAGGATTAAGGGCGACTTACTTCCACTCTGGTTTTGTGGGCTCGGAGATGGCTGATGATGCCAATTAGGGGACGGCAGACTCTCCCACAGATGGGGCAGATGGTGGTTGACGGGGTGGGCAGGAATGTAATTTGGACGGTGGCACCCTCTTTCCACCGTTTACACTGAGCTTGCGTCTGCTCTGGTTGCATGGACTTGAGGCTGACAATAGAACCGTCTTGTTTACCTTTTTACTTGCATGCTGATTGTGATGGTTTCCACCTGCTCCAAGCTGTGCACCGTGAAATGGAGTCCTGCAGATATCTAAAGAGCAACAGAATAAATTGGCCATTTTTATTGTCATCGCAGCTGTTTCAGAGAAGGGGCCAGCTGTTTAGCATGTAAATAAAGTCGAGCTGCAATTAATAACCAATACATGGTGTTGTAAATAATGCAGGACCAGATTAACATTCTAAAAAAAATCCCTCTGACTTGTTACATTCTGTAATGACTCCGGGGGATGGGGGTATGCATAATTAATGTACAAAATATCTTTGCTCAGCAGAGGTAGACACTGGTGAATGTTCATCTGTGAAACATTTACACACTGGAATAAACCAGTCCTCTGAGCTTGTACTGAAAAGCCCATTTCAATAGTGCTTTTCACTAGCTCTTCTGCTGTCCTTGAGCTATAGCTAATCACTGTCCAAATTGCCTCTGATCTCCCACAAGATGGGACGTCACTGCACTGTGAAGAGGGGAGTGGAATTTGCTGTGTAAGGGATTCAGTAGATAAACACACTGTCTACAGTTCAGGAAGGACCTGGTTGAAGTAAGCTAGTACAGCACAGCCTGGATAGAAAGCTTTGAAGCTGCCTTTACATTAATCAGGAAAGGCAGGGCTCAAAATCCATCATGATTTTTGTTTTAATTCATTCTTGGCCTTCTTAGGAAAGTCAGCTGTTATTATCCATCTGGAGGAGGTGGTGCTGGTGGTGGTGAGCTGGCTTTTTGATCCAATGTAGTCTGATTAACATCCAGTTGATCCTGGAAAGGGAGCCAATGATCAAGACACAATAATACTCGCCTGGACCACTGTCCTGGCTGCCTTCCCAGGGAAGGGCACCCAGTGAAGGGGGATTCGTGGGATGTAGATGGAAGCATAGTCTAGTGACAGGAAGGAAAATATAGGGGGCAGATAAATCAGCTGCACTTTGGTGCATTCATAGGGTTATGTCTCTACCCCCAGCTTCATCTTTAGCCTTGTGGCAAATGGAGATCTTTGAAAGGAGTCACAGTTAGCTCTTCTGTAGGTCTCACCTTTGTGTTAGATTCCATGGGATTACCAAGGTCACAGATCACTGTTTGACTGCCATTGTTCACCATTAGGTTACAGCTCAGTTTAGCAAGGTCCTTGAAGAAAGAAATTGACACAGGGTATGTTAAACCAGCACATTAGAAAGGTAACCAGAAGGCAACAAAACAATTGGCATGTTGCAAATAAACCAGTATCTCAAAGATAAACAAACCATTGTCTATTCTATTTAGGAACTGTGCAAACTTAAATTTGAAATATCTGAGACTTTTTGCAAATAGACATCAAAAGATGCTACATGACCAGTGCCCTCTGTCGAACACAAGGTCATGACTGAGCTTTCCTTAACTGATGGTTTGGGGGCTCTTCCTGCCCCATAATCCCAGCTGCACTCACTATTCAATTTACAATGGTTACAAATTTTACTGAAATACATAGTGGAAGTTCACAGTTCATGCAAAATGAATTACAGGCCCTTCTGCCCACCAAGTCAGTCTGACCACCAGGAACCCATTCCACTTTTGGTTAAATTCTCCCCACATTCCCACCAGCTCCCCACAGATCTTACCACTGAACTCGGGGCAAGTTACAGTGCCTAAATAACCTACTGACCCCACATCTTTAGCACATGGAAACACCCAGGGGAAAGCCATGCGGTCACAGGGAGAACATACAAACTCCACACAGACAGCACCAGAGGCGAGGATCGCTCTCGAAGGATAGCATGTGGATGGGAACTGCACTGCTGCCCAGGCTGAGAACCGAATGCCATCAGTTAAATGTGGGATCATGCTGGCCTGTGTGGTTTCATCTCTCACCATGGGCTCCCCAGATCCAGGAGATTAATTTTCAACAGTTACAACTTACAAATGAGAGAAAAATGAGTGGGAGGAAAAAAAATCTCTAAAACTGTACAGATAGGCTTCTGCTTGAATCACTGCACCATGGCCATTTTCTAAACGGATGCAAGTTATCCCAACAAGCAACTCAAAGAGCTTTACAGGTCAGGCACAAGTAGAGTCATCTACTGCATAGAGGTGATGTGATAAAGATGAAACAAAGAAGCAGTAATGGACTGATGTGGAGAATGAAGGGATACAGAGGCCAACATTGCTCAAAACCAGCAAATTGACACCCTAATTGCTATTTAACATGACCAACCCAGCTTCCACATCTACTCAGTGTACACTGCAAGCAGAAGTGTCTGACTGGAGATTCCTCAAATTCTCTCAGGCTAGGTTGCTTTAAACTCATCTAATATTTTCAGACTTCGGGGGTGGGGGGGGGGGCGGGTGTGTGGGTTCACGCTATGAGCGGAAGTTGCTACCAGCTTCTAATGCCTTGTCTGTTTGGGAAGCGATTGGCAGCAAGACCATCAGAACCAGAGGACAGGGATTGGTTGATGCGATTTCCTCAGTTTCAGTTTGAAACAAAGGATGTAAGGCTTATGGGTGAGGTTGTTTAATCCGCTTGCTAAAATAATAGTGGGTATATCCCAAAGGAAGTTGACCTGCTGATCTCTTTTCCTTTCAGTAGGTTCATCTACCTGTATGTCTGCGGGTATTTAGTTTGTTCATCAGGTGTGCCACACGTGCAATTGGTTGGATTAAATGTAATTTTCATAAAGCTTCCAAAACTGCGTGCATGGGTATAACATGTATATCACAGTTAAATATCCCATATTATTCCTTATGCCATAGACTTGATGGGTTAAATGGCCTCCTTCTATGCCAATCCTCCACTAATTTTCCCTGTAAGTGATCCTCCCACATTCCATTAACTGTCCCCAAACTCTAGCACTCACCTACACACTTTTTACAGTGGCCAATTAATCCATCAACCAGCATGTCTGGGGTGTGGGAAGAAACTGGAGCATCTGGTTGAAACCCGGATGGTCACAAGGGGAACATGCAAACTCCACACAGAACCCACATGGCATGGTTGCATTCATTGGTCAGGACACAGAATGTAAGAGCTGGGATGTCATGTTGCAACCTCACAAAACACTGGTTAGGTCGCACATGCAGTATTATGCAGTGTTCTGGTCACCACACTATAGGAAGGATGTGATTGCACTGGGGATAATGCAGAAGAGATTCACCAGGTCGTTCCCTGAATTGGAGGACTTTACTTATAAGGAGAACTTGTTTTCCCTGAACTGAAGGGTGACCTATTGGAGAAGTATAACATTATGAGATGAATCTTTTCCCCCCCATGTTGTGCATCAAAAACAAGAGGTCTGTGGGGGGGGGTTAGGGTGGAGTTGTAAA
>JARFYF010000058.1:24591991-24604506 GCA_030265395.1 Rhina ancylostomus | reverse complement strand
TATGGATGGCATGCAAAACAGTTTTTCACTGTACCTCAGTACAAGTGACAATAATAAACCAATTTACCATTCAATATACACCTGAAACCTAGACCCTTTGCCCATGTTTGGGCCAAGACTGCAATGAGAACCAAAGCTTAGTGGTCCTGGCAAAACCTAAATTGAGCTCCAGTAAGCAGGTGATTGGAGAGTAGGTGCTGCTCTTTTGAGATTACTTTCTGAACCCATTACACTTCTTACAAATAATTGCTGAACCTTAAAATATCGCTCAGCAGCCAACACAGAACAAAAAGCTTCCAGAGAGTCAAATGTTTTAAATAACTCCTTTAATTTCTTTTTTTTAAAGTATTCAGCTGGTGTACAGAGAAATGGCTTTTTCTGTTAAACTTATTTTCTTTTTACAATTTTTTGATACAGGTAAATCTAATTTAAAAGGCTTCTCTTCACAACAACAATTAAAAAAAAACCCAGGAGGCATTGGTAAAATTCTAAAAAGCTGTGCCAGAGAGATTTCATTGATTATCAGCATTCTACAGTTTAATATCTAATACAGCCATAGCTTTATACCTGATGAGCAGTCACAGTGCCTAAACATTCCCGGTGATGCTTGATACAAGTTCTGTGCAAATGCTGAAGCATTTCTTACAGTAAGATGCTATAAGATTAATACGAATCCAAACCAGCCTGTACTCCATCTACCACCTGTTCATTCTTTGTTTACTCTCACAGTGGCAGCGCCCTTTCTCTCTCACTCCCACCACTGGTGCTCCCACCACACAGGCCTTGATGACACTCCTCGTTGCAGAATGTAACTGGGTAGCTGCAGACCAGCCATTTGCATCCCGCTTTGAATGGGGATATCCTCTCATTCGACAAGAGCCATTAACAAAAGTCAGCTCTATGCTCAGAAATCCCAGGTGCTTACCCGAACTGCTGATTTCAACCCAGAGCAGTGAGGTGCTGGGATAGTGGAATGTCCAAGCCCACAGCCACAAGTTGAAGGTGTATAAAGAAGCTGAGATGCATTCATTGTATTATTGCTATAAGTGAACCATAGGGTCTCTTTCAATTGTGTCCAATTAATACAGGAGCTTTCCCATTCTCCAATCAGGCCTTGCAACTGAACCTCGTACTTTTAGGTTTGTGAATTCTTCTGAGCCCAAAATAGGCCAGAGGTTTTAAAGAAGCTGCTCAACCCGTGTGCCACACTTGCAAGGGTTCAGGTATAAAGTCAATGGAAACTGAAGTATGATACACAATACAAAGACAGAAAGGGCTAGTGTAGACTGCCCTTTCCTCATCTTTATGAAGCAGGGATTCAGCAGGACTTCCCTTGTGGGAGGAATGGGATGGGTGAAAGGCTGCTCTTGATGCAAGACACTGCTTTAGGAGGCCAATTGTTTTTTTGTTGTTCTGTATCTTTACATGCTTTTTATTCACCCAGGTCAATGACTGCAGCCCATGGCTGGCTGTGCTTATTTATCATGGCATGCTTATGGTCTTACAAAGGTTGTGAAACTGGTTTAAAATAAAAATTGTTCATGGTTAATTTTTCACTCTTCCATGCTCTTTAGATTCAGAAATAAAGAACCCACCACCACTTTAACCACTGTCAGATATCAATGTTTTCTCCACTACAATGGCTTTGAGCCTTGGTTTCATCCATTGGATGTACACATGGATTTGCAGTTCCTCCATGATACAATGCAATACCGAATCTTATGCTCCACCAACCTACTGCTTGTAATCTACCAATACATTATCAGAAGATGACTTGGTTAGTGCTTTCTCATCTTCCAGACATTCAAGAGTGTGACTGGAGAAAATAACTGCTTAAAGTACTAGGGCCAGAAAACCCCATTCAAGGAACAAAGAAAGTAGATTGGCAGATTACATGTACTGCACATAATCCCATTAGCCTCTGCTCAGTTCCAGTGAAATGTGGCTCTTTAGAGATGTGGTGACTGCAACATATGTTTGCATCTACCAGTTCTAAATAATTATCACTCATGAAAGTGATATCTATTCTTCTTTTCCAATTGAAAGTTATGACTCTTACTCCAGCTGTCTCTGATCTATACCATTTATTGCAGCATTTTGTGCCCCCTACCATCAGTGAAGGGCAACACATAACCAGCAGCTCTTTGCTGTGAGGCTGCGTAGTATCAGAAAGTGAAATTCTGATATCCCTGTCAGAAGGTGAGGCTGGTGTCACAGCTCGTCTTCAACCAGTTGTTCGCTTGTGCATATTCCTTTAGCTAAAATATTTGAACCCAGGACTTAATGCAGACACTTTGAAAACTGCTTCCCTTTGTGTGCTAATTCACACCGACCAAGAACAGGAATCATATCTACATCAGAGGGCGTAATGACTGATTTCTCTTTGGCTACGGTTATACAACTTGGCTCTTTGGGGGAACAGAGACAGCTGTGAACAGACTGCAAGGTATTGTTTCTGGCTTTTGTTCCGTTCCTATTCCTGCATTCTCTTTGTCAATAGTTTGTTATGACTGTCCACTGTAGTCAGTATTTAGCTGAACTGCATCATAGTTTGTAACAGAACCAATGCACATGTCCCTGAAGTAGGCCGATGCAGCACGTACAGGGAGCCTCTGCCACAGACGTTGGTCCCAAACAGGCTGAGACAGGCTGTGGCTCACTTATCTAATGTGCCATACACCCAGAACATTGCATTCAAACAGCAAAGGGAAGCTGCCAAACCTAGTCCAATGAGATCTGTGTTAATAGAAGTACACAACCTTTGTTTACTGCCTTTAAGTCTAGCACCGTGGCTGAAACTCAGGGGCTGCCCGTCTTGTTGTATTCCATTCTGTGGCATCAGTCAAGAGACAGCAGCCCACATGATAGGTACATCACAAAGGATTTAGCAGTCCAGCCACAGGTCAGGGAGGAAATACCAGGGACAGATGTCATCTCATTGGCCACACTGAAGTGATGAATGAGTATCCTTGGTGGCTCTGATGTAACAGGTAAGGGTTCACTCTACACTAGGGGAGGAAGTTGGGCCAGTATCTGTTTCTAAAGACTCTGCTTTGTATTGGAACCCTCCTTGTTATTGGGGCTTTGGTGACATTGGAAAATCCACAACTGCCTGACTTTCAACTGGAAATATATTTGCATTTGTGCTAAACAAGTGAAAATAAGATCTCACATGGTGAAACGCCTGTGGTTCGGGGTTGGTAATGGTAACCACACCTCTGAGGGAGTTCTGCAATGTCAGAGCAGCTGCCTTTCAGATGAGAAGTTAGGAGTCTCACCTGCTCTTGTCGGTGAACACAAGCACTATTTGAGTATCAGATGAGTTCTCCATGCTCTGACCTAGCATCACTCAAACTAAATGGAAATTCCATCATGTAGCAGAATGTTTTCGTGTACCACTCCATGGCCTTTAGTTGCAAATCCAATCATGGTCATGTTGAGGTCACTGGCTACTTGAAGTGACACCAGAGTGCAATGCAAATACATTTTTCATGGGCTCATCTGCAGGGACAGGCTTGACCAGGAGAGTGAAGGTTGTTCTTGGATGGTGGATCTGCCCTAGCTGAGTAGCTGGTAATGAAGCTTCCACTTCATCCCTCCAAGATGCTCCTGGTGTCCTTCTTGAAGACAGGCTCCTCTTCTTTTTACCGTAAGGGGTGCTGTCCATCACCACTCCTGCACACCTCTGATGGCAGGATGTGGGATGAGCCAGAGGAAGATGGCGCCCTGCTCTTTACATCCCTGCAACTTGCTGGCAAATCTGCTGCAAAGTACCCACCTACTCTCAGAAGTGGTGGTGCAAGGTCACACCTCCTACAGGAGCTTGGGGCTATCACAATGGCCTATACAAGGTGTACTCCCTTAAGGCTCTAAGGCACACGGTTCATGTTCATCGAAATATTACTTCCCCACAGCCTCCTTGCAACCTGGTGTTCATCAACCCCAGTGCCATTTTAATCTCCACTTTTATGCATTGAACGGAATTTATGATCAGTCGATAAAATACTGAAAAATGACAACTGTTATTCACAGCAAGATGGAAACTGATGTACTACCCACCCACTGGTGGAGTTTATGTTTGTAGCAGGTCCAGGATCTCTGAGGGCTCTCCTTTCTCAACACCAAGGAACGTTTGAAGCTGGAGGCACAAGAGACTGCAGATGCTGGAATCTGGAGCAACACACAATCTGCTGGAGGAACTCAGTGGGTCAAGCAACATCTGTGGGAGGAAAGAAATCATCGACGTTTCAGGTCAAAACCCTGCATCGGTACTGAAGCTGGGCTGTACAGCTGAAGGTCAAGGGCTGCTCTGTCAACTTAGTTACAGGGACAGCTCAACCCTACACTTAAAGGATGGATTCATTCTGGCTTTCACTTCTTTGATGAAGACATGGACATTCTCACTACATCTGTACTTGGGCCAATGTGCGTATGCACATTTAGCAATGTGAGCACAATGCAATGCATTCAGGACAGTTTACACAGACTCTGTGGTAAATGAGTATCTTCAGACTGGCCAAGGAGAGGCCTTTTCCTCTGGGCATGTCGGAAATCAGTAGTGGACTTCACACAACTGTCCATGTCACTGATGGAGGAGAGAGCTGAGCCAGTGGCACTATATTGCTTCCGGTGCATGGCTTGACTGGCTAGATGTTGGAGGCAGACCATGTAGGGTGGAAGGTCACAGTGAGGGCATGGTCTTACTACAGCTCAGTGGGGGTAGTTTTCTCCCCCATGTTCTCTGCCATGTTTTGTGTATCAACAGAATAACCACCCCTTCTCAACTGTCCAGTCAGACACTCCAAGGTGGAACATCATGTTTCGGGTGCAATCCCATCACTAACAACACACAAAAAGCTGGAGGAACTCAGCAGGTCAGGCAGCATCTAAGGACGGAAATGGACAGTTGATATTTTGGGTTGAGACCCTACATCTGGATTGAAGGGGAAAAGGGGAGATGGCCAGTATAAAAAGCTGGAGGGAAGGGGTGGAGCAAGAGCTAGCAGGCCATAGGTGGATCCAGGTGAGGAGGCTCAACCCAAAAAGATGACTGTCCCTTTCTCTCCATAGATGCCGCCTGACCTGTTGAGTTCCTCCAGCAGTTTGTGTGTTGCTCCAGATTCCAGCATCTGCAGTCTCCTGCACCTCCCTCTGCCTTAAACAGCTACCTAGTGGGATTTTTTTTTGAGCAACATGATCTTGTCTTTTTACCTCTCAGATATATTCTTCCCTTCAATAAACGGAATGACTCTTGTTGGGACACAGTCCGTCATATTTTAGTTATAGGTTATATATTGAGGTACATATATTAGAATAAATATCCACAACAAAGTGAAGTGCACGCCCCTCTTATTTTGCAGTGGAGTGCTGCAGTGGGTTTAGATACAGTTCCAGTGTATTCTGGAGGTAGATTTCCATGATGTATCCATAATAAGTTTGGTATTCTTCTGTGGTTATGTTGGGAAAGAGTGCCAATGTGTGTTGGGATATAGTTCTCTCTTATGTTGGAATGCATTTCTGTAATATGTTAGGGGTACAGTTTGATGGTATATTAGTGATGTAGTCTGAGTCATGTTTGGGGTACAGTTCCATAGTCCAGGTAGATGGAGCCTGAGATGCATTCATCAGTCTCAAGTAATTGAGACGTCCTCGCACCAATGCAGCCAACTCCAGGATAGTCAAGGAAGATGTCCATGGGCCAATGGACTGGATCTGGATCCTGGTTACAGCAAGATCCTGATCCTTGTCTTCAGGACTTTACCCATGAAAGTAAATTCAACAAATGAAGGGAGGTGAGCTGAGCTATCAATCCATTGGAAACTCCACACCATCATTGGAAGTATCAAATAACCTCCAACTTTTAATGGTAATAAATAACTTTGAATACATTATGATAAAAGGAATGTAATGGATTTATGATAATTGTCCTGATTTTAAATACACTTGCAGTATTGATCCCTTGATCAGTTTAGAAAAGATCCAGAGATCCAGCAAACATTTTAAAAACTATCATATTCCCAAGCAAGCAGCTTCATCTTGCTTTAGAGAGGGAGATGTACTACAGAATGGTTCCTTACCCATCACTGTTTATATCCAAGACAATCACTGCATAGCCAAAATACGCTGCCACCTGCAAAGCAAAACCCATAGATGTGACAATCAAAGAATCAGTTATCCAACACTGGCCAACATGTGTTCTCATTGTTCACACTGACAAATTATCAGGCATACAGTTCTTTCTTCCTTTATATTGGGAAAGTCCTATAAGAAGGGGAGTGGGCGGTGGGAATATGTTTGGTGCAAATCAGGTGTGAAGGCCTGAACTGAAATGAAGTGGAGCAAGATGGCATCCTCGGGAAAGTCAACTTCGCTTCTTTCTTGAATCAGACAAGGACCTGACACTATATTCCACCACTAGACAACTCCTACAAATCATCCCTACAGCAATGTTTTGTTCCAACCCCACCACCACCTTCTCTACAGCTAAAAACTACTTTTTATCTCTTTCCAACTTCTTACAAATAGTCTTTGACCTGAAACGTTAACTCTTTCTCTTTACACAGATGCTGCCTGACTTACTTTGTTGGCTGTGGCCTGCAGCAGTTCATGCTAAGATGCAGGTTGCCCTGTATTTCCTTTGTGCACCGATAGGGCAATCCAATCTTTCCAGGAGAATCTCAAACAGGCTTTATGTCCTTGACATGCATCTGTAAATGGATTAACACTGGCCCGCTGTTTCTGAGAATAAGGGTGGTTAATGCCACAGAATGAGAATGTATTCCTGTCCACTGTATTGACCGTCCAGTGCCTGGAAATTAAGCTCTCCAAGGATGGATTTCTCAGCCACAAGCTCTTGGTTCACACATAAGATGGACAGTTCTGTGTGACCTGCTGGGGCCTGTGTTGCTCTAGGTCAGTGTTTTCAGACAGGGACACCATTACACGGTAAAAGGTGAAATTGTCATGGCAACCAAAGGGAACCAACTGAGCAATGACAGGATGCTCTGTTTAAAGAACCAGTAGACAACTCAGAAATATTCCCAATAATTGAATGGAGATTTCAACAGACAATAATAATCTAAGTTACCAATTTTATAGTCTGTCAAATACCTTCATTCATTTCTACCCCCCCCCAAAGAATGGGTAAATAGCTTTGGTTGCTCTGATAATGTTAGAGAAGGAATTTGTAATATTTCTTTAGAAATTCCTTATCTTTGATATATATCTCTGACATTTTCTTTCACCACACAGGATACAAGAACAGTTGTGGGTTGGTAATTGTAAGGGAGGGAGGAATTTAGGAAAATTACAATCACCAGGATGGTTATTAATGGGCACATAGAAAAAAAATCAGCATATCAGGCAAAGACCACCTGGTTTTGTGAAAGGGAAATAATGTTTGACAAACTTATGGGAGTTCTTTGAAGTAGTAACATACGATTTGGTAAGGGGGAACTGGTGCCGTTTGATAAGGTGCTACATCACAGCTTATTGTAGAGGATGACAGAGTGGTGCAGCAATTAGTAATGCTGTTGCACTGCTCCCGTGTCCCTTGTTCAAATCTGACTTCTGGTGCCATCCACATGGAGTTTCCAGTTTCGTCCCACATCCCAAAGATGTATAGGTTGGTAAGGTAATTGGCTGCTCTAAATCACCTCTAGTGAAGGGTGGCAGAGAATCAGAGGGGAGGAAGAGGATGTGGGGAAGAATAGCTTAAAATTATGTGGGGGAATGGGTTAAAAGTCAGCACAGAGCTGATGGGCTGAATGAGCTCCCCCAGTGTTGTGAGAAAGTATGAACAAATAAATATGAGCAAATCAAATCTCATAGTGCAGGAGGTAACATTTTGGTGTGGAAAGAAAATTGCTAAACAATAGGAAACAGAGAGTGGGCATAATTGGGTCTATTGTTCACTGACAAGATGCATTGGATGATGTGCCACACGTTTTACAATACAGATAAATGACTTGAATGAAGGGACTTTAGGTATGACTGCTAAATTTGCTGATAGCTCCGAGATAGTTGGAGATGCTCTGAGAAGCAGAGAGATCTGGGAGTCCCAGTGCACGATTTGCACAAGGGCAGCGTGCAGGTAAAGCAGGTAACTGGGAAAGTTAACAGAATGTTATTGCTTATTGCACATGGAATTGAATGTAGAAGTAAGGAGATTATGATCCAATGTGAAATTTTACTGATGAAACCACAAATGGAAAACTGTGTTGGTCTCTTATTTAAGGAAAAATGTTAATTCAATGGAAGCAGTTTAGAGAAAGTTACTAGACCAATAATTGGAAGGAGTGAGGAAAGATTGGATTGGCAAGTCTTGTCAGAAGAGTTAAATGGGACTTGATTGAAGTATTTAAGACCCCGAGGAGTCTAGACAGGGTGGATGTGTAGAAGATGGTTCATCTTGTGGGAGAATACAGAATTAGGAGTCGCTGTTTAAAAATAAGGGGTGGCCCATGTAAGAGATCAATGTTGATTTTTTTTCTCTCTCTCTCAGAGGGTCATGAGTCTTTAGAAATCTCTTCCTCAAAGGGTTGTGGAAGCAGAATCTTCATATTTTTAAGGCAAAGGTAGATAGGTATTTGATACGCAAGTGCATGTAAGGTTACTGCAGTGGGTGGGAAGGTGCAGTTAAAGCTGCAACCATGTGACCCTTAATCTTATTCAAAGGGCTGAGTGAGCTCCTCCTCTCCTTATTAGTATGTTCATGGGATTGGCTCCCCATGTTGCATGTGACATGCTATCATGTAGAATACAATAATCACCACACATTGAATCTTTATCTCCTAATTTTCTCCAAATCTTTCTTGACTTCCTAACTATTGCTGAGGGACCCGTCACCCATTCTTTCTGCTTCAGTCCAGGCATCAAGCTGGCGCAGTGACACAGCTAACAGAACTGCTGCACCACAGCTCCGGTGATGGGGGGGGCTTCAGTCCTGACCACATGTGCTGCCTGCGTGGAACTTGCACGTTTCTCCCACCACAGCTCCGATGATGGGGGGCTTCAGTCCTGACCTCATGTGCTGCCTGCGTGGAACTTGCACGTTCTCCCACCACAGCTCCGGTGATGGGGGGCTTCAGTCCTGACCTCATGTGCTGCCTGCGTGGAACTTGCATGTTCTCCCTGTGACCAGTGCAGCTTTCCTCCCATATTCCAAAGGCATGCTACTGGGTTAATTAGTTTCTGTGAATGTCAAGGCTACAGGGACGTAAATGGGAGAAGTTGATTAATAGGAATTCTCTGAGAGCTGGCATAGACCAGATGGGCTGAATGCCCCCCCTTCTATATGGTTATGGAATATGAAATGTGGGACCTTTGGTTTCCATACCAAACTATTTGTGGTGTTCACACACACAACCACCAGAGGGAACCTTGCAAATGTCCAAGATAGTCCTATTTGTTTCACTGCAAAATAGTATTAAAGTCCTCTTCTGTTCTGCAGCATATGAAAGGTGACCACTGGCAAATCAATGATAGGAAGATATCATCATTCCTATATTAACATGGGTGTTAAAGTTCAAGGTGTGAGGAAACTAGAATATTCAACATAACAAGAAGAATAAATGTGTTTAGAAACCTGACCTGCATCTGGGTTGTCGTATTGCACATTAAAACCTGTTTAAAATTTATCTTCAATGGAAAGAAAGAACCTACCTTCAGCAAGTCCCAGTGTGCTTAACAGCCAATAGAAGTTGTGCAATGATAGAGCTGTTGTACCACAGGGAGACATAGTTTTCGATCTGTCCCCCAGAGATAAATGATTAGATAATCTAGTGTTGTAGTTGTTAGTTGCTGTAGCTGATATAACCATATTGCTATCTCTCTGAAGCGAAACAGTATTATTCAATATTTCAAAACTGATTCCCATTTCTTACCTGCTCACCAATAATGCTTTGTATAGTTGTCATGTTTGTAGACCTCAAGATAATTACCTGTCAAAGCAAGATAATAACCATGGTAAATGTGCGGTATACCTGCTCTGAAATTCCAGAAGTCCCATCCGCCAATAGTTTAAGTCACAGAGCCTGTTGCTCACTATGGAATTGTTGGGGGCACATGCCTGGCTATAAGAAGTGTCCCATTTCCTGAAAAGGTTCATCAGTGGAGGTCATCTTAATTGACAGAAGGGAAGTCCAACATGAGCTAACCAGTTCATCCACTAAATATCTGAAGACAAAGAGCCTGGTTTAAGGTAAGTGATTCTTTCAGAGCATTTTTAAGGTCCAAGACAACTCCTACATCAGCTCCCAGCATCTAGGGAGAATGAAGTGAGTAGGATTTATGAGCTGGCCTTCAAACTCTCCCCAGAGATACCTGCAAATGGTCTGAATGCTGCTGGGACAGTCCTGTGGTTAATGAATAAGTTTCAAATGTCATAATCATTTACTAAGAGTCAATATTTATAAAATAAAAGAGAAATTATAACTTATTTTTCCTGAAGTAATAGATTATCCATAACTACTCAATGAAGGTGGTTCAAAACATTTAGATAAATAATAATCTCCTAGCTGTCAAAAAAAAGAGGTGTTTGAATAAAGCTGAGCAGTGGTCCTTTCGTTTTGACCAAAATGATTCCAGACAGCGTTCACTCCCCCAAATACTATAAAATTATTTAAATACTGAGTTGAAGGTTTTGTTTCTTGCTTTGTTAGAGGATCTCCCAGACTCCTCAGTCTCTAAGTTTAGTATAATTAATGCATCAACCTCTCCATAGCAGATGGGAGCTGCTAAGATAAAGTTTAAAAGAACTACTTCATGACATGCCCTCTCTCTTTTCCACTGCAGCCTGAGACAATGGAAGTTGTTTCAACATTCCTGTAAAATATAGGAACCCAATGTGTGTTGAAATTCTCTATTTACTCTCAGTTTTAGAAGTTCAAGCATTGGAAATTACTGTATAACCATGCACATTCACCATTCCATGAACCAGTGATATTGCTGATTTGATGTGGGGAGTGGCTTTAATTCAAATTGATGAAGCATCTGAGGTTTTCTGAGTTATGACTATAGATGGGCTTTAATGTGTTTTCAGCGAAGCACCTTTCCCATGGTCATTCAAAGATACAAATGCTAGGTGGCCATTCTGAAATAAGAATAACAAGGCTACAGAAAATCTGTGACTGGGTTAGTTGATATTAACTTGGTGATTGTGTTTAGCTGTTTTGGGCTTGACAGAGATAAGCAAACTCAGGGCCAGCCAAGAACAAAATTTTAAACCATCTTTTCAACAATATTTATGGTGCATCTTGTGGGGTTTGATCCAGGTGAATCCTTTGTTCATTTACCTATTGGGCGGTTAAGAGCCAAGTGCAATTCTGGGAGACTGAAGTCATTTATTGGCCAGAGTCGGTAAGGACAGCACACTTCCTTCCCCAGAGATGAAATCTGGTGACAGTCTAGTAGTTATATGGTTACTATTACTGATAGAAATCTCAATTGGGTTAACACTTATGTAATAAATTATACATACAGAACCCAATGTGCTTTTTGCCCTCGGAGCTCCCACAAGATATTCTGTAGAAAGAACAGAAAGATAAAAGGTTTGTTTGATAAATGGTCATTCCATTACCATTAGGGACAAGGTGAACACTGTAAAGTTGACCACCCAATTTAGTTCTTGTTCTCACGTTTGAAACCCAAGCTAGAAACTTTTATTACCTCTTGCAGTTTTGGAAATATGGGCATCTGAGAGTGTTAATTCCTCCAAGGTGGAAGGGATTGTGAGCGAGTGGAGTTAAAGAGTGGGAATACTGGACCAATTTTCAGGTAGCACCCAAAGAGTGCAATCCATCCACTGGTGTCAGCACGGTATCAGAACTACTTTGAAACTTGCTCCTTAGATAGAACTAGGGGCACAGTCTTGGAATGGCTATTTTGACTGAGATGTGAAGGAATTTCTTTAATCTGAGGATTGTGAATCTCCAGAATTCTTCACCCCGTGGAACTGTCAGTAATTGGGCATATTCAAGGTTGAGGTTTGTTGGATTTTGGAATGGAGTCAAACTATAAGGGAAATGTGTGGGACAGTGAATCTGAGGTACAGGATTTTACTGAGTGTTGGAACAGGCATGAGAACCAGTCCTAAGATCTCATGTGCAGCAACGTGGGGGAATGAGCGATGTTGTTTGTGGGTGGGGGGGGGCTGGAACATTACAAACAAATGTTAACATAAACTTAAATTAAGATAAATTATACACAACTTACATGACAAAATAGACGTAACGGCATTAGTGCAAGTTGAGAGAGAGATAAAGAAAAGAACATCAGTGTAACATGAACAATTTTCCAATGGAAACAACAGGCTTCTTTACAAAACAAGTCATTTCCTTCTGGATTAATTGGCTTTGATTCGTTCCCATGGGGTTTCCTTAGGCTGAGTGTGTAATGTGGGAATTGAGGTACTTACACTAAGTTAGGTGCCGCGTGCCAATAACTTACTTGGTCAGATGAGTACAAGCTCCACTTTCCTTGACTCAAACCATTAACTGAGACAATGATCACCTTTT
>JARFYF010000058.1:24564217-24576647 GCA_030265395.1 Rhina ancylostomus | reverse complement strand
TCTAGGTTAGGGACATGTTCGGCACAGCTTTGTGGGCCATAGGGCCTGAATTGTGCTGTAGTTTTTCTATGTTCTATATATTTCATGCACATGCCATTCAACCTAACTAGGTGTGCAATAATAATAAGTGAAACTGCACACAAAATAAGGCCCACAGTGTAGAACAATCCTCCACCGTGAATCTTTATCAATGTTTGAAAGTTTCAGTTTTTTGAACTTTTTTGAAATCGGATGCTTTTATGCTGTACATTCTCTTACCTCCACCTTGTATCTGTGCCTGCAAAATATTGGAACGACAAGGTGAATATTCTGCGTAGGTGCTGAAATTCTGAGACGCTACCAGGCATGACCCCACTGGTGTTTTCCCACCAGTTAGGTTCTCGTTGAAGGATATTTTCACATACTTCCAATGATACATGGGAGCACAAGCCTGCAGAGTGAGCACACCATGACTGAATGGAGACTTTTGAAGACCATGTGAACACCATAGATCCATCTGATAATCATTTATCAAATTAGTTTTCTGTAGGAACGTCGCAATGATGTTGCCCACGTGTATTTTCTTTTGTTCACAGGCTATGCAGGTCTACCTATTGCCCACCTCCCCCAATCAACCAAGAAAATAGCAGAATAGGTCTTGTGGCAAAACTGCTGATTGTGTCCTCCTATGACAGTGGGAGCAAGAACATTTCAGGAACTTCACTTTCCATCAGTGATGAATGTTGAGCTTAGCTGCATGGACACCAATTTAGTATTCTTTCAAAGGCTACTTTAGAAGAATGAGAGCCAAGGAATTCTATATCCCGGTCTGGGAATTGCCCAGTCAGAACAGGCCAGGATTATAGAGTCATCTCCTTTGCTTGGCCAACTGATTTATCTAATTTTGTACCATGGCCAGGTAAAGGAATTACAAAAGCACAATACTTTTGAAGAAGATTTATGCTGGTAATTATTTGTAATATAGATATCAGAGAATTTACATGTCTAGCTTATAAATTCTGGTAATACATGGATGCTCAAAAAACTTCTGTGAAGGTTTTATTACAGGTTATGTCTTACCACCCCTCAAAAGTAATCTTTTGGACTCCATGATCTAGTGGTTTCTTAGGCCAGTCCTAACCCCTACTTCTCCCTGATTCATTGTCTTAATCAGGGCTGAGCTACATAATTATGTTATATTGGGCCTACAGCACTGAAGTAGGCTCTTTGGCCTAATAAGTCCATGGTACCAATCATGATCCCGACAAGCCCCTTCCTACGCCTATCCTTCAGCTCTTTGCTCCCTCATGAGTTCATCTTGCCATCCCTTGATTGCAGCTGATGTAATTCATCTCATCTACTCCTTGTTGTGGTGGGTGTTGCATCATAATGATTTCTGAATAGAAATGTCTCTCCTGAATATCTGATTTATTAATCATCACTTTCCATTTACTTAAACATATGGATTCATTGGAATGATCTCACTAAAGATATCAGTGAAAGTAGTTCTGACTACGCAGAACAAAAGGGGGAGGAGAAATATTGATCAATGTGTTTACTGTTGGTGCTGTCGTGCTATGGTGAAGCTATGGTGAATATTAGGATAGATTCAACTGTGATCTCCCCCAGTAGCTAACTAACCAGCTGGCACACAGTTGATGGAAGACAGAATTTAGGAATATTTAGCAAGAGGACAAATAACAATATGAAGGAGGTATATGTGGATTTTTCAGTCACTGGTAAGAAATGTGATCTAGGCCTGGGGATGTGATTGTGAAGCAAATATGCTTTAATTCAAAGAGGAAATATACACACAAATTCTGTGCTTGTGAATCCCCAGCACTGAATGATGCCCAATGGAAGTTCCATTAAGATGTATAGATCAAGATTTCAGTGCGTGGACGCGTGCATTTGCATCAGGGAATACTCTGTGTGAGGGAATGATGTCCTGGATTAGTGTTTAACACAAAATCAGGCTGCAGCCAAAATTGTCTCCTACAAACTGTCAAATACACTGGGCAAGATTCCCTGTGGGGAGATAATTGAAAGGACACATTCAATTCACCAGTCTATTTACATGCAAATTTCCCAAAAAGCTTATTTAAATATGAGAAATTTTTAAATTGGGTTGAAAAAACGAAAATGAGCATTACCAATTGGCTGAAAGAAAGTGCAGATTCCTACCAATTATTCCCTTGTAAATATGAAAATTAAAGTTTCAATCCTTCATTCATGCAAAATCAGAACAGTAAGACGGGAAATTGCTTTTTGATTTTTTGTGTGATGTTCGTTTCTTTCACCTGAGTTGATTTCTGTGCTGGGTATTGATGCCCAAGTACATCTGTTCCTGGGCTCAAATGCACAAGAAATTCCACTCTACAATCATCATTACAATTTATATCAAATAAACTAACCACAACTTTCTCCTTGTGTGCTTTGACAGTTGCTCCAAACCATTGGTTAGATTTGTAATCCATCATAATTTCTTTTGAATTCTTACTGTATCGGTCACCTGCATGAAAAGAAATCAAGTTATAAAAGCACTGCCTCAGTGTTAATGGACAAAAGACAATCATCTAACTGGTAGACACAAAATAAATTATAAATAATTATATCCCCTACCAGATCTTATATCCACCAAAATCCTGACTATGTTTATCTCCACTTTTTCCTAAAGTTACTTCCCTTTGTTCTTCTGTAGACACAGAATCTTGCTGTTCAATGAACTAAGAACTCACTCACATAAATATTTACCAAGTAGGAGACTTGACGGTGAGGTTTGCAAGGCTATTTGGTAATGGGGGCATCACGATAATACCTAATCCGGTCTTCGGCTGAGAAAAAGTATTTAATCTTCTCCAGAAAACCTAAACACCTCAACTTTGAAAGGGGGTGAATGAGTGGAGGCATCAGGGGGATCTCCAAGTTGCAAAGTGGAGCAACAAATGTTGTTCAGAAGAGTAGAGGAGGCTTGGTTTCTCTTGGTCAGTTGATCCTCAATGAATAGCACAGTAAACAGATTGTCTGGCCATTAAGATAAGCAATGAATGCAAAACAGAGATACAAACTAGGTAAAATAAAGTTTAGGGAAGGTGCTTCATATCATGGGTAAATTCAAATTTTGGTGATGTTGGTTAATTATCAGAATTGGAATCAGATTTATTATCACTGACTTATACGATATGAAATGCGTTGTTTTGTGCCAGCAGTACAGTGCAAAGACATAGAATTACTATGAATTACAAAAATAAATAAATAGTCCAAAAAAAAGGAATACTGAGGTATTGTTCATGGACCGTTCAGAAATCTGACAGCGGAGGGGAAGAAGCTGTTTCTGAATCACTGAGTGTGGGTCCTCAGGCTCCTGAACCTTCTCTCCGATGGTAGTATTGAGAAGAGGGCATGTCCCGGATAGTGAAGGTCCTTAATGATGGATGCCACCTTCTTGAGGCACTGCCTCCTGAAGATGTCCTCGATGGTGGAGAGGGTTGT
The DNA here is from genome assembly GCA_030265395.1 of Rhina ancylostomus. NCBI lineage: Eukaryota > Metazoa > Chordata > Chondrichthyes > Rhinopristiformes > Rhinidae > Rhina > Rhina ancylostomus. The sequence goes on along the minus strand of JARFYF010000058.1, from coordinate 24,573,176 downwards.
GTCTGTGATGGAGCTGGCTGAGTCTACAGCCCTCTGCATTCTCTTGTGATCCTGTGCATTGGAGCCTCCATACCAGGCGGTGATGCAACCAGTCAGAATGCTCTCCATTGTACATCTATAGAAAAGTGTAAGGGTCTTTGGTGACATACCAAATCTCCTCAAACTCCTAATGAAGAAGAGCCGCTGGCGAGCCTGCTTGTTGGAAAGGAAGAGACCATTTTTCCCCTTGGGTACGTCTGGCTATTCAATGATTATGGTTAATCTGTGACTCGTGCCCATCGTTTCACATTATCCCTCGATACCTTGGTTAACAAATAACCTAACATTCTCAAATTTGAAATTTGACCTATCTTTAATCAGTCTTTGCAAAAGAGTGTTCTGAATATCTGCCATTCTCTGCAGGTATAACTCATTCCTAACTTCACTCTTGAAAGCTCTAACTTGGATTTTTGGTTGCCTCTTTATTTTAAGATTTGCCAACATACAAAGAAAGTTTCTTTTTGCCTGTTCTTTGGGTCCTCTTCACATCCTGCCCAATTTATGTTTCCAAGTGGAGAGTGGACACCACTATAATGCATGTAAATGCTCAATTACTTTCCACACAGCTAGCTTCCACAACTAGCAATGTAATGAATGACCAGGTAATCTGTTTTCAGTGGTGTTGATTGCGGGACAACTCACCAGGAGAAACCACCTTAACCCCCAACCCTCTACTGAGAGGATCATAGAATAATACAGCATGGGAACAGGCCATCCAGCTCACTGAGTCTGTGCCAACCATCGACCACTCATTTACGCCAATGCTACATTATCCTTTTTTAATTCTCCCAACACTCTCATCAATCCCCCAGATTCTACCATTCACCCACACACTACTTGCAGTGGCTAATTAACTCTTCTTCCTCAGAAGTCTGAAGAAAATCGGCATGTCCCTGTTGACCTTTACAGATCTTTACAGATGCACCAAAGAAAGCATCCTATCTGGATGCAGCACAACTTGGTGTGGCCACTGCTCTGCACAAGATGACAAGACACTGCAGAGAGTTGTGAACACTGCCCAACCCATAACACAAACCAGCCTCTACACCATTGACTCTATCTACATTTCTCGCTGTCTCTCGAAAGCAGCTAACATAATCAAGGACTCCTCCCACCCTGGTCATTCTCTCTTCTCTCCTGTCAAGCAGACAATATAAAAGCTTGAAAGCACGTACCACCAGACTGAAGAACAGCTTCTGTCCCACTGTTAACAGACTCTTGAATGGACCTCTCATATGCTAAGGATGAATTCTTGATCTCCCAGTCTACCTCATCATGGCCCTGTACTTCATTTGTTTGCCTGCAAAGTACTTTTGCTGTGGCTACTACACTATATTCTGCATTCTGTTTTCCTTATAATACCTCAATGTACTTATGTATGACATGATCTGTCTGGATGGCAGGCAGACAAAAGATTTTTGCTGTATCTTGGTACGTGTGACAATGCTAAACGATTCTAATTCCTACCAACCTGCACATCTTAAGACATGTGGGGGTGTGGAACTGGGAGGAAACCCACTCGGTCACAGGGGGAATGTGCAAACTCCTCACTGACAACACTCGAGGTCAGGATTGAACCCGGGTCTCTGGTGCCGACAGCAGCTATACTAGTTAGTCTTCTTCAAATGTTGTTCTCACATCTTTTCTCCCAACCTGAGAGGGCAGACTGGACCTTAATGTTTCATCTGAAGGAAGGTGCCTCAGACAGTGTAGCACTCTTTCAGCAATAACCTGAAGTAACAGTTAAGATTATCTGCTCAGCTCTCTGGATTCTGGCTCAGCAGTAGGACTTCTGCCAAATGAATCATGTCTAATTCTGTTAAGCCATCTTAAATCTTTGACTTGCAATTCATTATTTTCCCAGAAACTCAAAACTCTCCCATTCTCCTTTTAAAAGCTAATTCTGGTATCACCTAAACATCCCTCTGCATTCGCCCCACAGTTCTACATCTTTCAGTTCTGGTGATGTCTGCAGCGTAACACATAGTTCACCATCCTCTGTTGCTCACAAGAGGAACATCCTAGCCGCTGCATCCTCTGGGCTCTGAGTGAGCTACAATGTGAAATCATTTGGCTCCAGTGACGAACTGCCCAGGCCAGCTCTGAATTGATCATCCACTCTCTATAATCTAGTTAGCTTTGTTCTTTAGTGCCCACAGAGCTAAGGAAAGAGAAAAAAAAGATTGCTGAAATTTTAATTGCATTGTAAAAATTGTTATGGGAACAATAAACATTCTACTGTTCCATTTCAGTTGAGTGTACAACATTATTAAAAATTACCAAATTAAAATCAATATGTTCAGTGTATTGAAAAATCAATGCACTTTTTCCTCAAGGCAAAAAGAGTGAACAGAATCTGCAATCTAATTACAGCTTGCTCTTTGGGTCTTCTTGAGCAACCACTTACAGTCCAGCTCCATTTGTACAGCACTAGATGAGTCAGCTCAGGAAAGTCACCAGTTCAACCCCTGAAGAGGGCCAAGTTAACTGGTTGTAATGATACCCAAAGGGTCCCTAGAAGGCCAAATTTAAGAGGTGGGATAGGGGCAGAGGGATGAAATTCAATGAAAGCGGAATATTGGTATCAGCCAGACTTACCCCACACTAGGTGCAACATCAACACTTCACTCCTACAGAACACTTATTTAGATCCAGCACACACTCAAAGCTAATTAGAGCCCTGAACTTGGGTAGATGGGGTAATTATAAGAGAGAGGAAGTGAAGGAACGTTCAAATGGCTGAGCCCTGGAAGGCACATTCCTGGCTGGGAGATGAGATTGCAAGAAGTTCAATTGCTTTTTTTTAGTCCATTGTTAGTAAGGATGAATTACAGCCTTTATTATATCACTTGGCAACAGTACTGCATTGCTTGGATTTTTACGTAAAAGAAAGTTGTTGAATCATTTACTCTATATTTTTGTTTCGGGAAGAGAATGTAGAGGGCCAAAAGAAGAAGGCATATAAAAAGACAAATGAAGGGTGTTTGACTCAAAATATTGCCTCTGTTCCTCTTTCCACAGATGCTGATTGACCTGCTGTGTGTTTTCAGCATTTTATGTTTTCTGTTTAAGATTTCCAGCACCTGTTGTATTTTGATTTTCATAAAGAAGACGACAGGCGTGCTTGGACTTTGATGCTTCACTCGGGCACGTTCTTACATTGAGGATTGTGTGTATGGTGCCAGGGTCTCTTATCTGGATCAGTCTGGAGAAACCAGTTATAGTACTCGAGAGAAGCCATCACCAGACAGACATTTAGTTCATTTCCTGCATCACCACAACTCAAGCAGTTGAGACGAAGACCAGAGTTGGGGCTTCTATTCAGAGGAACACAGATGATATCAATCTTTCCACAGCCCTTAATCTACAACTGCATGCAGCAAGACATAGACCCATTTTAAAGGTGGGCTGGGGGTGGGGGTGGAGGGCAGCATTAAAGGTGAGGCAAACAGGTCCATGCAGGCATAGATCCGACATGTTGAGATCCAGAGCTATTTGGGGTGGGTTGGGGGAACGTGATTCACTTTTGGGGGTGAGTCTGCAGTGGTCAGGCAGGAGGCCAACGCACAGCAATGGAGATCCAAGGTTTTCAGTTGAAACCTAAGGTTTGTTGCAAACTTACTTTTTTGGGGGAGTTTTCCAGCTCTGGCTCCTGTTCCCAACGGCTCTTGAATATTTGGGAAGTCAACACTGCTTCCCACCTGGACAAGGATGTAGGTGAATTACCCCTCCACTAACAACCATGTCCTATCGCTGCTGTATTTGACGAAGGACAGTTTAAGGTAAGTGTGCTCATCCGCAGCCTATTATATGAGGGATAAGTTCCCATTCATGAGATTGCCATCCCTGCTATAGAGGCACAAGCAAGGCCAAAATTTGGAAGGGCAGAATATTTAGATTCATAGAGTTATACAGCACAGACAAAAATCCTTCAGCCCAGCTCATCCATGCCAACCAAGATGCCTATCTAAGCTATCTGTCTCTCAACCTTTGCCATTCATGTACCAGTCCAAAAGTCTTTTAAACATCATAATTATACCTGTTTCTACCACCTCCTCTGGCAGCTCTTTCCATATACCGACCACCCTCTGTGTGAAAAAGTTGCCCCTCAGATCCTCTTTAAATTTTTCCCCTTTCACCTTATATCAATGGCCTAATTTTAGACTTCCCTATCCTGGGAAGAAGACTGTATCCATCCACCTTATCCATGGCCTTCATAATTTTATAAACCTCTATAAGGTCACCCCCAGCCTCCTTTTTTCCAGGGAAAACAGACCCAGTCTATCCAATCTCTCCTTATAAATCAAGCCCTCTAATGCAGGCAACATCCCTGTGAATCTCTTCTGCACTTAACCAACTCCTTCCGAAAGTGTGGCGGCCAGAATTGCACACAGTACTCCAAGCGCAGTCTAACCAACACTTCGTACAACTGTAACTTGACATCCCAACTCTTACACTCAATGGCCAATGAAGGCAAGCGTGCCATATGCCTTCTTCACCACCCTGTCTACCAGTGTGCCACTGTCAAGGAACTATGTATTCGTACTCCTAGGCCTCTCTGTTCAACAACACTCTCCAAGGCTCTGCTGTTCACTGTATGTGTCCTGGCCTGATTTAACTTCCCAAAATGCATAACGTTGCACTTGTCTGAGTTAAATTCCATCTGGCCTTCCTTTGCCCACTGTCCCAGTTGATCAGTATCCTGCTGTAATCTGAGACAATCTTCTCCACTGTCCACTATACCACCAATTTTGGTGTAATTAGTTTATTATTGTCACATGTACTGAGATGCAGCAAAAAGCTTTTGTTTGTGTGTTAAACAAATCATTCCATACATAAGTACACTGAGGTAGTATAAAAGGGAAAAAAAACACAGAATGCAGAATATAGTATTACAGTTACAGAGACAGTGCAGTGCAGGTAGACAAATAAAGTGGAAGGTCTTTGTGGTAGATTGAGAGATCAAGAGTCTATCGTATAAAAGATCCATGAGAGATCAAGAGTCTATCGTATAAAAGATCCATTCAAGAGTCTTATAACAGTGGGATAGAAGCTGTCCTTGAGCTTATTCTCAAGGTGTTTATCTTCTGCCCGATGGGAAGGGGAAGAAAGAATGACTGGGGTGGGGAGGGATCCTTGATTATGTTGGCTGCTTTCCTGAGGCAGCCGGAAGTGTAGACAATGGAGGGGAGACTGGTTTTCCTGATGGACTGGGCTGCATTCACAACTCTCGGGCAGAGCAGTTGCCGTGCCAGGCTGCCTTTTGTTTGGAACGCAGCCAGAAGCGATGAAGTGAGGCCTTCACACCTACTGCCTGCTGGATTGGACTCTTGTGGCCAGCTTTAGCTGAGTAAGCAGAACGATGCTTTTTGTGGCCTCAGGGAAATGGGCTGAAACTATGACATCACTGAAGTCAAGCACTCAGATGAGATGTAATGCAGTCAATGTAGCATCAAGGTGAAGGCCTGACCAATTTTCACCACCCTTTACATGGTTTCCTGCAGTTGGCGGGGTGCTGCACTCTTGCCCCCTCTCAAGCATTGAAAATTACCACTGCCTGCTGGGCTTTGCACAGGTTTGCCCTTTAAAAAGGCCCATATGTTCCACACCCAAAGGAATAAAGGAAGTCAGTGAGTTGATATGAAGAGGCCAGGCAGGAGAGGGAACAATTGCCTGCTCATTGAGCTGCAAACATCAGATATGAACTAACCGCTCAGATGTTTCATCAGCTCCCTTCTGCCAAAGTGTCACAGTCCCATCCACGTGCGTTTAATAATGATGCCAAATGACATCCTCCCTCCACCTGCCCAGCTGCACACCAGCATTCATTGAAGGTATATCATTTTTCCTGAGCAGACCACTGAGCAAAACAACTCCCAGATTTTAGAATCAGGCAATACAACTTTCATTAACCCTTATCTGCACTGACACGCAAGCTAGACATTAAACTAAGGCTCTCAGCTCTAAAATTGTATGCGCATTCTTCACTCCAAGACTTCAGCACCCAGTATGGTAGGAGTATAGGAACAGTAGGCCATTCAGCCCCTCAAGTCTGTCCCAACCTTTCAATAAATCATAACTGAACCACACATTACTCTGGTCTACACACATTGGTTCTGTATACTGAATACTCTGCCGAACAAAAAACAAACCATCTCAGGTTTGACATTTTCAATTTCCCTGCCCCTGCAGCTTCAGCAGCTTTTTGGAGTGGAACTCGCAGTTTCTCACTCTTCTCGATGTGAGGAAGTGTTTCCTGACATCATCCCTGAATGGTCTTATTATAATTTCAAGATTACACCCCTTTGTTGCGAATCTCCATCAAAGGAAATGGTTTCTCTCTAAGTATTGATTCCTTTAATCACGCCTATCCAAGGAATACATACCTATTCAGCACAATGAATTTAAATCTCTTCGTCTAAGAGGTGCCAAGAGAGCAGCATTTAAACTGACATTCTAATGTGCATGATTGGAGCTCCCAAGATGTTGAACAAGATTATACACTTGTTCAGCTGGGTTCAGCTTATGATTAATCTTTAGGTCATGAAAGAAAATCTCCATCTTTCTACCTTTTTCATCCCATAGACACTCTTAAATCCAGCACACGTGTCCAATATTTCCAAATGTAATCCATATCCAATTTGTCTTGGATTATCTTGGGAAATGTTGCTGCACTAAAAGTGCATGTTTGCAGGTAATTGTGAAGTTTGGCTATAAAATGACAACAGAAGCATATTAATGATCAGTCAGCAGTCAGAAAACACGAGATCAAGTGCGATACTATTCCCACAATCATACCCTATTCTGCTCTCCAGTCAAGTCAAGGAAGCACAGTGAAACTGTGGGGCAGGTTTCACATATTTGCATATACAATACAGCTAGGTTCTGTAGAAGTTCCTGCAATTGTCTGCTGTAGCTCTGGCGGCTTTTTGGCAGGAACATTGGACAAACGTGGCAAGTGCTTAAAACTGTTTCTCCAGGGCTCTTGTAGTTTACTAGATGTGCAGATGGGGTTTGGATGAGGAGGACAGTGTAGGGCAGTCCGTGACCTGGAGTGTCAGGTTGGACACTATTTACCATGTAGCCTGTTTTAAGCTTGGAAATGTGTGCATGATGGAGGCAGGCACTTTCATTATCATCAGAGGGAATGAAATTAACAAGGTGTGTGTGTTTTAACAGTTCTCCACAGCTCTTAATGATTTATTATATTCCTGGCCCAATCTATAGTTAGAATAAGAATCAATGTATAGAATACAAATGACAACAAAGATACAAATAACGGATCAATCATTGAGCAAAATATAATCGGACTTTATATCGAGTTACCTGTGAGCTGACAGCGTCTATGAGCATGGCAGCACTTTGAGGCACTCCCTTCAGAGCAGGGCATAGCGGCAACTAATGGTCAGTGTGTGCCAGCAAATATAGGCATGGGGGAGATTACTGGTCAAACTCTGGATGAGGAGGAGCATCAGTGCATCTGAACAAGGGTTTTGTGCAAAGACCAGCATAATTCTTGGGGAGAAGAGCAAGGATACGAACATACAACAGCTTTGGGTGTGTGTATGCATTGGGATAAAAGAGATCCTGTGTGTCCAACTGCCTGGAAATTGCATTGAGAAAGATGTTATGATTTAATAAGTCAGAGGAATAGCCATGAAGCTAAAGGGACACTGAAGTAGTGGGAAGGTGTCCTGGTGTGAGAAGCATCAGAAGACGATGACAAAATAGCAACTGAGACTCAGATTGTTTCTTTGGCAGCCTTTTTGTATGTGAGTAGGCGTGTGAGCCTTTCCCTTCATATGTACAATGTATGTAAATGATTTTTAGCATTAATATTAGAGGGGGTGGTAATGGTAAGAATGTGCTTGCACAAAACAATACAATACAGGAGCACACGTAATTATTCTGTTAACTAAAGTAGCTTCAGAAACATTGGCAAGTTTTCTAAAGTCACAGGAAACAAAAGTGTTTCATTTTGTGAAGCAATGAAAAAGTTAAAAGATCCTTTCAACCCTAAAACAATAACATTGTGGAGAGCTACAAATTTGGAACTAGGAATCGAGGGTTAGGCTAGACAACCAGCTGGTGCATCGTCTCATTGAACAACCTGTCCCAGCACCACATCTTCAGTACTTTGTTCAAACATGCTCTGTGACAAGTTTGTCAATAAGATAACTCTGTCGAGGTTACTAAGCATGCGGAATCTCGCATTTGATCCTGGATGCAAGATTCTAATGTCCAGGGAATGGCATTGAGGGATGCTGAAGAATTTTGTCTAATGCAACATACAATGACAGTTTACAGTCACAGAACAATTGCAAAGGCTAAAGTTCCAAAGGAGAACTTGAAGCCGCGTGGGTGAGACTAACATACATTTCTGTAATAGGTGTAACCAAAACCAGCTGCTGCATGCATGTGAATTCAAATAGCAAGCACTTTTGACTGTCAGAAATATATATTCTCAAAGTGCAAGTCTAAAGCCCATGTGATTAGCCAATGCAATTCTGGTTGTGTGATTCCTTCATAGAAGTTTTCACAATAAAAGAACAGAGAGAAAGCTAACGTGAACAATGGAGAATTGGAATTATTTGGTCTTTACTCCACCAGTGTCCTTTGCAGAAAGCAGATTCATTTCAAAGCAAAAGTGTAGGCAAATGGTCAAAGCATCTTCAGAAGCACCAGTCCAGTAATGATTGGTGAATGATGGTCAAGGTAGACATCGAGGTCAGTTAAACCAAGTACTATTAATGAAGTGTGCAATCAACTTGAAAACATGCAGGCAGGGCTGGGCTGAAGCGGACCTGGAAGGAAGACGGTAGGGTGGAACTCAAGCAGACCGAAAGGGTGAGGGCCGAGCGGACCGTGTAGGGTGAACCAGGCGCAGGGATGGATGGAGCGGAGGGGCAACCAGCCAAGT
>JARFYF010000058.1:24539212-24552861 GCA_030265395.1 Rhina ancylostomus | reverse complement strand
CACACACACACACACACACACACACATAAATATGGAGACACAGAGTGAGAGACACGGGGGGAGGGGAAGGGGTGGGAGAGAGAGACAGAGAGGCAGAGGGCGAGAAAGATGGAGATAGAGAAAAAGTGAGAGACTCCATTGACATCCTTCACACATAACATCTTCTTCTGCCCCAAGCTCTCTTTGGTCCCTGCAGGATGCTGAGATGATCACTTTTTTACCCTTCCCCTCCCCACCATCACTCTGAGCGGGGGAATCAGAGCAGCAGGAGGGGAGGGTTAGGGAGGAAGGGCACAATGCTTCATTGTACCTGACACCCCAGAGCACTACCTCAGGGACAGGCACTGCAGGGGATTATTGGATTAGTTTGGAGTGACATGTGTCACGTGGAGTGACACGCGGCACTAGCAGGCTGCAGAAAACGCTGGAAATCTCGTCAGGTCAGACAGCATCCGTGGAAAGAGAAACAGTTGACGTTTCACGTCTGGGACCCTTCATCAGAACTGAGAAAGAGAGGAAACAAGTTAGTCGGCGTGGCAGTGAAGGTGGGGGAGAAGTGTGTGTGAAAATAAGGAAATTTCTGTGATAGGATGAAGCAATGTATGAAGCAGCTAAACTCCCTTGTCCGCGCATTAACGACCATATTATTTCACCCTATCAGAGAGCATCCCTTTGTTCCACCCACTGCCTTCCCCCCACCCCTTCTCTGTGAACAAGACCGACTTGTCTCTCTTTCTCGGTTCTGATGAAGGGTCTTGGACCCGAAATGTTAACTGTTTCTATCTCTTCGCAGATGCTGTCTGACCTGCTGAGATTTTCCGGCATTTTATTTCAGATGTACAGCACCTGCAGTTTTTTCATTTAATTTTCACTCGTGGGCTGCAGTCTGGTCCCTGGTTCAGGGAATCTGTTCAGGTGCTTGCCACTGGGATGGGGGAATGGGTTGTCCACTCACCCCTGCGGCCCCGGGGGGGGGGTTCAAATGACAACCACGGTCTTTTGACAAGGCTGTTGTGGATGGTCGGTGTGTTTTCAGGCCTGTCTGAAGATGAAGAGCATGGAGAAGTCCACCTCCATTCACCTGTAGAAGGTCATGCAGAGCCTGGAGGTCATTTGCTCCCAGGAGAACAAACATGCACCTTTACAAGAACTTAATTAATAGCTCGTCTCACACACCACCTACTGATTAAGATGACAGCTGTTGTGGAGACACAGATGGAGATGATATGATGTCTTTCTGCCCCGATACTGTTTCACCCTGATCCAGCTGGAACTTGAAGCTCTTAAGGGACAGCAACTTGCAATTGGGAGCAGCTTGATGTCACAGAGCAGAGGTGCCACGTATGAGGAGACTGCTGCCCTCAATGGACTCCGGGATGTAACCTGTGAGCAGTTCACAGCTGTCTATGAGCAGAGAGCTGCTGCACAACAGCAGTTTGTCCTCTTGTATGGACAGAGAAATACTGCGGCGATACAGTATACGCCCCCACTCACATCCCTCTTCACCGTGAGTTGAGAGCTGCTCACACTGCAGTGAGAATTGACTCCAAGGAGAAGAGTGAAGACAGCAAGCAGCAGATATGTTTGATTATGGGTCTGTAAGCAGGGTTATTATTGTTGAAATGATAGAGTGGTCTGTGCGCCAGGAGATTCTGGGGTCATTGTCTAATCTGTCCACTGAGGGGTTGCATAGGCTGTATTTTTAGTCCAATGATATCCCTCTTTAAGAGGGGCTCAATCACCACCCCATGACCTCCAGGCAGCACACTCACCAGCCATTCCAGACTGCTCTATCAGTCAGGGGTGGCAGTCTAAAACCAGCCCATCCAGAGTAAGAGCTTCTTGACGATCATTAAGGATATTGGTGTGGAGTGATGTGAATGGAAGCAATCTTCTAGCAGCCAGTCTGCAGCCAAATAGAGGAATTGTGATATAGCACTGGGTCCTTGAAACTGGAAAGGATGTGCAATTTTGCTGAAAAATGTTCTGATTTTTGATGCTTGCCTTTGACTCATTTCCTGTTATAATTGCTTCTGAGCAACCTATCATTATTGAAATGCATTCTCATTCGGGTAAATACCAGTCTTCATTGAGCAGAGATAAGTGACATTGGTGTGGCAGCTGCTGGTATTGTGAACTTGCCATGTCTCATATAGAATGGTTGCTAATGGGGCATTACTAGCTGTATCACAACTGATAATACAGTAGTCAAATGCTGAAATAGTGCTCCCTGGGAACTTAAGTACACTTCATGAACTGTGGGGGATATCTGAGTCTTCAGTGAGTTATGAAGTTTCCAAGTCAAGTCTCTTAATATCAGCTGAATGTCCTTTTAAATGGGCAAAATGTTATGATGTTCTCTGTTTTCACCATAACTATTCAACAAAGGTCAAAGATTGCACCCAAAAGCTCCTGTTTATGTCAGTAAAATGAAAAATGCTTTCTCTGTGACTTGTGACATCCCTGAGAACACACTAGAAATACATTAGAAAAATAAGGTGAATTGCACACAGGAATTCTGAGGCTAATTTTTCAATGGTTGCAACTTTACCCAGATGTGGTTTTAAGTGTGATCTCACCCAAATTACTAAAGATTTGTCAGTAAAAAAAGGGTGCAATTGATCCAATTTTTAGGCAACTATTTGATTTATTCTCCCCAATACACTTAGAATTTTAAAGAATAAATTTATCCTTATAAAGCATGTTTCATGATCTCAAACTTTCTCAAACTGCTTAATAGTCAACTGTGTGCATCTTGAAACAAATTAACGTTGTAATGTGCAGAAAAGCAACACAAAATTGATTTGCAACAGTCCCACAAAACAGAAAAGACTTAAGTGTTCAGATCATCTGTCAAAAGTCAAATGGTGGCAATGGAAATTTTTTATTCCACTTTGGAGAGCTAGGAGGGTCTCAGTTCAACATTTCATCTTCCATCATTGTAGCACCCCCTTGGTACTGAACTGAAGGGTCAGCCCAGATTTCATTCCTGTGGACAAGCTTCCACCTTTCTCTGAACTGGTGTTACTGTCAGTCAAAACCAAAACCTTTTCTTTTATCATTTAATTCACATAATTTATCTTTCTAGTTCTACTCTGTTGTTGGGACTGTGTTCAGATTCTCACCACTGCCCCTGAAGGTATGAAAAGCTATGAAATAGTTATGTGAAGTAATTCCACTTGGAGAGATCCCTGAATGTCTGCTTCTTAAGGATTCCACATTGTGCAGGAATCATGATCCTCTGTAGAGACTGTTACATCAATGTTTATTAAAATCTATATTAACTTTAAACTTTGGACGTAGAACTTCAATCCTACAGTGTGCCATAACAGTGACATGAAGAGGTTCTGCCTCACTTTGTCCTGGTTCCATTGACACAACAGAATGAGTGCATGAACTGGATGCAATAATTTGTGTCTTAAACTCTGCTATTTGTTCCGCTTCTGCAAAAGTGCACAGGGAGTAATTTCAGTAGCCTTAGCGCCGGCTGAAAGGAGGCTGCACTGATTAAAGTCTGCAGCTCATGAAAAAGGGAGCTTGCATCTGGACATACAAGTTAGGAGCAGGCGTAGGCCACTCGAGCCTGCCTGCCATTCATGAAGGTCCTGGATGATCTGCTTCTCACCTCACCTTCAGATTCCTGGCCTCTCCTAGTAACCAACTGTCACCTGATAATCAAGAATTTACTTTCCTCTGTGCTAAAAATGACCACAGTCTTGAGTGAAAACTACTGCATAGCTTAAAAGGCACTCAGAAACACCAGATACATGGGCAAGTATCCTACTTCTTGGACAGGGACACCAAAGATGAGCACAAGGAGAGAAGCAATGTATAGTCAAGGTCCCAGGAAGGTCTCATGGCCTGAGATAAAGTTGAAATGGCAGGAGTTTGCCTGGGAGGTCAATGTCAGGTCCCATGTCCCTAGAACCAGGTTCCAGTGTTGCAAGTTTAATGACCTCACATGTTTTGTCAAGGTCAGCAGAGATATCGGTAAATTCCAACTACAGCCACAGCGTAACTTCATAGAACAGCCATCTCTATCAATTAATATTTGTAACACCTGTGTGCATCATTGTCAATGTAGACACACACACAAACATACTTGCTCCTACACATAAATATACACTTACTTGTGCACACACACACAAACACATGCACAAACATACATACATACACAAACGTGCACATACACAAACACACACATTAATTCTCCATCACTTGCACACCCATTTTACAGGTTAGCTCACACTTCTAGCTCAACACACACAAAAGGCTGGAGGAACTCAGCAGGTCAGGCAGCATCTATGGAGGGAATAGGACAGTCGACGTTTCAGGTCAAGAAATTCAGGACCGGGACACCCTTCACAGATAGAGCCATCCAGGGGGGGAATGAAGCACTGCCTGCAGTGTGTGGCTTACAGATTCTTATCCTCCAGACACAATGGCCTTGGACATGAGGAGATAGGGACATTGGACGTGAAGAGAAAGGAACATTGGATGTGTCAAGAAAGGAAAGTCGGATGTGTATAGAAAGGAACATTGGGTGTTTAGAGACAGAAACCTTGGACATGTGGGGATAGGAACACTGGAAGTATACATGGGATGATAGAGATTGGAGCTGCTCCTGAAGGATGTTGAGGATATAGTCACTTTGGAACCATCCTTCCCCTAATGCTTTGGCCTTCTCCAGCAAGAAGGCCTTGGCTTTGGGTCTTCTTGTCCTGCTCCTGATCATGATAAAGTCCCTGGGTAAGTACTAGTAAAGTTAAACTAAATCTATGGCAGCCTTCACTCACTAATTGCCCCAATCCCAAGAGATCTGTTCCATTAATCCCCACAAACCTGCAAACCATTAAGAATTCCTTTAAATGAAGCACGTGCAAGTCATCCCCCTGCTGCTTAGACCTGAACTTGCCGCACTTAGTCAACACTGTGTGTTAGATTCTTAAGCTCAGTCCAATCTGAAAGGTAGGCATCAAGTTAAGATTGATGCTTTATTGCACATCCTGTGTATTTCCACCTTGTGTGAGATTCAGTGCAGGTGACAGAGTGAGGTACACTGGAATAAGGCAATTGGGACTGATATTGTGCACAAATAGAGGACCTACACTCTTTAACTAACCCTTATAATTTTCATTAATGTTATTTCACATGGGCAGACACTGTTTGCAAGTCTGGCATTTACTGTTTATCACTGGGTTGTGGTGGGGCTTCACACAACTGAGTGACTTACCACTCAATGTTAGTAATCAATTAATGATGATATGGAATTAGAATCACATGTAGGCCACATTGTAATGATGACAGGTTCCTTCCTGCAGAAGAAGACTGTTTTACACCAATCCAGTAATTTCACAGTCATTTTTACTGATCTCAGCTTTCTATTTTCTTAAACTGTCGTTGTACAAATTGAACTCACAATGTCTGCATTGTTCATCCAAATCTCTGCATCACTAGTCCAGTAACATAACACTCCCACATCTAAAAAGCTCCTCTGAATCAAATTCCTGTGCTGGAAATAATATTATTACTTTGTGCCTAACCTGTTCAGCTACTGTGTCACACATAAGAACAGCAGTTCTGCTGTTTCATTATTAGACAAGTAATCAAGAAACTTGGACTAAAAATTGCATTACCTGTGTATATCTGCCTTGCATGAGAGTCAGTGTGAGAAGCAGTGTGAGACAAGTTCAAAACAACAAGATCTGGAGGGACGAGAGTGTCCGCAACAAAAGGTTGAAGAAAACAGACGTTTACAGCATTAGACTGTGGTTTGTTGACTTATGTCAGATGATTACTGGAACCGCTCTGTCCTCACTCTCCCCTCAGAGACTGATAATTACATATGAAAGCAACCAATCTGTCCTATTTAATTCATCTGTTCAGAAACAGCTGAATAATCCACTGTTGTTTGATCATTCTATGGGGCTATTTTGACTCTGTCTGGAGGCAAAAGAGGGGTGAAAGTAAGCCAGCAGGCTGCTCATCTCTCCTGAGTTTCATGGAGCCATAGAGCACAGAAACAGGCCCTTCGGCCCAAATCATCCATGCTGACCTATCTGAGCGCATCCCACTTGCTTGTGTTTGGCCCATGGCCTTCTAAACCGTATCTATCCACGTGCCTGTCCAAATGTCTTTTAAACATTACAATTGTACTTGTCTCTACAGCTTCCTTTGGCAGCTCATTCCACATAGCCAACACACTGTGTGTAAATAATTTGCTCCTCAGGTCCCTTTTAAATCTTTCCCCTTCATCTTAAACTTATGCCCTCTAATTTTAGACTTCCCTACCCTGAGAAAAAGACTGTGACCATCTACCTTATCTATGCTCCTCATGATTTCATATGTTTACTCCTCGGCCTCTGACTCTCCAGGGAAAATAGTCCCAAGCCAATCCAGCCTCACCTTATAACTCAAGCTCTCCACTCCCAGTAACGTCCTCGTGAATCTTTTCTGCATCCTCTCTAGGATGGGCGACCAGAACTGTGCACCAGTTCTCCAGGTGCAACAAGTTGTACAGTTGCGACATGGTATCCCAACTCCTGCACTCAATGCCCCGACTGATGAAGGCAAGCGTGCCAAGAGCCTTCTTCACCACCCATTCGCTTCCGTAGATGTACTCTGCCCAGTCACTCTCACCACTTTAACACAATGTCTAAATTAACCTTTGTGTGAAAGGTTTCCTAATGTTTCCTTCTTTAAACCCATAACTCAGTTCTCCTATTCTTGTAATTTAACCCAGGGTGTTTGCCTTTCAAGAGCAATAAACCCAAGTTGTTCCATTTGGTCACAAAGCTGCCACTTTTACTCCAGAACCTGAATTATTTGGCTACTGTTTCTCTTGCTTTAAATCTTAGGAAAAGCCTGATTCACTCATCTCCATCTATCCAGCTCAGGTACTTGGTGTCCTTCTGCCCCTGAAACGTTCCGTTCTGGTAAGAGATACTACTTAAATAGACTTCTTTCTGTGGAGATAAAACCTGCTGAATTAAGTTCTTTCACTTATGCGGAACACCACCTCTTGCCGTGAAGGAAGGCAGCCTTGTTGTCACCTTCTATAAGGTTAGCAATGCCCCCTTTCCCCTGGAGTAAAGCAAACATTGGTCCTGTAGGCAATAATATGCCCAGACTTCGTACTGCTAACTGCTGTGCTGTTGGAAGTGACAGTGGATGCAAAGCCATCATCATCCAGAACTTCACTGAATTCCTGAGAAATGCACCAATTTTTCCCTCGCAAGTTGTGAAGACTGAAACAAGGTACTCACGTGCTAGACTCAGGCATGTAGAACTCAACAGAAAATCCAAAGTAACTCCCTTCAGGTCCTGTGTAAATAACTGGATTCTCAGCATCGAGATTGAAGGCATGAAGTTGCAGAAGTACACTGGAAAAAAATAGCAGAATTCCCATTAAATGCCAGAGGTCCAGGGCCCACATTGCTCTGCGGCAGAGTTGCATTTTTACGGACACTTTTGTGTTCCAAATATGAGCCCAAACCCTAGTGTGGAAAAATGTACTTTGCGCTTTTGAGACAAATCATCAGATCACTTCCTCAAACAGGGAAGGAAATTACATTTTGTAGCTGGTATTGCTGTGGTTAAGCAAGATCTTTTTGATAACTTGGTGAATACATGTAGCGACTTGACTTTGCAAAGAAAAAAATGACAGTTCAGGGTTGGAAGGATGACTGTATAAGCAACCCCTCCCTCACTCTCTTGCTGTACTTCACAGATTCAGGAGGCTTTTCAGCTCATTACATTCTTGCTGTTCTTTTGAAAGAGTTATCCAATTAATCCCACTCCCACTCTCTTCCACCATACCCTGCAGAATCCTCCTTTTCAATATGTATATTGAATGTATACAAATCCTTTTGAAGGTTACTATTCAAGCTCTTTCCACCATCCTTTCAGTCATTTCATTTCAGACTATTTCCCCTTTAATTCCCTTGCCAATTATTTTAAATCTTTGTCCTTAACAATCTTCACTGCTGTAGGGACAATCATCCAGTTTGTCTAGTCTCTCCCTCAACCATTATCCCTGGTGTCAGTCCCTACTGCATACACTTAACGAACTTGACTGCATTCTTAAAGAGTAGTAATAGAACTTAACCCCAAACTCCAGCTGAGATCCAAGCACTAACTTAAACGTTTGGCATTTTGTATTGAAACTGAGTAAAACGACTCAATAACTCTGCTGTAACTTTTTTTATTTTAAAATACCCAAATCTGATGTTCACATTTACTTCAAATATAGAATTGTAAATGAAGAGTTCTGTTGTTTAGCTGTTTCTGCAACAGAGGTGCAGATTCAGGAACAGTGGTGAGACCAGAAGGAATAGTTAATAAAACACGACTCTGTTCAAATCCTGAAGAGCTCTGAGTCTATTTCATTGAAGCATCCTCTCCCTTAATCCCATTCTCCTTATCTCCTCTCCTGATGGTGCTGACTCCGGTTGGGCTGGAGTACCTTGGCTACTACTTACCTTCTTGCATTCTATCTAAGGGACCATTCTTCATATCTGAGGCTAGGCAGTGAATACTGATGGACAAAAGGAGCTTAACAACCAAGCATAACAGCAATGGGACACTGGATCACTGTCAAGGTGTTGAAACATTTCTACTCTTGCCCAAGCACATAGAGTCGTAAATCAATATCCATTTTGGTAGCATAGTGGTTAAGGTACTGGAATAGCAGCCAGAGTTCATTGATCCAGAGACAGGAGGTTGAATCTCACCACGTCAGCTGGAGAATCCTAATTCAACAAGCTGGAACTCTTTGAAAACGCTGCTCTCAACAAATGCACTAATGAAACCACTTAGTGAAAGAAATCTGCCAGCCTTGCCCTGTGTCACGCCAGACCCACCTAACTGCCTCTTTGTGTCAGGGGAAATTAGGAATGGACCATAAATGCTGTGTTTGCCACGCCACATGGAGCCTGACGGGGAAGATTCAGGGATACTGTTCCCATGGCTTGGGTTTCTAGAATCAGGGATCACAGCCTCAAAATAAGGAGTCAGCCATTCAGGACTAATGAGAAGATACCTCTTCACCCTAAAGTTTGTGGATCTTTGGAACTCAAGCATGCTGTGGAGACTCGGTGCACTCAACTGAGGATAATCAAGACAGAGATTGATCGATTCTTGAATATGGAGTTGGGGAGGGAGATGCAAGAAAATGATGTTGAGATAAAAGACCAGTCATGACTTTATTGAATGGCAGTCAATGGTCAAAGGTTGTCACATGTACCATGATACAGTGCAAAGCTTTCGTTTCACATGCCATCCAGGCAAATCATTCCATGCACAATTACATCAAGGTAGTAAAAAGAAAACAGAATGCAGAATGCAGGGCAAACACGAGAGGCCAAATGACGTCCTTTTGGTTTTATTTCTTTTGTCCTTCTCATTTTTTTTTAAAGTTAACTTGAGTTTATTGTCATGTGCACAAGTACAGTAAGATACAGTACAGTGAAAAACTTGCTAGCATCATTGAGAAGAGGGCATGACCCAGATGGTGGAGATCCTTGATGACAGATGCCGCCTTCTTGAGGCAGCACCTCCTGTGATGCTGTCAATAGTGGGCAGGGCTGTGCCCGTGATGAACCGGGCTGAGGCCACAACTTTCTGCAGCCTCTTGCATTCCTGTGCAGTGGAATTACTATACCAGAAGGATAATTTTAATTGATTTTCTGTTCTCTATATGACCCATGTGGTCCTGAAATGCTTGAAGGTAATCCCACCTTTTCACAGGAACTATAACCTTAAAGCAATGTCCATTAAAAACAATCTCAGAAAAATAAGGAGGAAGAATAGACAAAATGAGCAGAGGAAGGAAAAGGTCCCGTTGGGTTTGAATTAGGTTCTGGAGAGAAAAGAGACAAAGAGCACGTGAGATCAAAGACCATTGGGAAAAGGGACCAAAAACATTATTTGCCATTCTAGTTGTAAACTAATGTTATGGTCACCAGTCAGGATAAGGATTGTTCATTTTCTCTAAGTTTTACAGCTAGAGTGGCAAGTTGAAGATCTAATTCCTTGTGTGATATTTACTAGATAGAGGAAATTGCAATTAGTCTGATTTTTTAAAAATTCCACAAATAAACAGTAAAAATAGCTGCAAGTTTATGGATTTTTAATGACTGACAGGCAAATCCATGGACAGTTAAATTTATCCAGCCTGTCTGACACAACAGGACACAGCTTGTGAGCCATGTATGATTTGGGTTATCTCCCAGACCCTGTCAATGGTGCAGAACCCAGTCATAAACAATTTGCATTATTTGACATTGCAGAATCAAGTAATCTATATCCTACAGCTATTATCTCATGTTTGGGTTTATGGCAATGACATTTCCTGCCTCATTGTTTATGCTTATTAAACATTTGACCTTCTTTTATGTACAAAGGTTATGACGATATTATAGAGCAGAAGGCGCAGACCAGAGCTAGTATATAAAGCTATTATCCTTCAATCTTGTTTGAGCTTGAAGATACTGTGTTCCTAGTGTCTCCAAATAATTTCTGATGTTATGTCCATCACCATATTGTGAAGGGGAGGTGTATTTTGTGAGTGAAGTTTGTTGCATTCTGTATGTAATTACAGGAAGTGTGCTGGGCAAAAACTCAGAGTGAATCATAGAAGTTTACAGCTGAGAAGTAGGACATTCAGCCCCTTGTGCTCATTCCAGCTTGAAACAGAACAACCAATCAAGTCCCACTTCAAAGCTCAATAAGTCAAATAGCCATCAACATATTTATTTTGTGCCCTAAGGTGTTCTCTCCTAATTCCTTTCAGGCAGTAAGATGTCCACACCATCCATTGACTGCAAAAAGTGTCCTTCGGTCCTTCTATAAATTACCATGTGATTATTCTGGCCCTCGGAATTCAGGGCAAGTTGGCAAACTGGATCCAAATTTAGCTTGGCAGTAGGAGACAGAGGATGATGTCAGAGGGTTGTTTTTGTGATTGGATGCCTGTGACTAGTGGTGTCCCACAACGATCGGTGCTGGGATGCCTGCTATTTGTAATATATGTGAATGACTTGGATGTGGATGTGGCAGACAATATCAGTAAGTTTGTGGATGACACAAAGACCAGCGGAGTTGCTGATAGTGTGGAAGGTAATTTTTGGCTGCAGAGAGATATTGATGCTTTGGTAAAATAGGCTGAAAAATGGCATTTTGAGTTTAATCCACACAAATGTGAAGTGATGCATTTTGGAAGCACTAATGAGGCTAGGACATACACCATGAATGGTAGGGTCTTAGGATGTATTGAGGAATAGATGGAGTACAAATCCATAGATCCTTGAAGGTGGCAACACAGGTAGATAATGTGCTTAGGAAGGCATATGGGATACTGGTCATCACTGGGCAGGGCATTTAATACAGGTTATGTTCCAGCTTTAGAAAACTTTGGTCAGACCTCAGCAGGAGTACTGTGTGCAGTTCTGGTCACCAAGGCATAGGAAGGAGGTGATTGCGTTGGACAGAGTGCAGATGAGATTTACCGAGATGTTGTCTGGGATGGAGCAGTTCAGTTATGAAGAGAGACAGCAGAAGCTAAGTCATCTTTCCCCAGGTTGGGAGCAGAGGAAGTTAAGAAGGACAAGAATGATGTTTATAAAACTATGAGGAGTGTAGAGAGAGGAAGACTACAGGAAACCTTTCCCCACATCAGAGATAGATAAAACTAGAGGATGTAGGATTAGGTTAAGGGGGAAGATATTCAGATAGGATCTGAGGGGACTTTCTTCACCCAGAGAGTGGTAAGTACCTGGAATGAATTGTCTGATAATGTTGTTAAAGTCTGATCACTGACAGCATTTAAGAAGTTTTAAGATGAATATTTGAATCATTTTGACGTAGAGGGCCAAGGACCAAGTGCTGGATGATGAGGTTAATATGTAAGGGTGCCCACTGGTCAGTGTGGATGGGTTGGGCCAAATGGCCTTGTTCCATGCTCTATGATTCTGTGACTGAAGAGTGCTGGAAGAAAAGCACGGCTGAGGGTTTCAGCAGCAGCCAAACTGAGGCACAAGAGGAGAGAGGCATCATTATGATGGGAGAAGTGGTTCATGTGATCGAAGGACATCCATTTGGAAGCAAAGCTCTGGACCAAGTAACATGCCAACACTGCAAGTATCTGCAACTTCCCACTTCCTCTCCCTCAAAATGTCTTCTGTGATGTACAAACATTCACTACCATTTCGATGGGGGTTCAGTGCAGATGGCCACGTCCACAATTGAATCAGCACCTTCAATCTTCCATTCTGCTTTCAGAAAGTTGCAAAGATGGCCAGTGGAGGGCTTGATTGGGGTGGTGATCCCCCTGAGCAAGATGGTGCAAAGCTAACTTTATGGAGTTTTGGTGTAGTTTAATCTAATTGTATGTCATTGCTGTAGTTGAATCTAATAATTCCAGGCTAAATCTGACACATCAAGACCTCAGTCAAGGGTTCTTTCTCATTAATGCTGACCATCCATTTTAACGCTGGAGAGTATTTTACAGACGTTTTCATGGCCGCACTTGGGGATGAAAATTGGCACCAAGCTAAGTTCCTTCTGTGTCATTGATTTTGGATTCCTGAATTTTGTTGAACATAAATTTTGAATGTTACCCTAGAGCACCAGATCAAAAGTTCCTATTCCAGTGAGGTACAGCATTCAGAGTAGGAACAACAGCTCATTATGGTTCCTCAGTCCACTTCTTAGACAATCCCTCAGGGTTGAAGATTATGTGCTCCCACTTAAGTTTTGTGTGTTCTGTAGTGACTGACGAGGCCAATATGGGAGCTCCAGGCTCTTCTACAGGTGGTGCAGGACGTGCCTGATTGGCTGGCTGGGTGAATATTTTGTGAGGTGGTGCACTTCTGTCAGTTCTGCAGGGCTTCTGAGTGCTCTTAATGTGGATCCTCGAGGTTGTCAATACCATCCAAAATGTTCCTTCTCCTGCTTAAGCAACCATGGGCCAGGGATTCTCAAGGGTCAGTAAAGATATTGCATTTTTTCAAGGAGACTTCCACTGTTGTTCTAAGAAGACAGCAATGTTTGGGAGAAGTGTAGATTCCAGGATCAAAACCTAGAATGGAAATTTGAGGAACAAGGTCTAGAAATTACACTTAAAGAGGGAAAACAGTTGCTCTGGGTGGATGGGGAACAGAAGGAAGCTCCATCAGTGTTGTTGGGAAGGGAAAGAAGAGAAGAAGACTCAGAAGTGATCTGGTGATAATATATGCAAATGGAAAAAATCTAAGATCAGTTTATCTGTGGCAGCAGAACACTTGATGTCAGGGTTGAGGATGAAAATTAAGCAAAATTAAAGGGAGACCCCAGAAGCACTGTTGGAAACCCACACGTAAAGGACAATATTGAGGACATTGAAAATCCAGGGGGTGTTAACATGAAATGGAGGAACAGTTACAGCTCCAGCGGTGAGAATTAGCAGGGAGAGAGAATGGTACCAACAATGATGGAGAAGAAGAAATTCCTCCTGCAAATTTAGAAGCTGGAGGAGAAGGGTGTCTCTGCAAACCAGGATTATTGGAAGGCAAGGCTGTCTCCTTCTGTTAGAAGGAGGCAATAGTGAACATAGGTATTTGGAGATTGTCAGAGAGCTATAACTTAAACAAAGCCCAACATATTAAATGAAA
>JARFYF010000058.1:24439789-24456627 GCA_030265395.1 Rhina ancylostomus | reverse complement strand
CAAAGATCTTCTGACTTCTTTGTTGCAGGCTTTTTGACTGTCGGTAGTTTTCCTATTAAAGGAAGCAATGCCTTATTGCCCAAAGCTGGGGGAAGTTTAGGCCCAAAATAACCCTGTGGGGGATCCTTTAATTTAATTCCTACTTTATTAGATGTTGATGCAGTTTCATGAATTGGTTCAGACTTCTTTTCAAACTTTTTAGACTGAATTTTTTCCAACAATTGTTTAGCTGTTAAGGAGTTCCTCTCTTCCGGCGTTCGCTCACTTTCCACGTGCCCTTTTCCTGAACTGGTGGAGGTGCCACTGAGATTCCTGTGGAAAGAACTACCTGATTTTGTTCCATCTCCTTTGTTTTCTTCCTTTTTCGAGTAGTCATCTTTCTTGCCTGACATTCTGCTTCGGCTGTAACATGGAGATTTTGATCGATATACCCTATCGCGCGAAAAAGATCGACTAGAGTTTCTTCGACTGGACCGTCTATCACCAGAGCTATCATGGCTATGTGATCCTTTGTCCCTTGAAATCGATCTTCGGGAGGTACGGTGCCTTGTACTGCCCCTGCGGTTGCGGCTGTAGCTTCGGCTCCGCTTCCAGCTTCGTTGCGTTGTGCTTTGACTGCGTCGTTTGCTTCGGCTCCTGCTATGACTGCTGCTGCGAGTTCGACTTCGGCTGCGTGTTCTACTGATCGTCCGAGTACTTTCCCTGCTGCTACTTCTGGATCTGCTTCTGCTTCGTCTATAGTCATCATCTGAAGAAGAATATTTGTGCTTTTTCCCATGGTGCCTTGACCTTCTATAGTCATAATCTGAATCATGAGATCGTTTAGAATGATCTGATCTGTCACTGTAGTCACTGTAACTGTCAGAATAGCTCCTTCTACGACTGTATCTACTGCAATCCGACGATACATCAGATCCAGAAGAATATGACCTACGTGATGACCGCTGGGATGATGAATGATGCCTTCTTGATCTTCTTGAGTAGCTTCTGTCACTTCTTGAATCATAATCATCACTGTAACGGGAGGATGACTTCTGTCTGGATCGTTTTCTATGAGATTCATCATAGCTATCAGATTCTTCATCTCGACTGCTGTCTCTGCTCCTGTGCCTGCTTCGGCTATCTTTCCGACCAGATATTCGTTTCCTTAACTCACTACAAGAACCTGTCTTCTGTTTTTTACTAATGGGTTCCTCAGAGGCATCGTCCTTTCTACTACCATCTTCAACTGTCGCAGCTGAATACTGGCACTCTTGTGATCTGTGCCTTTTCTTCTGCGTGAGGCTGCTTTCCTCTGTAGACTTAATTGCTGGCATTGGAATAGAAAGCTCTAAACCAACGTCTTTGCTTTTCTCATCTAAGTTTTTATTTTTGCGTTTACGCTTTTTCCTTTTTTTTGACGGCTCATCACGCGTTTCACCATCCTTCTGCTTTTCCTTTTCCTCAGTAGTTTTCTCCTTCAAATGTTTTCCTGATTTTTTGTGCTTCTTTTTCTTTTTATGTTTATGTGATTTCATGCTCTTGTCTTTTTTATTGGTGCTTCTGTCACCTTCACCAACTTGGGCTTCACATTTGCTTACCGTCGGGAGAGAATGTTCTTGAGGCTTCACATCGCCCTCGCTTCCTACTGTGTTTAAGCTAGTCTTTGATGCAGCTTTATTGGTGTTTATGTTAGCCTTCTCCTGTGAATCCTGATCCGTATTCTGTGCATTTTGTTCATGTGAATTCTCATGGCATCTCTCTTTGTTTTTGCCTTTGGTATTCCTATTCCTAGTCAGTTTGAATTCAAAGTAGAGTGGATTGCAACTATAAGAGATGCAGGGTTCACTCTTCGTAATCATCAATAACTCTGAGGGCCACTGAAGAGTAGTACTTTCATCTTTGCCCAACACTGGGAAAAATGGCCCAGTTGGTTGTTTAGGCCCATTGAGGACGACTTCATTTGCTAAACTGCTTTGTTTTCCTTCTTCACAAGCACTAGGTTTCAATGTTGTGGTGTTACAGTTCTGCTTGCTCACAGTCTCAGGAGACTTGGCTTCTCTGAAGTCTGGGTCTGTTGCACCATCTGCAGTGTCACTGCTCTGCTGCAAAGCTGGCAGCTCATTTTCCGTGTGTTCTCCTTCTTTGCTTTCCTGAAACTTTGAAGTATTTTGTAAATCGGGGTTACTTTTCGTGGTCTCTGAGCTTTTCTTGTTACTACACTTATGTGACTCTTCTGTTGCTTTCATAAACAACAGAAACGGAAAGTTGGGTTTCACTTTACAATGTGCAGGAGGAATGTAATGATAATACTCTGGTTCCGACTGACAGACATCATCCTCTTTCTTCATCATCTTTTTCAATTTTGATAGTGTACTATTTATAGAGTCATTATCACTTTCTGATTGACTAGCCCCTTCAGTCTTATCAGAGATTGCTGCCGTTTCAGCCTCCATTGATTTTGGTGACCCTTGACCAGAAGACACCTTTTCATCTGGGTTTGTTGCTTCAGATTCATTGGGCTCTTCTGCAACATCACTGAACACCGAAGCTGAAACGTCAAGCTTGACCGGTGCCTTTTTTGCAAATGAAAATGACACTCCTAGCTTCTGTAAGGGAGTGGCAGAATTGCTCTTAAGCTGACTGATGTTAAAAGGCTGTACTGGCTGGTTGTTTTGACCCAATCCTGCAGAGCTTCCAGTAACGCAATGGCTTGTGTTGTCAGTCTCTCCTCTGCTATCTTCCAGTGTGTTGTCAGATATGGTCCTGTTAATAGAAGGCGATGAGGGACCACTTGTCTTTCCTCCAGTATTATCACTTGTGCTGATAACTTTTCTGTCGTTACCATCTTCGTCAATAGCCACGGTTGTAGTTTTAAACATCGGGCCACTTCCTGGGGCACTGTACCAAAAAAAAACATAAGTCAACTCATTCTGCAGGTGACAGATTGGTATTTAGTTTCAACAAGAAAACGGGCAATTCATTTTGACAGTTAAAAATCACAGGCATCAAGTGCTAAAGCTAGAAAGAAGCCAATTAGCAGGAGGTAAAAAGGAAAAATTGCAAAAGTAAAAACAGAAAATGCAGTGAATACACAATAGGTCCATCAGCATGGAGAACAGGGACTAATGTTTCAGGCATAGCTCCACCTTTAGGACTGTTCTAACAAAGGAGTCCACACCTGAAACCACCTTTTCAGTTATTGATGGAACTGTAATGTACTTCCATTTTCTGTTTACATAATGAGTAGCGACAGTTCACTTGAGGCATATTTGTGAGGCATTGCCACCCAAAGAAAAGCAGGGACAGCAATCCTTGACAATTAAGATCAATAAAAAAAATCCAAGCATTATGCAGAAGGTCAAACAGTTTAAAAAGAAGCTACAACACCAGACGTAGATCTGTCATAATGGATCAAAACATCTTGGCAGAAGCACAAGACTTGAAGAGCACTGAAGAGAGCATCCTGTATGTTTCAAAACAAAGGAAAAAAAATAACACTCAAAAGGCACTTCCTTGACAGAGCATTGTATTTCTCAATTTGAATCAGAATGACAAAGAAAAACCCAATAAATTCAAAACCACATGGATTTAAAAGAAATCTTATTCTTTAAAAAACTAAGAAGATAGCTGTCACTTAAATCTGTTTTCCTCTTTACCACACATTTTTCAACTAAGAATTTTTTTTATTATAAATTGCAGAATCCTAGTCATGCAAAAAATTGATGAGAAATGATGTAGGCAGTCATAGGAAACTCAGATCATGTATTTTTTCCAGTTTCTTTCTAGAGGTGCCATTGTATTGAATAACACATGACAAAAATAATTTTCCCACCATATTAGAAAACTGATGAAATTTATCAGAGGGCAGATCACTACACCCCTCTGCCTGTAGTTTCTTCTGAGGGATATGAAAGAATAGGCAAACAAAATAGCAATAATTTTTTTAAGCAAAATTAGTTCTATACAAACACTTGACCTCTGAATCAAATTTCTTGCATGACAGACCCCACTGAAATGCAAATATTCAAATTAAACGGATGTGACCATTGGCACAGTTCACAGAAATAGTGTGAAAGCTGTTCTAGGCAACATAATACATACCATTCC
Source organism: Rhina ancylostomus (assembly GCA_030265395.1). Lineage (NCBI taxonomy): Eukaryota > Metazoa > Chordata > Chondrichthyes > Rhinopristiformes > Rhinidae > Rhina > Rhina ancylostomus. Next base: position 24,452,538 of record JARFYF010000058.1, on the reverse strand, counting down.
TGTTGTTTACGCTGCTCTGCCAGCTCATGGAGACGCCGAAGTGCTCTCTCCTGCTTTTTCTCATCTTTTCGAGATCTCGACGCAACATTACGAGCAAATTCTCTCTGTTTTAGGTCTTTTAATCTCTGTGATCGCACAAAAGGGGTAAAAAGTACAACTCAATTATATTCCCTAAAATGAAAATAATGCTGTTGAAGAATATTCCAGAGAATTTCACTTTTTTAAAAAAAAGATACTGTCTCTGCACAATGAAATTACCAGAAAGAAAAAGTATCCTTTCCAAAAAGAACCAGCACTGTAGATAGTGGACCAATTCGCATGCAAGAGTTTCCCTCTGGGGATGAAGTTAGGGTTTGAAGATTCATTTTATACCGAAGATCAGTGGTCCTACAGATTCACTCCCAGAACAATTTCTCCAAATTGATGAATTGTACAGAAGCAATGTACCATCATTATTACTCAGTGCAAGTAAAACAGCAGTCACCCTCTGATTCCATCAATGGTCCAGACATACAATGCAGATTTGAAAACAGAAAACACACAGAATTGGAAGACCCTATAAAGGATACTTAATGTGAGCAACAGGAGCCAAGGCTGAAGGTGAGAATACGAGTTTAATTATTGCATCTCTTCATTGAAAAAACAGTTGGTACTGAATTGGATGAAATGAAAACTCCAGAATGAATACACTATAGACACCATTGACATTTAAGGGACAATATTGGTATGTAGAAACTCAGTAGTGGTAGAACTTAGATGGAATTTTGAAAGCATAAGAAAGTCAACTTAACTATCACTACGCAATACTAATTTTCATCTCTCGTTCTGATTTGGATGAAGGAACCCAATGTAACATTTCTAGGTTTGTCAATGTTCTGAAACTGAGGTGTGAAAAGAGTACAGAGGATTCAAGGTGATTTAAATTAAGTTGAGAACGAGTACAAATATATGGCAGATGCAGGCAGTAGAGGTTGATAAATGTTAGCTTATCCACCTGGGTAGGAAAAACAGAAAGGCAGAGTATTGTTTAAAAGATGATGGACTAGGAAATGTTGATAGACATAGGGACCTGGGTGAACATACATCAGTCACTAAAAGCAAACATGGTATAGTAAGTGGTGCGTTGGCCTGCATTAGGAGAGGGTCTGAGTACAGGAGCAATTTTACAAGGACTTGATGAGACTACATCTGAAATATTGTGTGCTGTATCACACTGAATGGTTCAAAGGGCACCTACCACTCTGTTTAAAAAGAATGTGCTTTGTACATCTCCTTTAAAATTTTTCCTCTCACCTACAAGCTATGTCCTCTGGTATTTGACATTTCCGCCCTGGAATAAAGACTCTGACCATCTACCCTATCTATGCCTCTCATAATTTTATACACTTCTATCAGGTCACCCCTCAGCCTCCAACACTCCAGAGAAAACAACCCAAATTTGTACAACCTCTCCTTGTAGCTAATACTCTCTAATCCAGGTAACATCCTGGACAGACAATTTTATAAATGAAACTTTCTTCAGTAATATTTTTCACCATAATTGTAAACTGAATAATTTACCACACTGTAGTGTAACCATAAGTGTAAACTAAACATAAAAGGTTGACCTAGAAAAAAAATGTACACTTCTTTAACTTCAACCATAACTAAAACACAAAGAGAGAGCAACATCCCAGTTAGGAGGAATGTTTTTTGGGTTGGTGTTATTACATTATGCCTCACCATCCTAAGATTCGAAGGCAACATAGTATAACAAAACAACTTAGGCAGGAAATGTGCATTTAAAACCTTCTATATTTAATCACTAAATAGTAAAGGTTTTGTCGTATTCAAACATTTTAGACCCAGATTTTACAAGTTCCAAAATCACAGCATAAAACTTTTCACTTATTACTTACTCCATAAAGTAGGTTTTCATAATGGAATGTGTGTGAGAAAATTGTAATATATTTAAATTTCATTCCTGTTTCAGTTGCTCATGTCAACAATAGGAATATGAACAAAGAATAACCTAAGAAAGAGTAAGTACTTTGTGAGTAAGATCACGGATATAAAATCATTGGAAGAACAGCATCTATAGAAAGTGGGGATTAAAATGCTAATCAATTGTCAGGACAGCAATTTGTGCAGACGTTTGGGGTAAGAGAAAAACAAAATCACACAAATTGCATCCCAAAAATGCACATATGGGAGCATTTTAAAAACCGTTTACAATTACTGTGTGTTGATCAGTTATGGAATTTTAGATTTATTATATCTTCTAGTCACACAATTGTTGGTGCTACTTTAAATTTTTCTTTTGAAGAATCTGGATCTTGAAGGAAATGGAATCATTTTGTTTAAGGATCTTTTTAAGCTCAAAGCAGTCCTGCTTATGTTTTAGCTTACTTCACCTGAAGGTAAATGTGATAAATGTTTTAGGGCGATTTCTTCTAGGTTGTTTATTAAATATTAATGGCATGAATCAAGTACACAGGTAATTGTATCAAGGTACCATTACTGTTGGGATGACTGAATCAGCACTGACCATAATTAATTTTTGCTCTAATTAATTTTGTTTTAGACTTGCTTCCTTCTGGCATTTAGCTGCAGCAGCTACCCGCTATTAGCCTTAGCTTATGCAGACCTCCCTACTTCCCATGAGGAAAGCTTAAAATAGAATATAAACTACATTAAAAGCAACATCACCAGCAAGTCATGTAAGAGAAACCCTCGAAAACCAGACTGTTTCTTGGAAGAGATATGCAAGTTTGGAGAAATGAAACAATGGGAGAACAACAAGAAATGTTGACAGCAGCTTATCATACAAAGAATCCACAGGGAGATTTGTTTTTTTTTGAATAGCTGCATTTGTAAATGTGATATTAAGTATTAGGACAACTGTTTGCAATGATCACTTATGTTTGCTCTTAAACTGATTACAATGAAAAAGGTCAACATTTAGATGCAACTTAGCTTTCATGAACTATTTAATACAATTTTTATATCTTCATACTTTCAGTCTCACAGTAATATGGTGAAAGGCATCATGCCATATATTTGTTAAATAAACCAACTACAGCTCATGTGTTGAAGGTTAAAATGGTTATTTCCCTACCCAATGTGGAATACACAGAAAATACATTGATCATGGCCTAAATTAAAGAAAAACAACTTGCACCACGTTGTTACTGATCAGTGCATGTTGGAAACAGAGTATAAGCACAGACAAGTATAGGCGTGGCCTTGAAAAGGGGAGACATTTTTCACCACTGTCAAACATGCATTCAGGCACTGGTGCTGGTTGCATTTTCTGCACATTTGGTTCTATTGATAGAACCAAGTGTGTGGAGGTGAAAACAACCAACAGTTGAAATTCACACATTTAGGATTAACAACCAATATCAAATTTCTACCTACAAGTTTTAACTTTAAAAAAATCAGCAAGCTTTATTTCACCTTGGTAATTAATAGTGCACCAGAAATTTCTAATGTGTGGTGCAACATTTGATTTTAGCTAAATTTTACCCAAAGCACTATCATGTTTCTTGTATACTTCCATACCTTGGAGGATACCCTCCATGTACTGGTCGCACACAGGCCACTGGACATACACTGCACCATCAACTGATATAAACTGTGTTGAGTAATGTACTATTTGCTTTACCAAAAGTTCATGAACGACGAATGGCAAGTGCCTTGACTACATAAACAGACCTTTAGGGAGTCTGGCAATTAAGCTTTGGCAAGGATAAAATCAGTCTTCCTTAAGGTGAGTTTCACTTCATATCTGAAGTGAGTGCACCCCCACAATCTTTGGGAAATTATGGAGGAAAGGCCTGGGGCACGACTTAGGCAGGAATGTGTGGAAATGGTGTTCCACCACACCAAAAGCCTTAAGAAGATGTGTTCATGAAGTTCCAGGGCCAATATCTGTGCATTGCACTTTTTAAAATCATTTATTATGTTATCTGTGTGACATGCAAAAATTGTGCTGATTTGATTCATAAAGTTTAAAATTTGATTAAACTATGAATTTAGATTTAGCAAAGTGTCGTGTGAGCATCTTTCAGGGGTTATTTGTCATTCTCACAAAGCTTCACACACAAAAAATGGTAAGAAATGACAATGATTTTTAAAAATTCAACAGTGGTATTTTACATAAATCAAACAAAGTCTTTATATATCAAGATAGCTTAAGCAGTTCATGCAAATATCCTCAGCACTTAACTACTTATTACTCCAAAATCATCATCTGGGAATACAGAAGATTCATCTGATGTTATCGGTTATCTACTTTTCAAGGAATATACTTTATGCTTCTCTGCATTCTATTCTTTTCTCTGGAGTTCTGCATAATTTCCTCCCATTATAGTATCACACCAGAGGCAGCAAAGTGTGGTAAGCATTGACTGTTATATGCTAAACTCTTCTGCAATTGATTACTTTACAATTAAATGTACTACAACAAAGATGCTGAATTTTATAGATGACATAGGTGATTAGAGTTTAATTTCTGCTTCATTTAGGACTATAAATAATGAAGCAAGAGTTAAAACATTCAATTTTAACTATTTTAAATAATCAGTTTTCTGTTACTCTAGGCTCTGAGTAAATGAGCCTTCCAGATGGGAGGCCAGCATAAGCAACTAAATGTTTTGGAAAAGGATTCATGCTAAAGCCACTGTCTTTGAAACCTATTAGCAATAACGTGAAGCATGGACTTCAATTTTCTTTAAAGCAGACTCTGACATCCCATCTTCAAGCTGAAAAAAAACAAGAAAGATTGTTCCAAATGTGGCAATATCTTGAATCATCAAATTGTGCTAGAATTCATACCCACTATTAATATTTTGAAGGATGTCATGTTCGATGAGTTTAAATTGACTCAATAGTAGTTTAGGACTGTCCTACATGCAAATTATTGAACAAGGAAATTCAACACATTTTAAAAATCCCAGAAGATGAAGGACACCTTTTACATCATAGGCATCATGGGAAAAGTAGCAAATTATAACTTCTCAAATTACAATGAGTAACTATGCAAACAAAAGGGGACATAATATGCATCACATGCCACTTAACACACAGAAACCTATGGATGTTATCCAGATTGAAAGACTTGTTTTGAATAAATCCATTAAAAAGGTTACACTAAGTGGAAAAATATTAAAAAGATACAGGTTGAAAGTAGAAAGCATGCATCAAACAGCTAGCACTTAATTTTCCCACAAACAATTTGCTTCTACTAGTGAATATAGAGCACCAAACACCAACTATATTTATGATTTGAAGATTGGAAAGAAAAAAATATTTTGATGCTCAAGAGAAACTGAAGTGTTTAAGAATGCACTTTGCCAGTTATTTTTTCCCAGGGACCAATTCTTAAAAATCAAATATTTGTAAATATGAAGGTTATCAAGGTGATGTCTTTTCTGAAGACCTACATTCTAGCAGAAGCAAAAGGGAATCCGAGTGAATTTTCCTACTCAAGGAATGCCTTGCAGTGATGAGATTATCTGTTTTAGTTTTGGATTAAACTGGGGGAAAAAAAACACAATTGCTTTCACATCCCAGTCTCCATCAAGAACACCTTCCACTGCCCAGCAACAAAAACATCCCCATGGAGCACATTAAAGATACTGGTAACTTATTTCTAAAAAAATCTTAATGATGCAAATAAACTTACACATTACAGTTTACTTTAGGTTAAAATTGCATGTTTGAAAGAAACAACTAAAACTACACTTGTAGAAACCTGATGAAATTGGAGCCAGAACTGTAGTAGTGTTCAGATACATTCAGAAACTGACTAATATGTTGGCCACAATATGGCAACAGAAAAAGTGGGGCTATCAAATGTGAAAAGAGTAGCGAGTCAGCCAAGTGTTAATCCCAATATCCAGGAATGAGGGGAAAGGAAAAGTAGTTGTTTTCTTAATGCATATAATTATGGAGTTCTGAACTGCAAAATTTGCATAATTATATCAAACCAAACTACTTGGAATGCAATAGCAGCACTGCATCAATGAGAAAGAAATCATGACCTATTAAATGTTAAGCAATGCTGGTAAGAATGCTAATAAGAATTGTACGTTAACCTAATTGACCAGCCTGAACTTTTGGTTGCTTGTATGGGCGGGGGCACAGAGAGAGACTTACAGCTGCAGGAAAGGGGACTGGGAAGATAAATGTGGTATCAGGGCTCTAGATTGAACTCCTTAGTTCTACAAGTAAAATGACAGGAATGGTAAAGAGGCGCCATATCAAAGGATGAGAAAGAAACTAGAGAAACATCACTAAATGATGGGAAAGATATTCGTGCAGTAACAATATCATACATCAAATTTGCTTTAAAGTAAATTTTAATTTCAAGGGAACAATCTACTTAAATAATGATGCATGTTTCTATTTTGCTAAAATACTCAAAGCAAAATACACAGGACAGATAAAACCAGTATATCTGCTGTACATGGTATATAGTAATATTCAACACATAATTTTGTTCTCAACTGAAAATGAGTAGCAGGAAAAGGAAGAATGCTCTGAAATGGTCAGACTATTCATTGTCCTTTATTTCTAACTCCATAACACATAATTGGTGACTTAATGCATTCCAACAATCAAGACTTTTAGGATAACATCTTATTCACTTTCATTCCAAAGTACAGACCATGAGACCCAGAGCAGTAAAATTCACTCATGTTTTGAAAACTGCTGTAAAATACCTAATGGGTAAGATTTCAGCAAGATACTATGCTTCACTTAAGATGCAATGGCACTTGCATATAAGTACATAAAGGGAGGTGCAGATTTTCAGGACCAATGCTTGTCATGTGAAATATTAAAGAGAAACCATACAGGCAACCATTACAGCTGTTCGGGTAACAGAAATCTACACAAATCACTACCCAAAAATTTGAGATATGGAATAACATTCGCTCTTATGGAATTATATGGGGGGGGAAAAAGTTAAATAAATGCACATTTTTTCCCCTAACTCTCATTTCTTGAAGCATGTCCAGCTGACAAGGGTCCACGTTGTGGGGAAAAAAAATCACAACTTGGGCCGTTTTCTAGGAACACACAGCTGCCCCTGCCCCCCACCCCCATATCAAATCCAGGGTAGAACAGATTTTGTCATCAGAGCATTCCATAACATTTGATTTTCACACAAATATCTGATATTTGCAATGTCAGAGATATTATTAGGCTCCAGCTAAACTAGCACAATTCATAACAAAGACACAATTTTGGACTGACGGTGTGTGAATTTGTTGCATGAAGAAACTTTTTGATTGAAATGAATTAGCAATATTAACTTGATATAGTGAAGTAAAATAATCTTGCTGCTGGAATGTCTCACAGATAACAAATAAATCAGTATGTTTTTTTTCCCCCATGAGTGTTTAACAGTGGAGTTTGTCTCCATCATCTTTCCCTTCTTCAAAGAATTTGCAGATTTTTAATACCTAACCTTGACTTCATCTCATCAGCATCTTACCATGCCATCACCACAACCACTTGTCCTATAACCCAAAAAAAGCAACAAATTTTCTTCTCCTGAAGTGCATAAATATAACTTTGCTCACCCTATTAATATTGAAAAGCAAGTCTGCAAAAAATAAGTCCATTTGTACCAACACATGTTTTACTGTAATTCCTCTGCACTAAGCAGTCAGCATAGTATTAAATTGCGGGAGACACAGCTTAATCTTCTGTACTCACCGATACACATTTTACGAACTTTGCCATATTTATTAACACTTTTACAGCATGATGTTTTTTTTCAAAAATTAAGTTAGTTGTTTTCATGCTGTTCTAAACAAAGAAGTCAACAGTTTTTAAGTAATATATGTGAATCAGTTACTCATGTTACTGTACAAAAGGGCTTGGTTTTGAATCTTAAGGATGGATACTGGGAACTACATTTTAAAAAGAGGACAAGCTAAAAGTGGAACCTGCCGGAAAACTGGAATAGGTTTGTGAAGTTTTACTGCATCAATACATAAAGTGGAATTACCAATGACCAATAAAAATTTCCATGATCCAACCATCCATGAGAGGGAGCAAAAGACAATAGAAGAGTAATTTCCAAATATGATTCATTTTGAAGTGGAAACAACTTTACATGAAAACAAGATTAAAGAACTAGCAAATGATATTTGCAAATAAGAACAGTAATCTGAAAACAGCTGAATGAACTAACAGTTACACAATCTCTCAATTGTTCAATTTAAGCTTCTGGATCACTTTATGGCAAGCACATGCGACTTTTGCTTCTCCTAGGGAAGAGGCCCAACTCTGCTGGATACTTCTGCTCCCAGCCATCTAAACTGAGAGGGGGAGCTTGGTATTTAATAAACCAGTGACCTACAATACTTTCTCTGTATTCAGAGCAGGAAATGAAATTAAGAGAAAATAAATAAAGAGAACCTGGTTCTGTTTTTAAAATATTAAATGATTTATGACACCAAGAATTACTTTGTTACAGAAAAGACAAATACAGAAACCAGCTGATAGATGGGACTCTGAAAATGGAAGGTTATAAACTCATAGCGAAATAGGAATGTGTACTGGCTGCACCTTCAGTCAGCTTTGCTGTTCAATTACAATTGACCTGATCTTTGGCCTCAACTCCATTTTCCTGCTCAATTCCCACTATTCTCAACTACTTTGTTGCCCACAACTATTACAGCTTCAAATAAACTTAACAGTCACGCATCCACAAAATTCCAAAGATTCACACCAAAGAAACAGAATTCTTCCTAACCAAAGTCTTTAGTCTGCTGTCAACACCTTATCCTGAGTTTATGCCTCCTAGTCTGGACTCCCTTACTATAGGAAAAATCCTCACAGCAATCATTTTGCCAAGCCTCATCAGAATTTTATATTTTAGTTAGATTAACTCTCATTCTTCTAAATTCAATTGAAAATAGGCCCATTCTGGTTAATCTTTCCTCATGAGACAAACTGTCATGCCAGGAGTCAATCCAGTAAGCCTTGTTACACCATCACTAAGGACATCTGTCCTTTCTTAAATCAAGAGACCACACTTCACCAAAGCCCAGCATAGCTGTGGCAAGACTTCCTCACTCTTTTACTCCATTCCCTTGCAATAAAGGCCAACAATCCACTGGCCTTAATCATATGCTACACCTGAATACCCTGTGCTCCTTATTCAAGAGCACAGAGATCTTGATAAACACTAAAATGTAATAATTTCACACTATTTAAATAACACCTTTTCTTGTCTTCCAGTCAAGGTGAGTAAATTTACAGACTCTCAATGTATGCTATCTCACAGCTTTTTGCCTGCTCAATTATCCTTTTTATATCCCTTTGCTAATACTTTGGGCCCTCACAACTTATCTTCACACCCATCTTTTATCAGCAAATGCCAAGATGGCATCCATTATCTTTGCAGCGAATTCTTACAGATCCCTAGAATACAAGCCTTCTTAGTTTGCCTGGTTCTACTTCCTCTAATGATATGAATTGTTTAAAGTTCCTTAGCCCTTTAAGTTATCTACTATCTTAGGCACACTTTTAGTGTCTTCTGCTGTGAGGCCAGAAATGATGACTAAAGGCTCTGTTATGTTATCTAAATATCAGCATATAGATAGATCACTTATAGATAGCCAGCAGGCCAGGAAATGAGATAACTTAGCACAAAAACAATGCTTCAGTTATAATTCAGGCAGAGACACTAAGCTTTCTGGAGTTAGTTAATTGAATTAATAGTTGAATTATTTTCAGGATCACAGTTGAACAATGAAAGCTTAGTAATTATTAGGACAGCTGAGGAAGTATAATTTCATTTAGACTTCAGGTTTTCCAGAACAATTAAACCAGACAAAAAAAAAAATCAGAATGCATTATGAAAAGAGAAAAATCATGATGTGCCTGCTTTCAAAGGTAACTTACCACAATACGAAATGAACAGTTCAGATAGAATACATGGACAATAAGAACACCAATAACTTTCATTGGTAAAGAAAGGGTAAGAGAGGCCAAAGATTCCCAGCTGGAAGATTAAATCTGTCAACTCCTGAATCCAGTTTTATTATACTACTTACTTAGGTCAGTGGTAGGGGCGAGAAAAGAAAATTGATAATTGATAGTACCTGACCAATCACTGATTAAGTTATAATGTTTTTTAAAATATTTCTTTGTTAAGTTTCTCTGTTTTCAATATTCTTACTTAAAAAATTATTTTAAGAAAAATAACCATCTGAGAATGACTTCTTCAGCTACAAGTTTGAGAATGGTTCCATTGGCTGTACACAAAGAATAAAAGGGAATTCTAGCCCTGCTAGCTGATGTTTAGATTTTTAAAATAATCAACAAATGCAGCCACTTGCTAGATAAAAAAAAGACATGCCTCACAGGACTATAAATGTAGGATAATCTGATCAGCACTTTATAATACAAATAGCACTTTATAAATAATACAGGGAAACCATGAAATTTTTTGTGCATTGGGAAAACTACTTATCCTCTAAATTTACTCCTGCAAAGGTAAGTCAGTGTATCAAGAGCTTCTAGAATTGTACTTATTAAAAATGCAACATTTCGGATGTACTATTGGGAAATGGTCGTAATGGGCTCAAACCAGAGGTGCAATTCTATAGGTGCATGGGCTACCACTATAAGAAAAAAATGCTGTAGGTTTACTATTCTTCCAAACAATGTTTACAGAAGTGTTTTTGACAAATAAAGTGTTCAGGGCAGGAATTACAGAGTTTATGGCACTGGCAGCTAAACACAATGGAGGAGTTGAAAGAAATCAGATCCACAAGAGGTTGGAGTTTTGAGGACTGAAGAGATAGACGTAATTAGGAAGATGCAAGGCCATGGAAGGATTTGAACACAACTTTGTGGACTTTAAAGCTGAAGCATTTCTTGAAAAACAATCAATGTAGATCAGAGCACACAAGGTTGGTGCAAATAAAGATATAGGCAGAAGAGTCTATATGACTCTTAATCTATAGCTTTGAGGACAGAATGCAGTGCAGGTGCAAACACCATTAAAATAGTTGCATCTGCAGGTAAAATATTGATGAGGGTTTCATCATCAGGTAGGCTGAGACGGTGTAGATATGCAACATTTATGGAGGTGGAAATAGTTGGCTTTGGCTATCAAAATAATAGATCAACCTTATTGCCTGCTTTTGTACTGACCATCTGTATATCTTTGCATCCTTATTTTGACATCATGTTCTGGAACAAAGTGGAAATGTCATGGAAGCTGGCTTTTCTGTCAGGTATGAGAAAAAGTATCTGTAGCAGGGGCTTAAACTGGGAAAGTTACTTTCAGTAAAACCAACTCAGCCATCCGATCTCCCAAGTCAAAATGAGCAGCAATTAGCACTGTTGTTTCACAGCTCTAGGGACTTGGGTTTGATTCTGAAGTCGGGTGCCATCTATTTGTATAGAGTATGCACATTAGAAAAAAATAAGGAAGGAAATTGGAATGGACTGGCTGGACTGTCTCCTTGGGAAAAGACAAAGACCTTATGGTCCAAATTTCCGTAAGCCGGTCAAGATATCATGAACCCAACTAAAGTGAACAGTTAGGGGAAAAAAATCAAAGAGTATTTGATTTTTTCTAACAAATTTTCCTTGGCTCAACTTGTGTAACATTTGAAACTTTGAAGTCTTTAGAAAATGACTAAACACAAACTTTTTCTATTAACCCTGAGTGACAGGTTTCAGAATATTGGTTCTTTGCCTAGTACCAACTTACCTGCTTATGAGCATGGTCATAAGAGTTGATATGGTTGTCAAATTCATGATGTTTTTGGTACTGCTTATCACACAATTCACAGTAAAAATTTGCTCTCAGATCTTCTAAAGCTTTTGCAATTGCCTTTTCTTTTTCAGCATAGTCCTAAGAATGGGAAAAAGATAAAAAAACATTAGTATGTTGGACTGAAGAAAAGTTAAAAGTAACGCAGTTGTACTTTGCCAGTAATTACACATTGGCTCTTGTCAGTATACCTAATTACATGTAATACTTTACAAAGATGGTATTTGGTGCATAAATTATTAAGCTATTATGATTCAGGACTTAACTTAGTTGCAACATGTCTTTGTGGACTGGAGGAACTGATACTCTTATGCATATTTTGTGTCCCTCATGTACTCTGTATTCTATTCTGAAAAATATGCAAATTCTCAAATAACTATGACAATAAGATAAACCTTTAGGGGAAAAAAGACAGTAGGATACGAGTTTTGTTTTATATATCTGAAAACCTGGAGTCAGTATCAAGCCTCGGGTCAAGTTAACCATATCTAGAAGCAATGCAAGTCTTCTCTACTCAGCCGTAGAAGAGTAGCATAATCCTCATAAAAAGAATGTAATTTTTCTGTTTCCAGCTTCAGCAATCCATAAAAATTGGCAGTTCAATATTCTCTACCAAAAGTGGCTTTGTATCAAGACGCTCCAGCTATTAGAAAATCGATGGAGAATGTTCAAACACATAATGTAGAATCCTGACAGCAAGGACAGGGAAGTGGGTTAGACTTTCATGCAAGTCACTTGAGCTGATTTGAACACAGATTCAGGAATAATAAAATTTCAACTTGATGTGTCATTATTCATGCAATATATTTGTTAAAAAACAGGAATTCTATTCAGCATAGAGACTCTGATACAGTAAATTTTCACCAACTCAGATTTAAAAATTCAAAAATAGCATAACTCAGATAGGCAGCATTTTTAAATTGCTTTACCGAAGATACATGGAAATCACTATTTTCTT
>JARFYF010000058.1:24409412-24427123 GCA_030265395.1 Rhina ancylostomus | reverse complement strand
GGGATGAGGCTTGCAAGAAGCAACCTTTCAAGTAGTTCCACGACTGAAAGGCCCAGGTGCGACAACAGCATCCATTGTGCTCGCATTTAAATGACGACTGACCAGATTACCACATTTGCTCGGAATATGTCCACAATCTATCTTATTTCAGAATTTTCAGTTAAGGAATTGATATCATTTTCCAAGTGGGATGTCAAAAACTTAGAGGTGTCATGGTTTACCCAGTAATCACCAAGTCAGATTTACTTATTATCCTTTTTCCTCACCATGCAAGTGATAGAATAAAGCATAGCTCTTTCCTCTATCCAATGTAATTCAAACTGCAGTGGTATTCTGCAACACATCATTTATGCTGCTGTGCTCTGACTCATACTGCAGTGATATCAAATTAGTTTTTCACTGAACATTACAGGCTAATAAACTCCACATACAGATCATCTCAGTGGGGTAGGGACGAAGGGACAGACCATAAAGGATCAGATTGGAAATGTAATTGGAAGACTATTCAACATTTAGTTTTGGTAAACTTAGAAACAACTCGCTCAATTTATATAGTTTAGCCATTTTCATGATCTCTGCCTTCCTGTGTATTTATTTATGTTACCATTTTTCTCATCCACTGTGTTCAAGTAAAAATAAAGAGGCAAGTTACTAACACGACATTTAGAGAGGTAAAAGACATCATTGAAAATGAGTCATGAATCACTACTGCTTCAAGTTTAATCCTAAGAATGCACTGAGCCAGAAAAAAATTCCTCAGTTTAAATTCCATAATGTATTATCTACACCATTTATTTGATTATACTGAAAGGTTTAGCAGTATTTCTTCCTGATACAATTATGCAAAACATGAACTCCTATGAATCAGTGTGAAGCAAAAGACACCAATGCCAGTTAATATATAAATAAATACCGTCAAATTTTGAAATATACTACATATTTAATGCTGGATCACAGAATTAGATCTCAAAAATTAGTTATCAGTAATTTATTGAAGAAAAGATACACAGATAATCTCAGTGCTTTAATCTGGACACCTTGGTATGCATACTTTCTGACACCATGGTAAATAACTTGCCCTACTGAATCAAAGTTGTAACATTCATAAATTAATTCCTTATGTTGAGGGGCTTCAACAGAATATTATAAATATATTAAACTGTAAAGACATCATCACCTTAACTGTGTTGATGCATTTTTCCAACCAAAGACAACACATACTATAAATCCAAAGATCTGCAGTTCTAGACTGTTATAACAGTTCTAATAAAACCAAAAAAGTTAATAGTAAACTCAATTTCCTGTTTCACCATTTCTGTTTGCTAGGTTCCTTAATATTTTTCAATGGATTTTCCTGTGAGAAAAGTAGGTCATGTATAGCATTGATCTGATTGTGGGAATGTGATACTGTAAAAACAGGAACACTTTACAAGTGTTATCCATGACACAGTATATCTATTGAAGGATAGTCCAGCTGTTTGTTGCTTGGAGTAGAAATCATTTTGTATTGCAGTAACTAAAATTATTTTAATGAGTGAAGATTTTACTTACAGACTCTGTTTCAATGTTCCAAACTTCCACCCTACATAAATCTAAGCTTGTCACTGAATTCAGAGCTTCCCATTTGATTTTAAAATTCTCATCTCTGTTTTCAACGACTTAGCTCCACTCTTTGTAATCTCACCAAATCCTACAACCTGCCAAGATCCTCTCCAATTCTGGTCTTGTACACATACCTGATTTTAATCATTACAGTACCCTGCCAAGCTTTAAAATTCATTCTCCAAATCTCTGCACCTCTCTTTCCTCCTTTTGGATCCTCTTTAAATTTTATATTTTCAGTATCAAGATGCATTTTAAAATTCATCATGTCAATTAAATTTTTAGTTAAGAGTTCTGTACAAATGCAAGTTTGACTTAATTTAACAGATGAACATTTGCATTGAACAAGCTTTCTTCAGTAACCTTCTATGGGAAAAGTAATTTTGTATTACTTACTTACACTCCATGCTTGTAAACATAGCATTCAATTCTTGTGATAATTGTCTAAATGCCATGGCTTAGAGCTGGTCCACATTCAGTGCACATATTGGTGGAGTAATAAAGTGCCAGTCCAATGCATTTAGAAATTTCATTTCACCTTAGAGCTCAGCACTCGATAAATTTCATTCTACCCTGAAGCTATACTCATATAAAGCTCAATCCAAGACATCCACCAAATATAATAATTGAGCAAATAACATGTACTTGTCTGCAACAAAGGTTAACCGTGCCTCAACTACAAACACAAGATTTGGATTTCCTCTTGAATCAGCATGGTTTTAATGATGCCCCAATCAATAGTAACTTCTCATAGTTTGTTTTATTTCAAAATAATCTTTTGGAAAAAAATGCCTGACAGCAGCTACATAGCCATTCCCAATGTAAGGAGCTATATAAAAAATATCATATTGACCATTAGTAAAGCATTTAAGTTATCAAAGCTGACGTCACAAGAGTTTGCTTTACACATTCGCAACACTGATCCTTTTCATTCATGTATCAAGAAAAAACAAAGGATGGAAATTCATCTTTCCAAAACAGCTTATTTTTAAAACTAAAGTACCCATCTCTAAGACAGACTTGATTTCAGGTGATATTTGGACATCAGGTTCTACTCTTCATCTTGTGTATAAAAATTGTACAACAAGAGCACAATGCTCAAAAAAATCTTTTAAATTTTAATAGTTAATGAAACATGCCTCGTATGCTTATAAATTTAGACAGTTTAAAGTGACAAGATCATTCCTAGCACAATCATTTTGGTATATATTAGACAAAAACAGAAATATCTTTACTTTTAACATTATTACAATACTTCAATATATTTTGAGGAACTTTATGAATTTCATCAAAAATAAGCAACCAATTTCCTACTGTTTCATACACTGCTTAGTAATTATTGGTTAAAAAGAATGCCCATGCACATTTAGTTCATTGTCTGCCATCTTGGTAGCTACGTAACAAATTAGCTGTTAGCCAATGATGCCAATCCATCTTTACCAATGTATTATGGTAACTGCACTTTGAATAGGAAATTTAAAAATGCTGTCATAGTTGGGCACATGAATTCATTGTTCACAGCATATAGCTGTGCTTTAATATATTTGAATATATTAAAAGCTAGAAAGCAAGAATGTAAGTAAGTTTTGATCATTGTGAATGCTTTACTTCCTTACTATCTGAATGGTGATAGGTGCAGATTGAGAGCAAGTGTATTTATCTGTATTGTATGCAGAGGATGGTATTTTCTACTAAAATGGCTAAAATGGTGACACCATAACCATATGAGAGAGGAACAGCAATTTCAACTGGAAATAACTGAATTAGTCTTCAGAGTTTTGGAAAAATGATGAGGGAGATTCTGAATGTAGAGAGCATAGGGAACTATAGATTCAAAGTAATCTGTTCCTCCCAAGCTTTGGTAACAATGTCCTCTGTTCCTCCTGGACTTGTAATCATTAACCAAACATAATCAGTTATATAATGAAAATTACCTGCAGATTGAGATTAATTGCAGAGATGTCCCATGTGCATATTAATTAAAAACAAAATACCTGTTAATTCTGAGAAAACCAATAGACCTGAAAACTACTGCAACTTTGATCCCATACTGGAGTAGAGAACTAATGGCATAGAATGAATGAGAGTTCAAAGTTAGTCTTAGTGTAAAAAGTAATTAACAAAATAGAGGGACAGAAAGATGATAAAGGCCAGGATATGACAACTTGTTGAAACATTTGATTCATTGGCCACCATCTTCTGAAATTCCGTAGATTCTAGAACTCTTTGGTTGGCATAAACATGTTGCGCTGCAGGGCCAGTTTCCATGCTGTACAACTCAATGACTCTCTATGGGTTTAGTGCTGGAAGGTGGAACTGAAGTAGAAGATCAGTTACGATGTTATTGAATAGTCGGCCAGACATGGTCTAATCCTCCTTTTATACTGGTTATTTTGTACTCCTTTTTGCCTCTGATGATCCAGTATTACTAGCAAGATGGCTTTCACCTAAATCAGCTGAAACATTCATCGTGATTACAGAGAAACAATAGCTGAAACCATTATCCCGAGTACTTTAGCTAAAAGCATGTTTTTTTCTGGAGCAGAGTAATATCTGCTCAGATATCCCATCATGGAAATCATTCTAAAAAAAAATTAATATATTTATAGTGCTGGAACAATAGGCTTTAGCAAAATGTCTATTCATTGAGAAAAAGGTTTCCGACCTTATGAATTTACAGGCAAGAATGAAAGCAGAATGCAGTATTAAATATATACAACTTCAGAATGCAGTAGACTGCAGAAAAAAGGTGGCAATGCCCAAGACAAAAATAGCAGTTTCACCTCCCCCTACCCACCTCCCCCCCATTTTCATTTCCCAGCTGTGTTTTATTTCTCTGATTGAGATGGATCGCATTCACGTATTTATGGATCCAAGTTGGCAATCCTATAATTTCCAACAAAAAAGAAATGCAATTGTTAGCCTACAGGAACAAACTTAGTAGTTCAAATCTGGTGCCCGAGATTGCTTTTTGGAATGTTGCACTGCACATCACTGATAAAATCTAACCAGTTTTCCAGTCTGTGACTATCTCTTATTCTTCTCCCAACATTAATCTATCACATTTAGATTCCTGTATATGTCTTCTCAGGTTATCCACAACACATTCTAGCTCAGCTGCCCACTCCTCCAAGCACTGCAGGTTTAGGTCTGTTGTACAGAATAGTAGAGTACACAAACAGGCCCTTTGGCCCACACTGCCTGTGTTGAGCATGATGCAGGTCCAAACTAATTCCATCTACCTGCACATGGTCTAAATCCCTCCATTCCCTGCCTGTTCATACACCTGTTTAAATGCCTCTGCATATTTACATACCCGACCTAAGCTGCTTTGGTTCTGCATTAAAACATTCGCTCCAACTGCCTATTTGCAACATTTCTGCTCAACCCAATTTCCTTTCCTAGCCTTAAGTATTCCAATATCTTTGTTCAGTTCCAGGCTTCCAAATCTATTTCATTCTCACCAGTCCCTGGCTAAAACCTTCCATTTCCTTCCAGCTCAGAACTCAATTGCAAGTCCAAGTTTCTTTCTTATCCAGATACCTACAATCAACACTGGAGCAGAGAAACACATTAAAGATTACAGATGAAAGAAGAGCTAGAGGGCTAGAAAAGCTTACAGCAAGCGGCCATGGAAATGACAACCTGTCCCTGTTTGGTCAGTACAGGGCTAACCTATATAAAAAAAACAAATCAGGGTGTCAACTGCAACAGCAGGAGTAGAGAAGAGCTGCTGGAGATGGCAGTGAGCTGGAGGTAGTACTTAAAATAAACATTGTATAGATTAGACAGATGGTACATTAAAATATATGGAGAGCTGATGGGGTAGTATTAGACAGGGTGGGGATACTTAAGGATCTGTGAAGGGGTGCAGAGTGAGATTAGACTGGGTAGGATATCAAGAGGCAAGTGTGGGGCGAATGGGAAAAGATTAGCATGATTACAATTAAACTGAGGAAGACTCTATTAAGGTAAATGAAGAGCTAACCTATTACAGAGGATAGGAAGTAACTGTGGAAGTTATTCTCAGTTCCTGCTCTGAGAATCTGTGTCATCCAACACCCTCTGAGAGACCATAGAGTGCTGGATGACAAGCCCATTCTTATCATCAGAAGGAGAAGCTGCTTCCATGACTGATCTTCTGCCTCAACTTCACCTTCATCCACTTCCTCAACTTCCTTCACATCCAAAAGCAGATCAGTCTCTGCACTGAATATACTCAATAATTCAGCATCACATTACTCTGGTGCTGAAAACCGCAGATTCACAATCCTGATGATTTTGGTCAACCCTAAGAGACTGACTTTTATTCTAAGTCTTCCCTTTTCCAGACACACCAGGTAGGAGAAACAATCAAACATCTTTTAACGTTTTAATGTGATTACCTGTCATTTTTGTGAAATCAAAGCACATTGATCTAGTTGATAATCTCCCTCTGGACAATTCCTTCATCTGAGAAATTAGTCTAGTACCTTCATTCCATTCCCTAAGGCTATTATATAGTTCCTGCGGTAAGGATATCAAAACTTTGCAGAGTACAGATTCATTTACTCCTTTCTAATTCCTTTGCCATAAAAGCCAAAATGCAATTTGCTTTCCCAAGTGCTTGCTGTACTTGCATCTTAACTTTTTTTGAATTTTATGCAGACTTCCAAGTCTCTCTCAATATCAAGATGCGTCAGTCTTTCATATGTTAAACAAAACACTGCTTTCGATCTTTCCTATCAAAGTTAATGAATTCACATTTCTCCACATGACTGTCTGCCAGACTTTTGTTCACTCACTTAAATGGTTTATATATCTTCCCTCAGGTTGCACTTCCATCTACCTCTACGTTATCCACATGCCTGGATACAGTTTATTAAAATCACTTCGTTTGTGTCATCGATAGAAATTATCAATCACCGAGGCCCAAATGATTGTTCTATTGGTAACTGCCATCCAACCATAAAATGACCCATTTATTCCTATTCTCTGTCCAATAACCAATCTTCAATATATTGAACCAACGTTATGAGAACTTTTTTTTTGCAATAACCTCATGCACTGCCTATCACCGAATACTTTTTGAACACACAAATATTTAACATCCATTGGCACACTTTAACCTATCGAGTAAATTACAGCCTTTAAAATTGTTAACAGATTTGTCAAATATGATTTCTCCTATACAAATCCATGATCAGTGTATACAATGATACAATTTTCTAAGTGCCCTATTACCATGTCCCTAATGATATGGGTGAGAAGCTTTACAGGTTGTTGAGGAACAAAGCATGGGAGACTTACAGTACACATTATGAATAGTTGACTTCATGAAGAGTTTGAGTAATCTGTAATGAAAATCAGGTGGTCAGCAAAAAAAGTCACATTATCCAGTTTCTCTCATGCAAATGGGTAACAATGAGATCCACACTGCTAATCCTCTCCTAGACCCAAATGTTTTTACCCATTTTAAGGACTTCACTCCAACATTTGGACACAGTAGATTCTTAAAAAATAATCAAAACCAGATAACTTTCCTCTGCGAATGGCATGTTTGTACTGGAAGTCTAGACAAATGCCATATTAGTACCCTGCTCAGCACTGCCTTCTGTCCAATGCCAATGGTCCTCCTGTCCAAATATATACAACTACATACTCTCATGTACTTTAGAAGATTTCAAATGGGTCTTTATACTGCTGTGTTGGGAACCTGACGTCAATCGCTGCCCTCCATTATCACTCTCGCAATGTGTGGAGAGACTGCACATTAAGGCTGGTTTTAGGCTGGCTGGTACAACCAATGCAGCTACTCAGCACTGAAATGCAAGCCTGAGGATGTGTCTTGGTTGCCATGGTGAGGGGGACTGGCAGCCAATGGTCCATGTACTGACAGAGTTCCAGGATTCTATGCTGTCTCTTGTCACTTCCTGTTAAACGTGACGGAAGCAGCTGTCTGGTCCTCCCCTTGTTTGGCCACATAGCTCAACACAGTCCACAGATTTCTTAATGGTAACAAATTCAAAGGCTAGTGACCACCCATTGAGCTAGTTTCCAAAAAGAATTCTCCAATTTGGGGAAAGATATGCAGCCCAATGAAGAGCAGAAGACAGCAATTTCCTTCACATCCAACAGGTGATGAGAGAAACAGGACCCAGGAAGTCTGTCCAGATGGAGGTGATGCCAGTTCCCAACAATGGCCTGCATTCACTGTGCTGATCAGGGTGCAGGCCTCACACCCATACCTCAATGTTGAGTAGCCCTCTGCTCAACCCAGCCCACCAAGAATCAACTCTCCTAAGCAGCTTCTCCACAAATGAGCCATGAGGTGAAACATTGCCAGATTTGCAAGAAGGCAGAAGTTCATACCAGGTTGCCTGAACTGCCACTCTGTCCGTAACTCATCCCCACACATATAATACAACACTGACCCCTTTAGAACTGATTCCATTAGCGGTCATTCCAAGGAATGCATCTTTTCTGCTAAGTCAGTTACCATGGTAAAGAAAAAGATATACGTATAATTCTATATTGTAGAAAGGATTTTAAGGAGATCAGTTAACAACGTCCTGCAAGATCAACTGAAGTTTACTTAAATGCTGTTATAAAAAAAGTCATTGTAGTGAAATCAGTCAGGTATAATGCTGACATGTCAACTAAGCATCCAACTGAATGACTGGAGAACACTTTGGTCAGAAGAACTATTTCTCCTATTTCCTGTCACACAAAATTGTACCATTCACCCAGAGTCTCTGCCTAGTCTCAGAGCATTCCTACTCTCCCACTTACTTCCCTGGAGCAACACAAAAGGCACTGCAGGACATCAACAGGTCAGGCAACATCTACAAGAGGTAAATAGGCAGTCGACATTTCTGGTTTAGACCTTCAGATGAAGGGTCTCAACCTGACATATCGACTGTCCATTTCCCTCCATAGATGCTGCCTGGCCTGCTGAGTTTCTCCAGTGCCTCGTGTTGTTCCAGATCCAGCATCTGCAGTCTGTGTCTCCACTTATTTCCCTGTAGCCTACTTTCGCTACGTTCATCAAATCCCTGAATTTTTCTGCACCACCAACACTAGAGGGAACTTACAATAGTCAGTTAACCTAACCAGCATGTCTTTGGGACGTGTGAGAAAACCAGAGCACCAGAGGAAACCAACATCATAGCAACAATGTGCAAAGTCAGTATTGAACCTGGGCTGCTGGTAGCAGCGCAAACAGTCGTACCATGGTGCTGTCCAAATTAGTTCTATGAACTGGAAAATAATATTAATAGATTAAGAGAAAACTTTTCCATATAATTCTTTGCTCTCTTTTAAAAGCATAACTTCACTGCTCAAGCTAGCAATCATGTCATAAATACTTTATATGAAAAATGGTGGTTTGTTTTCACCATAGAAGGTAATATGTCTAATTTTGATTTCATAACATTTATCTTTTTGAAGGGTAATATTAAGACATACTTAAATACTGTGGTGGCTGTGAATTTAAGTTGCTTTATTTCTTTTTGAGCCAGAACAGTGAAGTATTTAGAATGGATTAAATTACATTAGCACCATTTGATCACTCCAGATTGCCTGGAAAATTTTAATTTCTGTCAATGGCAAATCAAAGAAACAACTTCTCCCTGAACTACCTGAGATAGGATTTAAATCTTCTTCTTCAAAACATTAGTTTTAAAAGATTTATTGATAACCAAAAATATTTATGCTCAGCAATTTCCTCAAAACAAGGGCAATACAGAAATAAACTGTATTCTTTGCATTTTTAAATAATTTTTCATTTTCTGCATAAACTCCAAATTCAATTTAATTGAAATTAATATAGTGGTTATGGATTAATAACTGCAGGAATAATGCAAACTATATCCTGAGCAAAAATTCCCAATCCATCTTACATCAATGCAATATGTTAAAATCTCAAATTCAATCCAAATTTTACTACCAATCTGGTGTACAAATTAACTGGATAAAATCTTAAGTATGTTAACAACCCTGGTGATAATTGTTATATGAAAAAGATGGCACTCATTTTGTAAACTTCTACCTTAAGTTTCATCACCCTGTTGCTGGACATCAGATCAACAGAAAAACTAGAATCTGACAATGCAAGACAAAATTGGGAGAATAAAAATTAAATAAACATATGAATTAGAAACATTATCAGTGGATTTTAAATACATTTGTATGATGTATTATACTACAACATGCAAACACATTAAGCCATGGCTATGTGGCAAAGTTTATTTCACCAAGTTAAAACAAGGTTTAATGATATTAAATTCAAAAATAGGTTCACTTGCACCTTTGGTAAAGAAGTAACTGCAAGCTGAGAGGATTTTCACAAGAGCATACTTTAATCACAAAATAAAACCTATCCACATTCAGTCTGAAATATATTACAGCTAATTCAAAATGCAAAGCCTAGCTAGTTAAAGACCAGCAAAAATCCCTGGAAATAGCAGGATGTCTTATTTCCTACTGAAAACTTCACTCGGAATTTCAAATGTTCACAATAAAGCTAAAATAAATTAAGTACCAGCTCCTTGCTTCCTTTCTTGAGAATCGGTCCTCTGAAAACACCTTTGATATTCCTGAGATGTCCATTGATGAGATGAGTTGAACTGATGACTAAATAACAGCATGCCATATGGTTGCAAATCTATTATGCACACAACATATACATACAACGGTTTCAACAATCAGATCAGCAGCAGTGCGACTGCCCAGCAAACTGAGAATATACAGCAAATCCTTTGCAACAAAGCAAATGCTCCCATCACTGCACACATCTTCAGTGAAGAAAATCCAAAATAGAATCCACTTGCAGAAATTCATCTATTTTTCTCATAAATTTACAAATATGAACTAAATTTGACCACATTTCTGCTAGCAGTGTAAAGGGGATAAAAATGCTAATCTGTAGACAGTAGCTTGCAAAATGTATCCCAGTGCAAATAACAGACGAGGCATCTCATAAACACACCTCACAGGGGAATGAACCAAAACCTCTGGACCAGAAATGGCTGATAAAACTCTGATTTACTACTTACTGCCTCCAGCTAAGTAGCAAAGACTGACCCTTGTCTGGAAATAACAGTGCTAAAGAAAGAAGAGAAAGTAGTTTTAAAAAAAGACTGAATACAGAAGTAATTAGACAAGGGAAAATTGTTCTCTTGCAATTGTGGCTTTTGGTATTCAGGAATTTCAAAAATAATGCAAACTGCAGCCTTTGACATAATCAAAAATTAACAATTTGAATTCTTTTTTTAAAAGAAACCTAACCAGAATTGTGCTCAATTTTACATTCAACAACTTAATTTAAAGACATAAAATAGCAAGAGAATCTGTCAAAACAGTGGTCAAACAAAATAACCATGTAGTAGTACTCAAACAATTGTTCGAACTTGCTTACTGAAGTATGGGTAACATATCTGCCAGCACAAGAGCAAAGGGCTCTTCTTCCACAAAACTACTTACTTATTTCAATTTTAATTTAAAAAATCTACATGCAGTATATAATGTTGACTGTTATAAATGCCATAATCTTCAAATTTCAGAGCAAATGACAAAAACTGACTAACCCCAATAAAAAAACCTCGCCTCTTGTCCATAAAATCCCATGTGAAGATATGATTTATGCAACAAATTGCATAGTAGTTCCACTATGGCAAGACAAACCAATCAAACTCTCTCTAAACTGACAGACAAAAATGATGGCCCAAAAATTCCTGTCAAAATAATGGCATGGCTAATGGCACTTGCTGTTATATATGTGGAATTACCCATGCTAATGTTTGGCAAATATTGCTGTTTGATTGCAGAAACTAAAAAGTTTCTGTCTCTAATGTTAGAACTATTGATATCTACAGTTTACATTAAAGGCAATGCACTGTTGCTTAACAAATTATTTGAAAAATCTTTAACTAGCTCTCTTTTTTCTCTCTCTCATTCAGTCCAAACTTTCTCTCTAAAAATGACTTGACACCAAATTCAGAACTCTAAATTGCATTTCCTCGCTCAGGCATTGTGTTATTAACTTCAAAATTCTTCAATCTGACTGGTTGCTCACCTTGTTTACTAAGTTCCAGATGGTATCACATAGTTTCCCATCTCACAATGTGCAACACACACCATTATATTGGTTAAGTAAGTAAGGACAACACAAATTTCTGGCAGGTATAGTTCATTGACTAGTTGTGGGAATTTCTAATCTACCTTGACCATTTAAAGCTTCCCACCAATTCTGTGCAATTCCCTGCATGGTCAAACCCAGAACTAACATTTAAAAAAGCAAACTACTAAAGTTAATTTATCTGTATTAAGTTTTATATATAATTGTGCCCCAACTCCAAATAGGTCATTTTCCAACTTTCTCTCAATAATATAGAATAAATGATCAGCTGCCTGGATTGGTTGCTTCTTGACCAGTAACAGAAACAAACTATATATGTAAAGCAGCATTACCATAATGTGTCTTATGGCACTTTCCTAAACACATTATCAAACAAAATTTAACCCTAAGCCATATGAGGTGAGAAGTTTGTTTTTCCTGTTTTCTGATACACAGTGCTCATTGGTTGGCATGGTAGTGAAACTCTGACATTAAAAAGAATGAAATTTGATAGAAATCAGTACCGACTCACTAAAACATTAAAAAGACATTTCAAAACATAAGCTTTATCAACAAAGAGGAAAATGTAATTGCCAGTTTTGACTAATGGAAATTTTCTTATCAACAATTCCCCATGAAATTTATGAAAAATATGGTATTAATGTCCCTAAAGCTTATAGACAGGTGGTCAATGTTCTATCAATGGGATATCCAGATGCAGAAAGTAACTGAAGACATGCACTCATTACAGAGTCAATGCTCAGGATATCACTGCTGCTGCAAAAAT
This sequence comes from Rhina ancylostomus, assembly GCA_030265395.1. Classification (NCBI taxonomy): domain Eukaryota; kingdom Metazoa; phylum Chordata; class Chondrichthyes; order Rhinopristiformes; family Rhinidae; genus Rhina; species Rhina ancylostomus. The sequence goes on along the minus strand of JARFYF010000058.1, from coordinate 24,414,638 downwards.
AACTTTGACATAATTCTACAAATTGGCACAGATATCAAGGGAGTGGCAAATATTGCTGAGAGCAAAAGTGAGATCAATATTGCAGACACCAATGCAGGTCGGGTTCAAGGAATGAAAATATCAGGAGAAAGGGGGAAAAAAATAGTCAAGGGGGTTTTGACAGGCAGGCCAAAATTTATATTCTTCCAATGTTCCCTTCACATAAAACTGCTATATTGCTTGTACTATACTGTACTGTTCCACAATTTACCAAATATTCTTCCATACAAAATGCCCTGGAAAAATCCATTGGTGTGCAAGTCCAACTATAAATAAACTATCAAAAATTGGTTACGCCAGCAGTGAGAGAGGTAGCAGTCATCACAAATATTTGCTGGAGCCTTTATGCTCAATTTATATAGTACCTTAATTTCTTGAACTTTTTGCAAACTTGAAGGGAATGCTTTCCTGCAACTTACAGAGATAAAGCCATGACTATGAATCATATGAGCTGCATATAGCTTTAGACTTAATGAACCAAACTACTGTGGGAGCTGTCATTTTAAAATTAATATGTTGTGTTTTAATGTACATCTCAGTGGAAGCATATTCTTAGCACATTAGTTGCAGGGCAGCTGTAGCTATTGCCACAGACTGAGGTCACAAATAAAATCTTAATGACTATTTTAATGAATAACTAATTAATTCAAGTGTTCATTGTGCATTAACACTGAATTGGCACCCACTGATAAATCCTACTGATAAGGTTCCTTGGCAGCCTTAATGTAGCTCCAAACAGCACAGCACAAGATTGCACAGTGAATGCAAATAGTGCAACACTATGTTCAAACTGCTGTTTTAACAATTCACAAGCTGATTTCAGGAGACTGTGTTACTGGCCAAAGATAATAGATTCACATAAATCTTTCGATCATAACTAGGTCACATAGCAACAATGGCTCTTTTCCCCCAACACTTACTTTTACTTCATTTACAATTCATAAAGCACCCATGCCTGACCCCGAGAGTCAAGACTTTCAAAAGTCCATTGATGTTCGGAGCTGTCCTCCAACTTTAAAACAAGTTCCAAATAAATAAATACTGTGGTCTACAATCCATTGACAGGTTCTTAACTGACCTAATCATTAAAGGTTCAACTTCCAAGTCAGGAAGTCTACAGTACCATTTACATATAGTAATAGGGAATCACTGCTCATAAATGCACAGCATTCTCTCTGCCATCATTCCCATCAGTATAGATCTGGCCTTTTACCTCATATTTGCGCACATACAACATTAGGCAGAGAGATGGGATGTGGACTTGCTAGAGACAACAATGGCAGTAGAAAAAATATGTAGTTACCAGCAAGACAGACAGAATTCATATGGATTATATTAAAATTAAGCCATTACCTTAATAGGGTTATAATGTGGACCAAATAGTGTAAGGGAACTGGAAGAACACATAAGCAAATCTACACGATGAGCAGCAGACAGAAAATGATAATGGGAGCTTTCAACCACATCTAAATAAGCTGGCAGACAAGAAACAATAGGAGGAAAGGAAATAGACCTGTTAATCAATGTTTTCAGCACTCCCAAAATAAACACTGCATATGCTGGAAATGTTTAAATACAGAAAAAGCAAAAGACTTCAGATGCTGGAAATTCACAGCTGGTTAAGCAATGCCCGAGTCCAATGCCACTGCAACTCTTTCACTCCATTCAAACCTGCAGAACTTAAGTGGTTGCATCTTTTGAGTCTTTCCCAGTAGAATATAGAGATCACAACATGAAAGGTCATCGATCTGCAATGTTAACCCTCTACCTCTCCACAGATAATGCCTGATCTGCTGACTATTAACAGCATTTTCTGTTGAATACAAGACTTTTTTTCCAAGAGTATTTTCAGCATTTTGCTTTTATTTTAGATTTCAGTATCTGTAGTTTCTTGCCTCCAAATTCCATTTTCACAGTACATTCGAGGCAAGAAACAAAACAATGCTGGTTCTTAGAAGGGGTATTGTACCAGAATCATTAGGACAATAAGAGCAGGAGAACAGTAGTGGTACTGGTAAATTAGTTATGGTTCACGTAAGTAAGACAAAAGGTATAGGTTAGAAAACCTCAAATTATAAGGAAATGAGGGTGGAACTAACTTAGAAAAAAAGGAACAAAGAGAAGGAAAATAATTAAAAACACTTTAAAAGGATATTCAACAAATTTTAAGAGAAATTATTTTCTTAAATTATTTAAAAGCCAAAAGCAAGCAGTAATGAGACAGAACGTATTATTTGAAAGTAATGTCTTATAAAATTCTTAGACACAAATAAAAGAGGAGAACAAAGGGAATTAGATTTTAAAAAAACATCAGAAATTCAAAGAAAAATTACCAGATGCTGTAAGGTCATTGATCTGAAACATTAACTCTGTCTCTTTTCCTATAGCTGTTGGCTGACATGCTGAATATTTCCTGCTTATTCAGTTTTTATTACATGGCACTTCTTTCATGTTGCAGTGGATACATTTCCCTGAAAGCAACATGCCCACTAGTTTCAATGTTCTAAATCACAATACATTTCTTCCATTCTGCATGGGTCAAAAACTATTTTGTATAATTCATACATCCATCCTGCTATTTGCAGGATGACTTCAAATGACTGATCACCAAATCACCATTCACAAACCCAAAAAGGTTACAATATCCTCCTCTTCTGATGTTCTTTAAAGTTCAGCAATTCTTTACTACTTCAGTTTATCCTCATTTAACTTAGTTTCTCTCTTTGTTTCATTCTAATCCTACATTTAACAGTATGCCATCCTGTTTCCTTCTCTGTCGTTCACACTATTTCTTTCTCTATTCATTTTGTGACAAGGAGATGAGCCACTTGACCAATGTTCACCAGCTCCCAGGTGTAGCATTAACATCCATGGGATCATAGTTACAGCAATTTGCAGCACAAATATCATGCAATGTCAATGGTGAGAATAAAAGTTTAATAATGTCATTTGGCACAAAACACACCACTGCAGCAATTTCAGGCCCATTAACTCACTCAGTGTACCTTCTGAAGTGGAAATCCCCATTATTTACTGCACAATCACAGTTACCCACAGCGCTATATGCAAGATGTTACTTAAATATTCAGTCCAACATCACCAAGTTCATCTTTCAGAATGTATAATAAAGCTTGAATTGATTTCTGGGGTCAGTAAACCAACATTTTGCCTCTTTTGCAAACACCATGAATTTGTTCATTTAAGGTTTTCTGAATTCTGCTCTAAAGTAACTAGAATATACGAGAAATGCAAGAGACTGTGGATGCTGTAATCTGGAGCAATAAACAAACTAATGGAGGAGACAAGAGGAGAGAGGGAAGGTGGCTGGTATGAGGAGGAGCAGGGGCAGGGGAGGGGTGTGATGGGCCAGTAACTGATAGTTGGAATGATGGGAAGATGGAGATGGCTAGTGGAAGGAGAGTGGTGGAGTTGGAGACAGATGCAGGTGGGTGATATGTGGAAGCAGCAGATAAGGGGGAAAAAAAGGGGGGACATACGGAGCCAGGTGGGGGTGTTGCACTTCTGACTGCTGCAGGAGAAAGTGCCAGAGATCAGGATGAAAGGGGAGGGATGAGAAACCAGGGAGTCATGAACATAATGATCCCTGCGAAAGGGATGGGAAGATGTGAATAGTGGTGGGATCCTGTTACAGCTGCCAGAAATGACCAAGGATGTTGTTCTGGATGTGGAGGCTGGTAGGGTAAAAGGCGAGGACTAAGGGAGCTCTAATTCTGTTCTGTTTGGAGGGAGGCGGGGTGAGAACAGAAATCTGGGAAATGGAGGAAATGTAAGAGAGGGCTGCATCAACCACAGTAGAATGGTAGCACATTTCCTGAAACAAAGGTAACATTTCAGAAGTCTTGGAATGTAAGGCTTATCTTGAGAGCAGATGTGTCGGTGACAGAGAAAATGGGAGAAAGGGGTGGCATCCTTACAAGACACAGGGTGGGAAGAGGTGTAGTCAAGGTAGTTGTAGGAATCAGTGCGTTTATAGTAAATGTCAGTTTGTCTCCTGAGATGGAGACAGAGATCCAGAAGAGAGGGACAAGTGTCAGAAATGACCCAAGTGATTTTGAAAGCAAGGTGCAAGTTAATAGAGGTGGTGATAAAATTGATGAGCTCCACAGGAGTACAGGAAACAGCACCAATGTAGTCATCAATATTATGGAGAAAGAGTTGGGTGGTGATACCAGAGAAGGTCTGGAACGAGGACTGTCCTACATAGCCAACAAAAAGACATGCATATCTGGGGCCCATGGTGGTGCTCGAGGATACTCCTCTGATTAAATGAAATGAGAGGAATAAAAAACGAAGTTGTTCAGGGTAAGAGCATGTGGAGGGGAATTGGTTAGATCAATGCAGGAAGAAGCCACGGTTCTTTGAGAGCTTCCTGGTTGGGGAATGGAGATGTATAAAGATTGTACATCCACGGTGAAGATGAGGTGGTGGGGGTCAGGGAACCAGAAGTTGTTAAAATGGTGGATGGCATGCGAAGTGGGAAGGGAGTGGAAAAGGGGAGACAGGATAGCACCAAGGTATGAGGCAGTAATTTCAGTGAGGCAAGACCAAGCGGTAACAGTGGGCTTACCAGGATAGTCCTGTTCGTGGATCTTGAGTAAAGAGTAACAATCAGTATAAACAATCATAAAACAAGCAATTGGCTTTCACCCAATTAATTTCTTTTCCTTCAATAAATATTAGAATAGATCTATTGATGCATATGACTCCCATTAATCAAGCAGTTACTTAAGTTTGAGAGGTGTTAACACCTTATTAGTTTGCACAGAAGAATTTGTAAAGCTATTATGACAACTCATTTTTGAGAAGAAAACTTAACAGTCATCTGAGTAAGAGAATATGCAGCACCACCTAATGGTAAAATTAAAATATACATAAGACAGACTTTTATTTGAAAAAAAGGCATTCTATTAGTCCCATACTCTACTAACTTTTTATGCAAAGAACAGGAGAGCAAAAAGTACAAGAGCACACCAGTAAGAGGCTATACATTAAGGCAGAATTACGAAACAGATCTGTGATTTCCCCTTAAATCTTTTCACATACATTGGCATGCAAAGGTTTGGGCACCCCTCATCAAAATTTCTGTTACAGTGAATAGCAAAGTGAGTAAAAGACCTAATTTCCAAAAGGCATAAAGTTAAAGATGACACATTTCTTTAATATTTT
>JARFYF010000058.1:24372514-24390773 GCA_030265395.1 Rhina ancylostomus | reverse complement strand
CAACTGCACACATTAATTTATCAGATGAAGGGTCTCAAACCGAAATGTCAGTTGTCCATTTCCCTCCACAGATGCTGCCTGGCCCGAGTTCCTCCAGTGGCTCATTTTTTGCAACTTATCAGATTAACTGCATACTGAAATGGTTTTGCATTGTTCAAACCATTATTTAAAGAAAGCAAATTTATCAGTGATTTACTACTCCTTCTGCATATTGAGAGGAAACCCAAGCAAATTACACAAACATCAAATGACAAGGATAACAGCCCAAACCTCTGGAAGGAGACAGCAGCATTGGAATAGCATAATTGTTGGCTCCTATGGAAAAGTTGGCAGCACCTTCATGAAGATAGCTGGCAGAATCACACTGGTAATATCGTTACAAAAGGTTGGATTTCATTTAATTATTTGCATTATCTTAGTGTGAGTAGCCTCATTAAGATGGTTGATATTTTACAATGCAAATGCATGAACAGCAAATTAGTATGTCAGACTTGCATCATACATTTTAACAGCCAAATCATATAGGTTGCACAAGTGCATTTAAAATTTTAGTTTGCTAGCATTACAATAAAGGAAGACCCAGAAATTTATGAAACAGCACACACAATTACAAAAATATAGTCCTAAGTAAGGATCCTAAATGCAGTTAAAGAATTAAATATTCACAAGATAGAAAAATAAGCAACATCAACACATTTCTGACAGGAAGGAAAGGTAATAGTCATTTAGTATCAAGAGGCATTGATTATAGAAAAGTAAATGATTATTCATTGCAAATGCACATCATTAAATTACTATTTGCAATTTTGCTAGCGGACATTCAGGAATAAAATGTGTTAAAAATAATGCTGAATGGATGGTTGATGGAATCATCTGATAGAACTGAACACAACTATACTATGACATTTTAAATAATTTTGTATTTCTGAAAATCACTTGGATGGACAGTAAATGAAAGTCTAATTTGAATCGTCCACTTTAACCATGATCATAATTTTGATGGGAATAGTTATGGTGGGCAAAACATTTGATTTGTAATTCAATGCTTCTATCTTTGCCTCCACCTTCACAGCCCAAGCCAGGGAAATGAAAAATACCTGAATTATCATCATGTTACATTTATGCAAGTTGCTTAAGTTATTTATTACAATTCAAGAACACTTCAAATCTTTCACTTTACTAAGTGCTTTTTAAAAAAAACATTTAAATTTTTCACTCTTTATTAATTGCACAGAAAAACATTTTTATCACTGTGGAATGATTATCCACTCGAGTTAATTACCTTTTTCTGTGTCCAAAAAGCAGGAATTCTTAACGTCTGGCTATAAATTGTAAGGGAGTCGATGCATATGGGGAAAACTGTCTGCTTCAGATAATGGTGGTTAATGTTATTAGTGAAGGTTACTATATATAACCTCAGTTAAACACGTCGAGCAGTTTGCCTGGAGTTGATGCTGCACCTGTGCTACTTCTGAACTTTTACTGTTAATGCAAGAATTACTGTCACATTTGCTCAGCAATCCTGCCATATCAACCTGAAATTCTGCATTAGTCTTCGGTTTTAAATTGCAAATTCAATTTTGTACATCAAATCACATGGTGGATAGCACTCAAGAGAGTGAAGTTATCATTCTGATCAAAGTCAAAATATGCAATGTTTTATTCTTGTATTGTAAATTCCATTTAATAAAAAGCAAATCAGACAATGTGAAAACACATCATATACCTGTTAACTTTCTGCAGGAATGGCCAAACTACTCTCATAAAAGTTGCACTTAACCACTTTAGAAAGGCATTTTATTACATCTTTCATTGTCTTGCTTCTCATGAAAAGTGCCTTTAGATTTCATGGTCAGTGTGTCAATACGGCTACATTCTCCAATAACAATCATACTTGAAGTGCTGCAAGGCTACTGATTTTTCTTTTCAAACAGAACAATGCTGCATTACCACCATTCTCTCTGTAAGAGTCAGATTAAAAGCAGCACAGGGACGCAAATGTACGACGAGCCCAGTTGATATTTTAGATAGAGAATTCTCTGATGCTCTTAAGCAAAGTTCTTTTTAAATACTGCATTAGGCTAGGAAGCAGCCAATGCATTACCGAAGTAAATATTTTGTTAAAGAAACTGGAACACTTGCAACGAGATTTCACAGACCATCAAAAGCATATTGAGTATATACTTTCTGCGTGTGCATTTTCTCATTGAAGTATTAAAATGCTGCCCACAAAAATGATATACATTTTAGAAATATATCTAGTTTTGCAGTTGGGTTTTGGGGCAAGGGAAGTGGGGAATGGAAAAAGCACATGATTCACACAATTACTTTGTTCTCTTAATATATGGCCAATACTCAAGAGTGAAAGAGTACTTAGTGGAACAGAAGATCAACAGGTGCACTTGAGATATATTTTGGCAGCAATTTGACACTGCAATCACTTTGGTAAATTTCCTGTGTAATTTTTGATTATGCTTGAAAGTTACAAGAAAGAATAAGCATTATAGCTCTTATGTGCATGAAACTTCTTCTATTACATGGCAGGATCTTATGAATTCTCGTGCCTCCTCAATTTTTTTTAAGTGAGTAGCACAGATCACTAGAATACATAGATGCTTATTAATGAATCGAGCAACAGCAGTATGAGAGTATTTATCTTAGACTACAGAAGGCATGTGCTTCAAGACACATTAGTTTTGAACAGTGAGCCATTGTAATAAAATGCTTTGCATATGAAAATGCTCCAGACACGCCCTAAACACAGGAAGAAAAATGTTTAAATATAATTGATTAACATCAATACATGAATATGAATCATAAATTACTGATTTTTTTAAAATATAGAAAGCATTTTTTGCCTTGAATTTAATCTAATCTAGAAGATGAAAAAAATGACATACATCATAAAACATTTGGGCAATAAATAATACAGTAGAACAACTTCAGCTGCAAACATCTTATTGATGCTAATTCTTCTGAATGTAATTGTGTTAATATTATAGGATTTTAGACTGATGTGGCATAAGTGCCACTAAGTGAAATCAACATTCAACTAAAAATATCTAGTACTTTCGACTCCCAACAGCTAAATTGGAAAATGCAGAATGGTACTGAGCTTCTTAATGGTTTTGTCCTTACTCTGAGCTAATCTAGCTGGCCTGAGTGAGGATGTGTACCCAGTATTGATGGGAATTCCAAGAAAAAAAATCCAATGACTCCTACACATTGGAGTCATGTTGAGTGGAGGTAGCAATGAAGCCTCCTCAATAGTTTGCTAACATAATAGTATGCCCAATAATTATATTACCAATGCTTTAAAAGAGGTATTAGGAAGTGGGGGACTAGAATTTATGCTCCTCGTCCAGAAGGAAAGAAATAGGAAACGTTAGGATATACAAACCTTGTCCTGGACAAACTCTCTGCTAACCTTCTATATTTGAGCAATAATTCAGAATTATCACTAGCTACAGGACTGCACCCTGTAATAATTAGGATCACACAGGAGTGTAACTAAATTTTCATGAACATCAAGGATGAAAGAAAATACTGGTTTTGTATAGAAAGCAGAACTGCTATCCACCTGCAACTTGTAACAGAAAATTCACTGGAAATCAAATTCTTGCCTAGTCCTTGATGAGAGAGCCCTCGTTAAGTGTAGAATTTAATCAATTTTTACAATAATACTTCCTGTTGGAGAATTAAAATGGAGTCTATTATTTATATTGGATGGATTATTTATCATCCAGAGAATTTAGTTCAACAGTAGGATGAGGAGAATGTATCATCCTGAAAGCAGTTCCAATTAATGCAAAGTGGCATGCCTAATAAATGACAAGGAGAGGGGGAAGAAATGAGCATCTTTTTAAATGAACCAAACCAAAACACACATTATAACAATGTGCTGTATTTATGCACATTACATTAGGAAGATTTCTGCCTTCAAGGAACATGAAACAAAGACAAAGGGTCAAAATATACCCTTTCATTGGAAACTTTGCATTTGAGGATGAAATTATATTTATAAAAATACTTTCTTGATAATCTATAGCCATTGAGGGTGAAATTGTTCTGTTCTAATTAAACCATGAAACAATCTAAGGAAGCTTCTAGCATCTCCATTAATTTAAATAATCTATTAGTTTAATTGAATTGACAGTTAAGTCATCTTTGCAACCTAATGGGTTCAAATCTGTCCAATTGGTATTGGCACAAAGCAGGTGCACTTCAATCAACTTGTGCATACATGAGATACGATATGCTAAACAGACAACTGTGGCAGTTCCACTTAACCTACCCTCAGGCTGCCCAACACAATCATGACAATAGATGGATATCAATTCTAGAACACATATGTGTTTCTTTCCTTTTTCCTTGCCCAAGTCTGAAAATTCTTCTAACTTTGGAAGGTACCTCGCCACTAATTAACTTCATCTACTGTCTACCAGAAACTCCAAATTCACCAATGGATCATATCATTTGGAGTAAATTGCTATATTCAGAGTTACACGACTTGAGGAAATCTGCAACAGTTGAGTTGACACTTAAGCTAATTACTTATACTATTGTTTGATTTTATGCACAGAATCATCCAAGATCGACTTCAAGTTGGCCAAATTTACAAAAAGCTTACTACAAATTGAATATAAAGATTGTTCAAGACCTCTACACAGAACTGTAACTAGTTAAATATACAAGTTGTAAAATTATCAAGAGGCAGAGTAAGAGACTGGAAAGATGAGTGAGCAAGGTAAGAGGGCAGAGGGACAGCTGATGAGTGGCTGAAGAAAATGTGGTGGCTATGGAGGAGGGTAAGAGGAAGGCAGTGGGGCATGAGAAGAGTGACTGGAAGGAGGGGAGCAACATTATTTGTTCCATATGTGCATTTCATAATTCAGATCCACCCTGCCAAACTGTGTTTTGCTTATTTCTAGCAAGAATCAGGCAGCCAAGAGAATGATTTCTGCAGTTTCTTTTCAGTAACTTTGGCATGGACCTCCATAAGACGTGGCACTAAACTGTCAAATCCACTAAAGGAAGCTAAATATTACCAAAAATTTAAGAACATCTGTAATGAAACTCATTGTAGGAGATGAGCTTCACCTCTAACCACATTATACCTGATAAATGTTTAATTTTATTAGAAAAAAAGTTTTAACTTAGCCAGAAGCATTTTTTGGAGATAAATCATGGATAAAATTCACTCCATTCTGTTGATGCTAAATTTCAACTAACTGAATGATGAAATAATCAGAATTCAAATTCATTGCTTCAACCAATGTAATTTTTTAATATTCATACTGGGAAATTCAAGCTTGCCCAAGTCAGATTCAGGTCCTTTTGTGCACAATCTATCCCACTCTCCCACCTCCACACAAAATAGAGTTAAAGTTAATCAGACAGAAAAAATTAAAGAGTGAATCGAGTGGAAGAGCAAACACCACAAGCAACAACAGGGAAGGAAACTAAATAATTTATACATAAGAATTTTAATCAAATCAGCAGGAGCATAACAGCATGCAATTTAGGAAGGTTACTCATAGGATGCAATGCAAAAATTAATAATGAAAATACCTTCATACCTTACCTGAGTAATTTTGCTATTATATAACAGAACCTGGGTTCTGTTCAATGCACAAATAAAATTTACCCTGAAGCAGTTGTGAAATTCTTAAGTACTATGTTAATCATGATTGTTTTGCTCAAAACTACAGTGCACCCACAGCTACATGCACACAAGCCAATGTTAAAAGTGTAGGGTCTCATTGCTTAAGCAGTTTTTGAATGTCCTGATTACAAACAAAAACTGATTAAATCAATAAAAATAGGCACTTACCTGATTCTTAAACAAGGTACATAACAAAGCTGCATCTTAATCACCTCAAAGCACTTACCAGTAGAGGTACATTTGTTGCAATTTTCTTTCATGATTCAAAAAGATAAAAAAAGCAAAAAATCATTAATCTCTGGGTTTGTGGCTGTAACTCTTTCCCTTTTGGCTAAAATTGGATGGGACAAGAGCAATGGGTATTATGTTCTAAATCTTTCAAAAAAAAAGGCCATTTTCCATTACCAAGGTCATTCTTTATAGCCAAAATACTACTTCAGTATAAATGTATGTAACATTTCTACACAATAAAACTAGTACATACATGTTTAAATGATGCTTAAGATGAAAGTTTCATTTCATTTCATAAAGATTTTACACTTGAAACATTCATGTGAATTTTAACATTGGCTTTAGAGAATGACCCAGCTCAAGTGTAAATCTCTGATACCACGATATTGAGGTAGGTACTGGAAAACCAAGATTTCATACCAATGTAACAGAAAAAACTGAAACATGGCAAGGATTAAAACTTTCCTATTTGTTACTGCTTCTTGCCATCTCCAAGACTCCCCATGCAGCAGTACTCAAGTTCTGCTGAACGAGAGAAATAGAAAGAAAAAGAAACAGCTACTGTGGAAAGGAAGAGGGGGAAGAAAAAGAGAGAATGACATTTATGCAGAATGTGTGGATAGATTTACTGATACTAATGTAGCGATGTCCAAAACCCAAGTTTGAGCTGATGAGGTCATGTCCAATAATTGAGTGTGACCCCAAGACTTGGTTTCATGTTTGTCAGAGGAAATATACCTGAAGCTCTAATTACAATGGCTGAGATGCAATGTTGGTGAAGGAGAGATGTGGAAAAGAACACTAAATACTCAATGCACAAGTCCAATTTTTATGGATATTATCTATCTGATATCTGGTTCACGCAGGAACATAAACCATTCATTGTGCATCTAAGAAATCCCAAGTAACCTCAATTTCTGGCTTCCTTGTTTTGGACCAATATCATTGTGCATCTTCCTTACGATTAATTACTTCTGCTTTATTCTTTCAAGTAAATTAAAGCAGTTGAAGCAATTGGCTCTTCAACCAAAGCAAAAAAATCCCTGATTTTTTAAGCTTCAAGTCAGAGGTCATGTAGTCAGAGATGCAAAGCTACGTGGAGCATACAACTGGCATTTATTAAGCTTCAACAATGAAACATTGCGAATAAAGTACATATGCAATTCACTGGCTCCGAAACCCTACAAACATCATTTTTTGGAATGCATTAAACTATATTGGTATTCTACATGGGAAAAGACCATCTTCATTCATTGTCTGGGGCAACACCAGAAAGATAATTCAGAACTGTGTAGTGGAAATTGTAAGAAAGAAAATTAGTATTGCTTGGTCTCAAGAGTATAGCCTTACAAAGTCTTCCAAAACTATTCACGTATGAGACAAATCCTTGCATCAGACTGTGAACAGGTGCCACAAGGCAGCTTTATTCCTTACAATGTTCCAGAAATTGAAATTAACCAGTGTTATATAGATGCTTCCATGCCACTATAACTATACCAGAACCTAAAGGATCCAAATAAGTGCTTAACCTCCCCTATTTAACCATTAAATTGTTAGATCTACACAACCACACACTATAATTTTCAGGAAAGCAAATGCTACATATTCTGGAATTCATTTCGGAAGTGATTGTTATACTCAGCAGATCAGCATATGTAGAGAGTTAGAAGTTTGGATTGATTATAAGTAATCCACATGAAACATTAACTCAGTTTCTCTCTTCACAGATGCAGCCTGATCTGCTCAGTGTTTCCAATATTGTTTTTATTTTCCAGTATAGATTTTTTTAAGGATCTTTTACATTTTGCTTCATTGTACATCGGTTTAGATAACAAGAGTGAATCATTGTTGACTGACAACTCAATTCAAGTTGCCCAAATTTAAACATTTCACAATTTGGATTTTACTTTTTTTTGTTAAAAACCAGAAGGTAATATTAAACAAGATACGTGGCCAATCATAGAAGGAACAATTTAAGCAAGTGAAATTCAATGCTAAAAAGGATTCCTATTCTTACAGGAAAATAGCAGATTTGAACTCAAAAAGTTTATAAGATCTTTAGTCTTCCTCTCTTCTAGTCCTGGGTTCCTCTAATCTTAATACACAAAAACACAAGAAAATACAGGAGTGGGCCAGCTGCTCCTCAAGTTTGCCCTGTCATTCAATATGATCACAACTGATCTACCCTGGGCCTCAACTCCTCCTCTGTGCTAGATCTCAACAGCCCTCAATCCCCCGATCTTTTCAAAATTTACAGTGTCTAAGGAGCTAGTCTCCACAAATCTCTGTGGCAGAGAATTGCAGAGATCCACTAGCCTCTACAAGAAATCATTTCTACACACCTCAGTTTTAAATGACCAGCCCCTTATCTTGAAACTATGCAACTCGTTCAAAACATCTCCACATTTACACTGTCATGCCCCCTTAGGATCTTATCTATTTCAATAAGATCACCCCTCATTGTTCTAAACTCCAAAGAATACAGACCCAACCTGTTTAGCCTCTCTTGAAAGGACAATCCTCTCATCCCAGGAATCAGCCTGATGAATCATTTTTGGACTGCCTCCAATGCTACTTTATCCTAACTTAAAAGGGACCAAATCTGTGTGCCGTACTCCAGGTGTGGCCTCAACAACACCTCATCCAACTGAAGCAAAACTTCATTTCTAAATTTCACCCCTTTGTATTGGTATCCTATCGGAATTCAGCAGGTTTTGAAAACTATCCCTGCGACCAATTCCTTTGAAACAGGTCATCGGGTACTGGTGACTTGATTGCTGAATTCCAGGAGGATACCAACAGATTGGAAAACAGCAAATGGGATTCCCATGTGTAAGGAGGAAGACAAAAGGTGGGAAACTATACTTCCATTAGTTTAAATTCTGTTGTTGGCAACATGGAGACATGGAATCCCAGGAGATTTTCTAATACCTTGCAAAGATCCCAATCATAAGGAACAAGTTCTTCCATGCTGTTTGAAACTAGCCCATCTATTATCAGAGATATTTGCAGTGTCCTCCACAGTGAAGACCAAGGCAAACAAAAAAGTTTAATGTATCTGCTATTTCCTTGTTTCCTGATATCAATTCCTCAAACTCATTCTTTAGAGGTCCCTCACTAACGTTAAACACTTGCTTACTTTCTACATACCGATAGAAACTTTGTTCATTTTGATGGTACATCAAAATGTGAAGAGCCAAATATTCTGTGCAGATTTGTTTTAAAAAAAATCATGTGGATGCTAGAAATCTGAAGAAAAAAAATCTACATATATTAATGTCAGGTGTCATTTACAGGAGAGAAACAGGGCAAATTTTCCAAGTAGATGACACTTCATAGTAACTTACACAAATCTTTCAGCTCCATATGCTGTATTCATAGAGGCTGTCTCTTCTAAACTGGAGAGCCAAATAGAGATTGGTGAATACTTTCAAGAATACCTCTTTCAATTTGTAAGATCACTGCCAAGCTTTTAGTCATTTGCCACCTTAATTTCCCTTCCCACTGCCATCTGGGCTCTTCTGACATCTCCATAACCCCAATTCCTTTGAAGTCCTACAAAGTTCAGAGAACACCTCATCTACCAATAATACATTCCTTTAACATCGAGTTGAACCACTTTAGATTATAAATACTCCACCCATTTTTTTGCAGATAAAAAAAATCATCACTTTTCAATGGGGAATATTAAAATTCAGCTTCTTTGGCCTGCGGAGGGCCTCCTTTGAGGTTTTAGAAAAAGTGTACTGTGCATCCTTATTTTAAACATAACTTGCATGCAAAATTACTGATTTCTAAGTTGTTTTGTTACTGAACGTTGCACGAGACATACAGACATTCTATTTTGTTATTAATCTTTAGGTTTCCAGCATCAACAATTAGCTTGTGTACATGTTAAAAGTTTTGCTGTTGCCATTTTCAGCTCCTCTGAACTCATCTTTATATTCTTTACTTATCTCATTACTATTCCTTTTTGCCTTGCGCCATCATCCAATTATCATTTATTCTCTCCTGCCTTCCAAGTCCTTCATTCCCTCTCCTCTTACCAATATCTCCACTCCAATTTTTGCCAGTGTTGTACTAGCTCCCTGCAGTTAGATTTCCAGATCCTTGCTTCTTGCAGTAAGGTCAATTAGGTAAAATACATACCTCAAACCAAATTATCACATTTGGTGAATACACCAAATCTACTACATTAAATAATCTGATCCCACAGATAAGAACATACAAGTCAAACTAAAACAAGTATTAGGATATACACCAACATAAAAGAAAAGCCAGTACCTGCAGCTACTTTTTATTAAAAAGAGCACAATACAAAAACAATTTTAAAAGATGTTTTACATCTTAAATGATGACAAAAGTAATGTATGACTGGGACCCATTGTGAACGATAGAATTCAAAATATTTAATTGAAATCCACTTGTGCAAGATAATAATACATGCAGATGATCTCTTTTCTACTCAAAACATTTGCGTTTTCAGCAACAACAAGATGCAACTCTTTGGCACAGTAGTCTTTGAAGATGTTTGCCAGCATGAAGCAAGATATAAAAGATGACAATCACAGATCAAAAGGAAATCCAATACAGGAGTCTGAAGAAACCAATCGAGTATATGACAAATGCCCAACATTACCAGACTAACACTTCAAAATGAATGTAAAACAGCTAGATTCCATTGTTAAAGTAGGCTGGACCTTTGACTACACTTAAGTACTTATTTGGCTGTAAAATGCTTTGGCACTAATATCATGAAAAGAGCTATATAAATGTAAACTTTTCTTTTGTAAGATAGTCATTCCCAGCATGATACTCTTGATTCCTGGTCATCATGAAGTAAAAGCCAATCCAAAGACTTCCTCCCCAGGCTCTTCAGTACATCAGAAATTTACCAGATTTCAGCAAAAAGTAAAAGAATAAAGTCTCACCAGAAAAAGAAACCAAAAGCTTCCAAAGTCAAAAGTGCAACTCCTATTATTGTAGCATTTTGATTACAAGGATTCTTCTGGATGCAACAATGAAAATTAATTTTCAGATTTGATTTTCCACCATCTCTAATGGTCTTATATTTGACTCTTGGTCTTTGATAAAACTTTTAGACAAGACAGCAACTGAGCACTGCAAATGGCCTAACTTTGGACAGACTTTATATAACCAAAAGTGAGCATACAAATATGGACATAGGACTGGATAAGGTCCAGCTCTGATGTCTTGTGCAACATAGGTTCTCTTATGATGCATGGCTATTTGAGAAATTATCCAAAGAACGTCAGACCACACAAAATTATAAAATGCACAATTCATTGCTGTTCACAGAAAGATAAAGGGAGTTGGAAGAAATTTCATTTGTAATCTTATATATGCATCAATCATTTGGTCCACTAACTCCAACTCTTAAACATTGAATTGGGTGCTGAGACAAGATGTCATTATGAATTGGCACTTTGGATGCTAGGCCAAGGAAGTGTTAAGTGGCATCAACTATTCCTCCATGCATTTATAATGCAAACTAGAAAATAAATGAAAAAATACAGAATTCAGGATCTCACAGCACAAAGATAATAAAATCAGAAAAATCAGATTTGAGGAAAAATAAAGCAAAAATATTGGCATCATTTAGAGCATGCAGACAGCAAATGAGACTGGCAAGAGTAGACAGAATGCTGTACTAAATATAGTCTCCAGTCCCACACAAGCATGTGTGTATGGTAGAGGGGACATGGAAAAAATAATGTTTGTATCTAGAACTTTCATTCTGACCATACAAATACAGAAAAGCTTTCATTCTATCAATCACTTTTAATACCTTTCATTTCACAAATACAGGCATATTTCACTGAAAATTTTTATTTATCCTTTTTATATAGTGAGCATGTACCAGTGAGCAATGTCTTTGCCAAAGCTGAAATACTTTTCCGTTTCAGCTGTCCAATGACAGCAGCAAACATTCCCAAGTTTTAATCCAAATCTCAGAAAGAACCCCACTGAACTCTGCACATTTCCACTTCCCCAATATATTGTCAGTTCCTGACAAGTTGTGTTCTGGGACTGCTCCCACATGGGAAACTAGTAGGCATATGCAAACATTTCAAATAATTCACAACAGAAAATAGAAACTTTCCCTCCTGCCATTTAATCTGATTTGAGTCTACTTCCTGGAGAAAAAAGTTCTAATTGCACCTTCCACAGACAAGCAACTTTTCTTTTAAAAATATTATGAGAAAAATGCTTATAAAATGTATTCTCCAGGCTACTTGAGTTGACTGTCAAGAACCAAACTTACCTGATACACACAGGTGATTTCTTATGAAAGATCCTACTTTATCCACAGTTCACCCACATATTACTGAGAGGCCTGCTTTTATCCAAATTTCAGATTGCCATATGACAAGGGGTTATTTAAAGAAAATATGTTCAACTGAATCTCTTCCCTCAACTGGCTATTCAAAAAGCATTTTGGCACTTAAGGAAAAGCAGGAAATTTATACAGTAGGGTGACTTCAATCAATGCCACCAAAACAGATCATCTAGTAATTTACCTCATGTCATTCTGTGGAGTCAAGGTGTGTGCAAACTAGCTGCCACATTTAAGAAAAGGAATTAGAACTTCAGCAGTAACCACTAGTCATCAAGGTTTTAGAACATCTAAGTCATAAATGATCGACTATAAATTCAACTTTTTTTTACCTTTAAATCTGCAAGAGGTGGAAGTGGGATGGGTTAGTGCTCTTAGTGTGGGAGGCAAACTCTACACAAGCTTAGCTCAAAAAGCTTAGGTCTGGATCAAATTCCAATTTGTAGAATAATTCTCAGACACAAAAAGAGAGAAACATTTCAAGGTACTTCACTTGAATGTCATACTGTATGTCTGATAAAGAGATCTGAATAAAGAAATTAACTCTCATTTATCTGGTTGGCACATTGGACTTCCATAGTAGATTCCATAGTGAATTCTTCCATTCTTTGGAAAGAAAGTGTGCTTTCTGCCAGATACAAGGTGAATATATCAATCTATCCTATCAAGCATTAGTATTCACTTCAGACAGAAAATAATTAAGTTATTTAATAAAACATTAGATTATTTAGAGTCCACTCTTAATGAATAATGGTCCACACCAGAACACAGTTACTCTTAATTCTAGATCTCAAAGGACTTTCAAGGACATCCAGAGTGGTTAATAAAGGGTATTACTTCATAATGGTACTGTTACCTGAGATTCAATTTATCTGTACCTGATATGGCACTGGTTCTTCTGCTTTTGTCTGAGCAGGGTACAGAAACCAACAGCTCCAGTATCACGGCCAGTGAACACACAGTAGTCAAGGAGAAACCAACACCAGTTAGTTTCAAGGTTAGGACAGAACAGCTGGATAGGCACAAAATTTCTGGAGGATCCCCATTAAAACTAACTTACATGCTTCATTTCTAGCTCATGCTTTCACTTTAGTCCTTGATTATTCTTGTGTCACACCTTACACCAAAGCTGAGTATTCTGAGTTCTGAGCAACTTGATGTATATTAAATGTTAAGAAATAACCATTTAGAAGATTCAGGCTCATGGGCTAAATACCAAGGTCTTTAAGCACAAAGGACAATAGGACAAATAACCAACATGACAAATTTTATAAAATTTTGTGGAGAAACTCCAGGAATTTTCTCTGAGAAACAGAATAGCTCAAATCAGTGACCAAAACCAAAATCAAACCAAATAAGAAAGGGCTGCCTGCCACAGTATGTCAAATACTATGCAAGTATATCTCCCAAACATCAAAATGATAACCCCAATCTTTTAAGGTCAGTATCAGTCTACAATGTATACTACTAAGTTGTGGATGGAGGAGCGATGGAGGAGGAAGTCAAGAGATAGCAGTCAAAAAGTTAAATCTTTCCCCTTAGGACATGACAATTTTTTTTTGAAACATTCAATACACAATATACAAAATTTTTTTTAGTTATAATCATGAAGCAGGATATGCTTAAGAATATTTAAAGAAATTAGTGGGTCTCAAATTCGCTTAACTGCAACTTTAGAGCCAAATTCATTACACCACTACCCAGAGAAGAGGAAAGGAGGCAAACAAAAAAATAGAAATACGAGAAGAATGAGTTAAAATTGAAAGGGTTCTACCTTTGGGCAATACAACATAAATATTCATATTTTCTATACTAAATTTTAAAGGGAAGCCAATTATAAAAAAGCACATATTTTAAAACAAAATATATACTTGGGCACATTTTCAAAAGCATTTGATATGTTGAAAGACATTTGATTGTGTGACATTTCTGAACTTACCCTGAAGAGACTTCCCCAGTCCTTGGCCAAGCTTCCACCCATGCTTCTGAAGCAAACGATGTCCAATGTTGTCCTGATGGACAGAACAGAGAATAGACCAAAAATACTCCAATAATATAAACTCTCTTCCTGTCAACATTTTATCTTTTGTGTACGATGGATAAACATGCAAGAAGTTGCTAATGGGAATGGGGTAGATGGAAACCCTAAGGAACACAATGTCATAAACTGCTCACACAATTTGGAATTACTTTCTGATGGTGTGCTGTGCATCTTCAGTGCATAATAATTAAATAATAAAAAAGCAGGATAAAAGGAATGTAAAAGAAAGAACTGAAAACAGAAAAACTGACAAAACAATGCTCTTTTTAAAACCATATCCGTCACCTTAACAGCATCAATTTGCAACAGACAACTAAACTTTTTTCTTTTAATTTGGTTATGTTGCGTGCCAGACTTCATGTCTGCAAATTACTGTAAGTGCAAAATCTGCCCCACCACTAGAAACCAAACACGATCAGAGCAAAATCCAGCCTAGACTTGATTGGGTTTATAACCAACATGCAGCCATTATTAACATAAAATGAAACAGTGAAGTTAGTAATTTACAAAATGAGCACAAGCACAGATTGTGATGCACTTCATATTTAGGGTAACAAAAATGCTGAAATTAGAATGGAACAGGCCTCGCAACAGGTTTAATAGCAAGAACCATTAGTGCATGTAGGGGAGGAAGCAGCGGTGTAATGTCTCATCTTCCTTACCAATGATTGCTTAACTAGCTATAACATAAACAGTACAGAATTTTGAGAACTTTATTCCAATAGTTGAAAGAAATCGTGCAGAAGGAAATTTTAACCTCAAGTGCAATCTGTTGTTTTCCTAGTTCAAATAATCTCCCTGGTGTCAGTGCTTCTGAATGCTGCATGCCAAGATTTATTCTCAACATTAACCTTGGCCAAAAATACAGAAAATATATTACTAAATTCTCATCTGAAACAAATTTTTAAGTAACATCCTAAAAATAAGCAGGTTGCAAAGTTATTACAAAAAGCCAAATTCACTAAAAGTCTGCCTGTGTTATACCATTTTAGTAACTTGAGGAAGTTTCCATACAGTAATGCGAAAAACATTAGCTATTTAACACAAATTGCTTCACTGCAGTCAAATTGACCTTTGGAAGCATTTTGGGAGCTAGATTTATGTTGAATAGTGTGTGCAGGGCTTATAGGCGCACAGTACATGATTGTGTAAGTGCCCACACTAAGTGGTACCAAACCATAGGTAGCAAGTTTATCCAGTATTTGCACTTCAAGTGAAGGCTGTAATATGAGCACTATACATTGTTTTAACTGATCCCTAGGGAAAATTTATTTCAAAACTGTTGGTCTCAGTCCTAACTATTATCTGGCCATTTCTATTGAAAACAAAATGTGGGTATCAGGTAGAGGCAGGATCAAGCTTTTTATAAGAGGAGAAAAGTAATAAATGGAATATTTTAAAAGTCAGCTGTTTCTTGTAACAAAAAGCTGATGGATAAAGTAAAATTGTAAAAAAAATGTAAAGCTTAAATTAAAAATGACACACAATGTGGGGAAGGGGTGGAGAGAAAAACAATAGGTTGAGCTATGTTTAAAGTTTCTTATTAAAAACTGTCTCTGTAGCTTAGATTTAACATTTCTAATATTTATTGTTACATATGTAAATCCACCATTGCAAGAATTCATGTTACTGGCGTTGAGTGAATAAGGAAAAGTTACATATCTGCCAAGCCAACAAAATTATATTTCCCGTAACCTGGCAGCAGGCTTAAACTCCACACAATGGACAGCAGTGATCTGCTTAAGCACACTTTGTTTTGGTATTTGCATTGCAACATTTCCATCCTTTTCAGGGCTTGAGGGCAAAACACGCAAGCTGTACATACATTGCAGCTGAACAGATTTGGTTAACTGCAAATTAAACAAGTAACCTATAGAAGTCCAATGCTAATAACAACACTCCATAAATGTTGCTGTTTTGCAGTGCCAGGAATGCATTTGCAAACAAATTTACAAAAGGAAAAAATACATGGCTCAATGTGCTTTATTGCAGTGTCAGGTCAAACTTAAAAGACATCCTCAATCCGTATCACCACGAAGATTTGGAACACATGGCAGTAGCTAGTTTCAAAAGCTGCTTAAACCATGTTACTTGGGTTGGAGTTTTCAACATGCTCGACTATGATTTGTGATCTATGGCAATATTGATTATGGAGATCCAAAAAGCTACGTTATAATGTAAAGTCTCAAACAGCTGTTTTTTTTTAATTCACACAAATTGCATAGCATTAAACATATCGTTCAATAGACTTCTTTAAAAAAAAGGACTTTTTTCCTCTAGAAAAAATATTTAAGCATGTGAATTTGAAATCAGAGCCCAGAGCTACAAAAATGAAACTAGAAAATGTCAATGCTACAAAAAAATCGTAAAAATGAATAATGGTCATAGAATGAACATTTGTCATTCAAATATAAAATTCATCCATGGGGGTGTGGGGGGGGGCACAATGCAAAAGAAAAATTTGGCTGAGTGATAATCTGTCCAATTAGAGCAGTGAACTTTTTATATCTATAATCTTAAATATCATAAAACAGGGCTTATTCCCCTTCACTTCCATCCTTTTGGTGACAAATTTATTTTCTTTCTAATATGAAAATAAAATATAACCTTAAGTCTGATCTTGAAACTTCGAATTAAATATCAATGCCATTTTAGATCTTCAATGAAGGAAGTGAGACATTACCCTGACTGCAATATTAATTAATGCATTAAAATAATAAACAGACAGATGAAGCAATAGGCTATTTCAAAGCAGTGCAAGTGGAGTGAAAGCATTTCCATACGAACCTGACTTTAAAAACTGGGCTGTCAAAAGAACAGTTAAATGTAACACAAAGTAAGAAACTGTCCAAACACTAATGGTCTGCTTCTGTTCAATTCACTGCTTGCAAGTAATGTCTACATTAGGTAATAGTGAAGCACAATGTAAATCCACGATTCAAGACCAGCTAGCCGTAAGTCAGTGCAGCGTGCCATGATGACACAATGGAGAAAAAACAAAACAAAATATATATTTCCATGTATATAAAATATATATATTATGCGTGAGTATATATATATAGGTGTGTGTGTGTATGTATGTGTGTATATATATATATATATATATATATATATAGACACACACACACACACACACATACATATATACATACACACACACTGTATATATCAGGAAAGCGTGACAGAAAGGTGGGCACTACTTTACCGTTACATGCAAGAACACTTTAGAACGATCCCAAAACAAACATTATGCTTAACTATAGATGACACATGATGATGGATAGGACAGCCAAATGGTAATGCTACACCATACAGCTACAAGATATGAAATATTTATAGTACAGGGAACATGCGGCTACTGTTAAATGTCAAATCAGCGGCCATATTAACATAACCTTTGTCTGCTTAAGAGTCCACAGATCTTGTGCATGTGAAAAATGACAAAGCACGATTTAATTATTGCAAATATGCATACCGCTGTATCAAATTATACAAGTAAATAGAATGGAAATAAGTAAACTCAAGCCAATTAAACAGCCCTTGAAACACACCATTTAGCCCAATATTGGATAATTTACAATTAAAAATTAACAATGAAACCAGCATAGCTTTAACGTTAATTTCTAAAATCCATAAGGTTTACACATTCAGCACGTTCAGGATCGATCACAAATTGAAAAAGAAAATTTAAATTACGGTGAACATCCTAAATGCTAGTTATTTCTAAAGTGATGAGAACCAATTATTTTCCATTAAACAAATTTATTGTAACCCAGATGCATTTGTTTTTGCAGAATTTAAAGTGTAATTAAAATTGAGAGCTGAAGAATGTATATCTTCAAATGTCCAAGTTGGATTTCCTAAATTGTGTACATACAATCCTATTGATAACACTACCAAAAAAAGTGCGATACGCGAAATGAGATGCACATTTGGAGTCAGAATACTTAGACTTGTATTAATC
>JARFYF010000058.1:24355087-24368051 GCA_030265395.1 Rhina ancylostomus | reverse complement strand
AATCAGGGAATACGGAGAAGCCCTGTGTAAGCAGTGAAAGGAGTGCCCCACCTCACAGAAGGCCCACCTACCTGCCCTGTCTTGCATTTCCAGCCATATCTGTGTAAAAATCTGTGGTTGCTATATTGGCTTTGCCAGATACCTAAAAACACACAAAACCAGATTAGAAGCAAAGGAACCAAAAAAAATTAAATAACCAATGCTCTCAGGAGCAGAAGTTGTGCCTCAATTTTTGTTTTCCTGTAAATGTGGTTGAATACGCTTTAAAAAAAATCATCTTAATTTACCTCTTAATTAATCCTTTTAATAGTGTGAATCGTCTGTGTTCATTGTATCTGATGATAAAGAATTTCAGATTTGTTTGGTAATGTCAGCTGGACTACTTTAAACTTAATTTGTGCCTCCTGCACATTACAATTAACTTCCTCTGCCAGTTGTCTCTTCCTAATGATCTAATTGTTAGAAGTACCAAATTCCACCCATCTTCTCAGGTGGACATATAAAACCCATAGCATAATTTGCTAATGAGCAGGGGTGTTTTTCCAAATATCTCCAACTTAATTTCAGTACCCTCCTGAGTCAAAGAAAAAAAGTCACAAATGTGATGAATTTTTTAAACAAGTAAAATTGTTAATTATCTCCTGTGCTTGGTGGATAGTTAGATATTTTCATCACTTAACATGGTTTGAGGCAGAAACCTAGGCCACAAAGAAACAAACTTAGGGAGAAAAGCTTTGAAGATAATCATACAGTGATATATTTAATGTTGCTTATCATGTCAGACTTTGGGCTCAAATCCTACCCTATGCAATCTGGCCCGTACTCTTTACCTCCCCTGACTGCTGACATGAGTAATGCACCAATGACCTAGGATCTAGGTGATAACATCTAGCCCATTGATTTATATCGACTGAGTAAGTCACAATGAAAATAGTCTTACTGGTGATTTAGGGATTGAGTTTCACAATGTTTGTTAAGGTTCTGCTGGTAGAATTCTAAAATTGCAGAGACATAGAGACAAAACACAAGTGGACGGGTACAGAAATTTTTGAGGAAGCATTGATCAAAAATAGTTCATTAGAGGTGCGATAGAAGTAAGGCTATGAGACAACAGACCCATACAACTGCACAGAGATTAATTAATCCTTCAAGTTGAGCAAGGATTATCATTTCCATGGGTTCTTCTTTTGAATAGATTGTAAATGCATAAAATATGTAGGATGAGGCAGTCAATGTCACCTTATAAAATGTATTATTGCTATTATCTATCTCATGTTTATTATCCAATGATCATATCAAACAGCTATAGCTTTTCTGCAGAGACTGATATGTATTTATGTATATTTATCACCAATAAATTCATGGATGTCTCTATTTACCTTTTGCCCTTTTACAGAGGCCTATGTGATCATGTTGCTCCATGAGGCAGATGATGTCATTGCCTCAGAGTACTTTAAAAGAAAGCCAAGAATCATGATTAAGCCTATGTAGCATTAATATCATTATCAGTTTCTTGAACTTCAAATCATAAAGCATAGAATTATTAGAACTGTTATGTCATAAGATTGGCTATATAATGCAACAGAACTCCAATATGCTGTGTTAAAAAAAATGAAATTTAACCCTGAAATATGTACTGTGCATGATGAAATTCAGTATTAATTTTTAAATATTCACTTAATAATCACCAGCCATTAATAAATGTTATCTCTCTGACTGTAGTTGGAAGCATCCATAGAAGCATACTACACTTCTTTTGCATCAGTATTATTACAGTTGTTGTTGGTTATCCTCAGTAAGAAAGTTTAGAGTTCATCTCTCTGAGGAATGGCCCTAATTAAAACTTAAATACCAAGTTACTTACCAATAACATCTGATGGAATAAACATGAATTGATGTGTTACACTTTGAAGCACTACTTTTGCTTACTCTGTCGCTATATTTATTACAAAAACAAAACAAGACAATTAAATCCCAATATGAGTAATATGAACTGTATGTGGTTGTAGAATACTGACCACCATATCTTCCTTGTATACACTATATTCAGCTGTGTTGCCAGGCATAGCTACAAAATTGAATGAGATTTTTGTTGTCGGAACAAGAGTCAAATTAATCATTAAATTTGGGATAGCAATTATTTTGTTTGATTTTAAAAATGCAAATTGGGATCAAATCATACTGTTTGGTCTAATTGCAGATAGCAACTTGTTCCATTTTTGTGGGAAATTTATGCCAATATCCTGGTTATCTAATCTAATTTTAAATATGTTTGACAAATAAAGATATTAAATTTGGCTTAAATTTGAGACCATACAACTGATGAGGTACATTTGAACACTTTATTCATTCTAAAACAGTAAAAAACCTGTTAGTAGAAAATGGGTTTTCGTGCATCTAGGGAGCCAACTATCCTAACTGCATGCATACAGAATGATTTTACACTGCTTTCATACATATTTTTACATGGATAGGTACCTTCAGAGCACAAGTTGATGGATGAGAACAGCAATGTGACGTGACTGGAAATTCACATTAATGCATTTTCTTTGGAGTAGTGACAGAATACAGTTAAATATATTTTACCATGCTCTAATAAGATCTTGAACATATTATGTAGAATATGTTACATTTCTTAACAATTTTTTGTAGCAGTGTCTGATCAAGATTTCTCTAGTTCGATTAAATCATGATATTAAGGTCATCTTATTAAATAGTATTCTTTCATCATCAATGTTCTTTGATGAAACTCATCTGGCTAGAGTTGTTCTTTATCTCTGTTTTATAAATTGGCCATTTCTGTGCCTTTTATTTATTTTTATTCATGTTGTTCCAATATTGGTAAAATATTTATCTTGTGCACAAATGATTGGGTATTTAAATATTCCGAAGCATGTAGTTACATTTTTATCTTTTGATTTTACATATATTTTCAAGTGCAATACATCTTGCTGCTGAGTACAAAAGAAAACTCACTCTATGCATTATCATATTAAAAAAACAATGATAGAAGTACTTTTTATCAGATTTCAAGCATTTGGTCTATTTTGAATTTGTTTCATCACAACACACAGTACTAATTTTATAGTTTGCTCGACAATTTGTGGTTGGGGTTTAACATTTCCATAGTCACTGATCCACCTGATTTTCCCACTATTAAAAATCACTGTCTAGTGAGCACAGAAGTAGAAAACCTTGACTTTCAAATACTAATGATGTGTATATAGGAACCTTAAAATTGGTGGCCTGCATTCAACTGTCTAGGCCTTAAAATTTGTGCAGGTGTCACTGCACAGTAGAACAGTGCACCACCACTCCAGAGTCTGCTAAATCTTCCTGAAGATCTTTTGCAGTCAAACGGGGGTTTTAATTTGCCTTTCTAGCAATCCTACAAGCAGTTCTCTCGGAAAGGTTTCTTGGTCTTCCAGACCTCAACTTGACCTCCACTGTTCTTGTTAACTGCCATTTCTTAATTACATTACGAACTGAGGAAACAGCTACCTGAAAACACTTTGCTATCTTCTTATAGCCTCCTGCTTTGTGGGCATCATTTATTTTAATTTTCAGAGTGCTAGGCAGCTGCTTGGAGGAGCCCGTGGCTGCTGATTGTTGGGATAAGGCTTGAGGAGTCAGGCTATTTCTAAAGCTTTGAAATTTGCATCACCTGGCCTTTCCTAACGATGACTGGGAACAAGCCATAGGCCCAACAAGCTAATGAAAATCTGAGACCTTGGTAAAATTATATGAGAGCTCAAATCTCTTGGGGTGCCCAAACTTTTGCATGGAGCCACTTTCCTTTTTTCACTCTAAAATTGTACAAAACAAAAATAATACACTAATCTTGCTTAAAATGTTGAAGAGAATGTTTCATCTTTAGCTTTATGACTTTTGGAGATCAGTTCATCTTCTACTCACTTAGCTATTCACAATAACAGAAACTTTGACCAGAGGTGCCCAAACCTTTGCATGTCACTGTATATTGTGTCCCCATTTGCTGCAGGCAAACAAAGTGAACCTCAACACCAGTATCAGGGAAATGTTGCACCAATCTCCTTGTGCGTGAGTTATCCTTGATGTGCCCCAGCTGTTGAGTGATATCATGTAAACTAATTACCTGCACTGTGAATCATCTCAAAATCGGTGGACTCTACAATGTAGCCAAGCTTGCTGTTTGCACTGACTGAACACTGTAGCATAGCATTTAGCACATCTCAAGAGACAATGCTGCAGGACATTGTTAATTTAGAATGTATGGAAATCATTTGCTAGCTATTAAAAATAATTCTCTCTGCTTCTTTCCATTAAAGTTTTAGATGGAGAAACATCTCTACCTTTACACAATTACCAATTTGCTGCTCATTACTGAATTAAAACTATACATAGTTTTTGAAAAGCTAACAGAGAATTTGTTGTGCTATAGAATAAAAAAAATGTGCAACCAAAAATGTTGGTTCTTAATTCATATGAATATTATATTATTGGAGGAGCAATCAGTTACCCGTTTACTAAAACAATGGACTAGAACATGTTGGCAATGCAGGTAGTTCCATGCCAAACTGATGGCATTTATCCTTCATAAGCATCAAGAGATTCAAGATTCCTGAATGAAAACAAGTCTGAGTTCTACTCATGACTTCCCAGCTTCTTTCCAACATTGAACTCAATAGAGAGTCCAATAGTGAATTGCAAACTTGAAGATTTGCTTATTAACCTGAATGAATTACATTTGAGGCAAGAACAGCAAATCTTTTCAGTTTGAATCTCCAAGAATAACACTGAGGGACAATGGTATTAGATTTACTTTGTTTTTAATCAACAGAATTTGCTTTAAAGTTCTTAATTGTTTATAAGTGTTAATTACTTAATCAAATCAATTTTAAGTTAAAATGTGTTTAATTGATTTATAATACTTTTGCAACTTATCTTAATGTCAGGGAGACTCAAGATCCTTTAGAACTTGGACAAAAGGCAAAGTTTGGGGATATGGCTTAGCCATGTGTCAGTTTTTCCAGGTTTTCTTTTGTGGGCAAGAAACTTGTGCTGCATATCACCAACTGCCCATCTCCTAAGTCCAGAACACAACGTTGCATTTTGCAACAGCAAGTTACTCCATTCAACATAAGAAGTGTTTCAGGCTTGAGTCAACATTGGCAGTGATGGAAAAGGACAAGACTACCTGTTAACTATTGGCAACATTTCTGGTTCAAAAGCTAAAGTAAAAGACCAAGAGAAACAGCACCACAGCAGAATATTGCTATCTCTCTTCAGCTGAACTGCTGAAGAACAGAACAGAAAGTAACTAATTTTTTTTCTGAAGAGCAAGGGAAGCAAGAGAAGGACAAGAGGCTAAAATGGGGTCAAAAACTAACTGCAAAATTAGATATAATGGTTAATATTTTATGATACTGGTGGTGTTGAGTGAACATAAATTTAGTAGGATTTGTGTTTTACAGTCAGCTTGTGCATTATGTTAATGAAGCTACCCACCTTTTTCTTACTTTTAACCTTAATTAACACAATGAAAAAAATGGGTAAACTAAAGTGTTACTAATGCTCAGTTCTTTAAAATGACCAAATATTTGCTCCAAGTACATTAAAAGTGTTTACAGGAAACTGCAAATATATAGGTGACTGTATTTTTTTTACTCACATTTTCTGAATTTCTCGTAATTTTATGCAGTTTAGACATTGAAATGCCAACTCATTCTATACCGAACTGTAAATTTTATGAAATAAGATTGCTTTGCTGTATTGTTTAATTTGAAAGAAGTTTTGGCCAGCTCTGGCCAACGAAAACTAAGTGACTCAAATTTAGACAAACAAAAATCACATGCAAAATTGAAAATAAAGAAAATTAAGTTTGAAGGTGACAAAATTTTCAGGTATTTCATTGTTAAAGAGAAAAAAAAACAAATGCAAAGTTAGGTAT
Source organism: Rhina ancylostomus (assembly GCA_030265395.1). Classification (NCBI taxonomy): domain Eukaryota; kingdom Metazoa; phylum Chordata; class Chondrichthyes; order Rhinopristiformes; family Rhinidae; genus Rhina; species Rhina ancylostomus. Next base: position 24,362,122 of record JARFYF010000058.1, on the reverse strand, counting down.
GATGGAATTAACGTTATTAGATCACTTATTGAAAACTTATCCTGCAGTATTATCAACATGCATCATCAGCTATTGCCATTCCATAAACATCATGCCAGCAAAGTCTCACAGTAGCTATTTGCTGTATTGGAAGGACAGGAAAAGGAACCAAGAAACCCCTAAAAAAAATAGCAGAGCGTGCAATACAAACCAGTTCATGGCTGCTTAGCAATTATGGCCCAACTGCTGCAGAAGAGAAATGGTGGACACCCGAAGTTGTGTGCAAAATGCTACATGGAAACCTGGGTACATCTTGAATGAGAACAGAAATACATAATGATCTCCTAAATTTCTTACACTTTAATCATAGTGGATGGGAATTTGCACACATTTTAAACATAGCAAACCGGCTCAAACACTTTTCCCGTCTCCCATACCCTTTGTCCTCATAAGGAAACAAGTTAACTTGGTAATTATTAACTGGTAACCTTATTGGCATGGAACTCTTGACCCTTTAACTATCTACTCATACCAGTAACTTGTGATTAATGACACATTTCTAATTTATTTCTGAAACATGGCATTGCCAGCAAGCCAAGCACTTTTTGTCCCTCTCCAATTGCTCAAGATAGTGGTGTTAAACTACCCTGAACTACTGCAATCAATATGATGAAGATACTCACATAGGTAGTGAATTCCAGTGCAGATGTAGGGTCACTGACACAAACGTGACTCTGTTTTCCCTCTCTGTAGAGAAATGCCATCTGGCCTGCTGACCATCTCTGTCTATCTGCTATTGAATTCCTCATCAAAAGGATGGTGGCATTTTCAAGTTAGAATGAGGTGCAACCTGAAGGTGAACTTGCAAGAAGTGGTATCCCACTGCTCATTGCCTTTGTCCTACTGGGCCATGCAGTTTCAGATTTAATTTTTTTTAATTTAAATTTTATTTACAGCGTGGTAACAGGCCCTTCCGGCCCAACGAGTCTGTGCCGCCCATTTTAAACCCCAAATTAACCTACCCGTACGTCTTTAGAATGTGGGAGGAAACCCACACAGACACAGGAGAATGTACTAACTCCTTACAGACAGCGATGGGAATCAAACTCTTATCGCTGGTGCTGTAATATAGTCGCACTAGCCGCTACGCTACCGTGCCGCCCCTAAACTGCTATTGAAAAACTTCAGCAAATTATTGCTGTGCATCTTGTGGATGGCAGATACCACAGCCACAAAGCAGATGATGGATCAGTACCAATCAAGTAGGCTGCTCTGTCCTACACAGCATTGAGTTTCTCAAGTTTGTTAGAAATGAACACATCCAAGCAAGTGGAGATTAGACATTCTATCACATTTCTGCCTTATATCTTGCAAACAGTGGGAAATTAGATGAATCACTCATCACAGAACACCAAGCGTCTGGAGTGGTCTTGCAGCCACAGCATGTTTCTAGCTGATGCTTTTAAATTTCTAATCAAAGATTCCGATTGATTTCAATTTTAACAGAGCTTCTTAATTCCACACTTGATCAAATGCCACTTTGTCGTCATGTGCATTCACTCTTCCCCATTGCATAAAGCTGGTCCACACATAGGCCAAGGTTGCAAAGATGCCTAAAGCCAAGTGGTCCAACCAAAAATTGAACTGATCATTGCTAACCAGGATATTATCAGCAGGTGCCACTTTCATCAGTATACTAATGACTCAGTAGTGCACTGATGAGGCACTTTAATAAACAAATTTAGATCTGTTCTAAATTGCAGACATTGCATCCCTGGAAATCTTAAATATAATCATGTGGGTACTGATATTGCTACTGTTCAGTAACAGTTTAGATAGAAATGCAGCTACTGCTGGAACACATCAAGTTTGAGATGTTGACAAGGTATATTATCTCTGCTAATATCTACTCTGCTCAGCCCATTCTTGCAAACAAATTATATTGATTGAAGTCAACTTCTGCAATGATAGGAATTTCAAGAGAAGGCCAAGATGGATCACCAACTCAGCACTTTATAACTGAAGATAATTAAGCACATCAGCATCAACTTTGCCACTTATGTTTTGGGCTCCACTATGAGGATAGGGGCATTTATGGAACCACCTCCTTTCGTTGTGCCCATCCACAGCCATTCAAGAATGGATATGGCTTCAGATTGCAAACTTTTGATCTACCTGTTTGTTGTGGGATTATTTAGCTTCCATTGAAGTAGTAGTTTACTTTTGTGTTGAAGCTGCAGCTTTAAATTACTAACATTAAATAGAAATCAATGCTGTGACTACAGTCACCTATAAGAAAAACACACTGGCCTCATTATGCCCTCAAAAATAGCTGTACTTTTGTACAGAAAGTTCTGATCATAGAAAATTGCAGATTAAAGGAAAAGAAGAAATATGGCAGTGCATAATCAAGTTTCCTTCATGATTCCTTAGTTCAGTTATAATTTGCTTCCATTGGAAAAGGAATTGTATTTCCAGTTGTTAGCTTGCCCCTTAGTGGTAGGTCAATTTCAAACAATGCTAATACCAGTTAGCAATTGCACTGTAGTAAAACAAACATTCTGCACAACAGGTGCATAAAAGGTCAAGTATAACCAGTAAAATGTGTACAAAATATCCAGTAGGTAAAGGAGATCATCACATATTTCCAGTCCTTTTATAAATTTAATCATGCCACTCATCTTATATTGCACATGAAGTTCCAACCTTTACCATGTGAGTGCAGTGACAATTACTACACACAAAAGCAAAATGCTGAAATACCAAAGCACTGGATTAACTCATGTAATGTAAAACTGAATTAGAACTACTGAAAAAGTTCAACAATTATAAAGGAGACTTCTATATGGTGGGATTATTTACTAAGCGTTTTATTTAAAGTAGCAATGAAGCATATGTACTATTTATCCATGAAGTACAAACAAAATGTTGATTTACCTTAAGATGCATTTTTCATGTCCTGTATATATAGTAGCAGCAGAGCATTAATAAATGTTATATTACAAAATCCTGAAAAACTTAAAATTAAAATAAAGGTGTATACTACACACAATATAGTAGTTTGGGCCAATTATGCAATTTTCACTATTATCGACTACTTATTCAAAACTGCTAGATCCACACCACCTATAGGGCACCTAATCATTATTCTCCTTTACTCCAAATTAGTTCTCAAATTGGAATTAAAATCCTTACCGATTCTATGGGCTTGTCCAAGGATGCCTGTTCAATCTCCAGATGTCCTTCTTCATATTGATCGAAGTGATTCCCCTTAAAAACAAAATCATGAAATATAGTAAAGATATACTGCAGAAAAACACTATTTGATCTCACTATCCAAGATGGCTTTGAAACATAACGATTCAAGCAGAAAAATGCAATCAGTGCTGGAATCAATAAAGCAGAGGTGCTGAATATTGTGCATTGTGCCTTACTTGCATTACTTTTAATTTGTAGGGTTGAAACATTAAACATAGTGCTGAAATTAAACAGCACACTTACTGAACAAGTGAACATTTAAATTCTATATATTTACAGTTCCATCTGAAATCTTATTTAAGCAATGAATATTCAATGAACCAGTTACAGAGCTGAATTCACAAGGATGAACTTTATCTGCAGTAGTATTTTGCACTACTATCCTTCCAAAAGTGCTCAACTCTGACAACTTCATTTGCATCTCAAATTTTAATCACTCCATATTTTACTAGATTAAAAAGAAAGTGATTCACAAATACACATTGTTATTTTAACAAAGTATCAATCTTAAAGATTTCTAGTTAGTTTCACCTCTGCCAAAGGATTTGCCAATCTTAATTAATTTGCATATTTTAAGTTCCTTCTAAATTTTCTCTCAGGAGAAAGTACAACAATGCAAAGCCAAATAATCAATAGACACATTGAAATAAGAGAATAAATGCAGCTGTGAAGTGACAAAAATTAAACCAAAAGAACAACATTCTACCCACTGAGAGACAGTGTGGGAAAAAACAAGGGAGAATTGATTAATAATTATGCAGATAATGGAGCAAGTGGGCAAGTGTGATACTTTTGGACAAGCCAGGTGGATGGCAGAGTTTAATCACATTACATTCACAATTCATCGATAAACTTTGTGACAAACCATAATCCACTTAGACTAACAGCTAGTTGATTACCAAAGCTAAGTAAATGCAAATTACTAATAAAAATTAACTAATGTTACTGTGGATACAATCCACTTTACTTTTGTCATGAAATGATTTTTGAAGCAACAAAAGTCAAGTGAATACCCAGAAATTATCAGAAATAATTCCATTAACTAATGACTGCCAATGATTTTTGGAGACAGATACAAGTTCCATGATCATCAAATATATTAGTTGAAAAATACAATGATGCTGGAGGAACTCAGCAGGAAACTCTGCTGAGTTTCTCCAGCATCATAGTGTTTTTCATCTAGATATTCTAGCATCTGCAGTCCTTTTTTTCTCCTATATTATTAGTGTAGTCTCACTATATTAGTGTGCAAACATTGAATACAGAGACATTCAAAGAATCAAAGACTATTTCATATAATTGTTTCCATGTGATATGCTGCAATTGTTCCAAGACTAAACAGAACCATTGATCAACATGTCTATGTAAGCAAGAGTTGCTTTTTATCACTGTGCCAAATTAACAAGTAGGTCAAATTCTTTATTTGTATCCAAATCTATTAAAATAGAATGTTACCGCATACAAAGAAAACTTACAAGAGTGGTATATTTTTTAAAAATCATGGAAGAATATCAGTACTAGTTTTTTTGTCTGCTACATCTTTCTGGGCACTCACATCAATGTGCAGCTGTTGTAATCTGTCCCTATTCTACAAGAAATACATTCACTCCCTTGACAATCACTACCAGCCACACAAATAGCATAAAAACTTCATTTAAGTATCACCAACATCACATACTACCATCAGACTACAGAATGTTGCTAGACTTTAATTACTAAGACAAAATGTACCTGCAAGAAAACTAAATGCTTCATTTGAAGAATTAAAAGTAAATTCCCATGATTTCATCAGGTGCCAAAGCCTTTATTGTAGTTAATAATCTCAGCCATTACTTCTGATCACTTAGAATGAACTAAATTGGTTGAATGCTTGCTCGAAGGAAGGAAGAGGTCAGAAGGAGGTCAAAATGAATTTACTTGGCACTTCTGAAGTTGGTTGCCATTCAAATGCTGCGTTCTGCAATTGTGGATGTTCTTAGAGTCCTGTTGACCCATTAGTTGTTTAATCATCCTTCACTATTTACATCTTGATGTATGCATGCTTGGATCTGATTCACTGGTTGAGGAATTATTAACTGTTTAAAACATGATGACTTCACTATCGAGCATGCATGCATGCAGACACATGATTTGTCTTCACCAGTTTGCTCCTCATTTTAAGATAAAGCTCTTGCTGTTCCAAGCATGACCTTCCTTACTGGACCTCTGCTTGATGGTAATTGAAGAGTAAGGGATATGCCAGCCACCAAGTTACGGACTAAATAAAACCCAAATGCTTGACTAATTTTGAACTTTCAGATCAAAATTGAATTTATTGCATCAAGTACCTGGTGCAAATGCAGCAGGTAAATGGGTGAAGACTAATTCAATTAAGTTTATACATCATGTCAGTTCCATTTCCACATAGATTAGCTGCTTGACCCTAAAAGATCTCACCACCTCACTCAGTGGACATACTATCAAGCTACTCTTGATGACGGACATTGAAATACTGGGTCCTTCCTAATCTTAGTACTTCCAAGTAGCATTCAACGTGGAAGAGTGCTAATTCATCAACTGAAGGAGGGTAATAATGTGGTAATTAGGAGGTAATCCTTTCCTGTGTTTAACCTATTGCTATGGGACATCATGAGGTTCAAAGTCAATGAGGACTCACAATGCCACTTCCTTCTAACTGTATACCACCATGACATACAAATTTGTGATGTGATGCTACAGGAGAATGGTATGACGATGGTTGCATAGCTTCCCACGTTTTTCTCAGATTTGTGCATGCCTCAATTCTTAGTTCAGCCAGATGATTTTGTTGAAGAATTTGCAGTAAAGTTTCAGCAATGACTGGACTGCAAAACCCAAGGCTTCTATACAGTTCTTAACTTGTTTGATACTGTGAGAAATTTAAAACTCTTAAAAATTTTGTAAGTAATTAAAATATATAAAAATGCAATAAAACATACAAATCAATTAAAACTAGTATTAGAGGAAAGAATTAAAAATACAACACTCGCCTTCCCAATTCTCTGGGTCACAATACGCCACTGAAAGGCTGGGGTCTCCAAATCTACACCAGGTCTGTTTTGACCAGTGTACAGAGAAGTGGATTACCCTGAGTCCACACTATTGTTAATTTTTCCCAGTTTCAACCACTCCTGGAAATTTCATTCTTAACTGATGTGACATAGCAGTTGTTTCTCTGTAGTGCTGAGATTTACTCCCTTTCTCCAGGAGCAAATAGTTGAAGAACTCAAAAATCAAAACCTAACCTCAAATTTCTCAGCCAATAAAATCTGTATTCCTGTTCACTGTAATTCTGCATTCTTATTCATCAATATTCAGATCCCTGGATTAATTGGAATACCGAATGCAATAATAGGCATTACATTCCAACAAGACAATTTACAGAATATGAACAATTGCTAGTTTCAATTTGTTTTAGCATTTTTCATGGTTAACAACAAAGGTTCCCACAAACACAGATTATGACCAGATAGTCGATTTTTGGGACAAAAATTTCAGGTTCATGACAGATAATTCCCCATCTCTTTCAAAATAGTTCCTTAGGATCCTTTATCTCTATGTAAAATGCACGGGACCCATTTTTAACATCAAAACCCAAGGATGGCACCTCTGGCAATAATACAGCCCCTTAGTGCCACATTAGTGCCAGCTGAGAATTTTAAGGTCATGTCTCTGGTTCACAAGGTAAGGGAGCAGAAGTAGGCCATTCGGCCCATCGAGTCCACTCCAAGGAAAAGGGAAAAAGAGAAAAGAAATGAGAAAGGAGAAGTGGGGGGGGGG
>JARFYF010000058.1:24257877-24269082 GCA_030265395.1 Rhina ancylostomus | reverse complement strand
TGGATAGAGTGGACGTGGAGAGGATGTTTCCAGTAGTGGGAGAGTCTCGGACCAGAGGGCACAGCCTCAGAATAGAACGATGTCCCTTTAGAACTGAAATGAGGAGAAATATCTTTCACCAGAGGGTGGTGAATCTGGAATTAATGTCAACAGAGTTGTGGAGGCCAAGTCATTGGGTATATTTGAAGCAGAGGTTGATTAGTAAGGGCATCAAAGGTTACAGTAAGAAGGCTGGAGAATGGGGTTGAGTGGGAAAAATCCACCATGACTGAATGGTGGAGCAGACTCAATGGGCTGAATGGCCTAACTCTGTGCCTATGGTCTATAGCTTAAAGTTGTGATTTGAAATGGGCAGGAATCCAGGAGTGAAGGGAAGTATATTAATGGCAGAGTAGGTACACAGCATACAATGCCCTACTCCTGTTTAGATTTCTGGTCTTTGCTGGCTGACAATCAACAGTAAGGCCATTATCAGAGGAGTGGTTGTTGGATTATTAAACTGCTATTAGCATGCATGATGGGGAGAAGTTTGTTAATGAGTGCCTTAATGTCTGGGTGTTGTGCCCGTCATGGTTGAATGACAGTGTGCAACAAGGCTCTCCTGGCAATGAGAAACAGCTTTTCCTCTTCATACCTCCTGCACAAACTCTCCAATATCCACTTCCCCCTGACCCATGTCACTCAATAGCTCCAACTGTTGTGGATGTGAAATATCTCCCCCTTGAGAAACACTGGTTGCTTTTGAGTGGTTCAAACCAATCTCAAATGGAGACACTAAAGATAATAATAACACATTGTGATCTGGCACCCACTTTCTATGGCTTCCAATTAGGCCCACCCGACCTCACTCAATGTGGTTTTACTGATCGTCATGTTTCCTGAGGACAGCATTGTGCCTGAGGCTCAGTTAAGGAAACACCCTGCTCCACTTTAATCTATCTCCACAAATAATTGAGTAATTCTTCCTATGAGCAGACTAAAGTGCTCACTCTTCTCTCTTGCTGCACAGAGCCAGTAGTAATTCTAGGCAATGAGCATAATTTCTCTTGGCATTGTTCCCTTCTGCTAATGTTACTGTCCAGTTAATAAATAGCTCTCAGAACCAGTGCAGTGATTTAATTCATCATCAAAATGGGATAAAACCACTTTGTTGCTTTCTTCCTCTAAGGAAATAGGATACTTGGAATATTTACATCTGAATTATCTCCCAACTTCTGATCTTGCCCCCATTGGGATGTACCTCAGATGGTGGCAGGATGTCCAGTTCTGGAGGTCTCCTTACAATGTAAATCCCACCAATAGGCCTGGTGTATTTGGTGAGTGGTAATTGGTTTATTATTGGACATGTATTGAGATGCAATGAAAAGCTTTGTTTTGTGTGCCATCCAGACAGATCATTCCATGCATTGAGGTAGTACAAAGGGAAAAATGATGACAAAATGCAGGATATAGTGTTGCAGTTATGGAGTATGTGTTGTGCAGGTAAACAATCAGGTGCAAGGGCCATGATGAGGTATACAGAGAGATCAGATCATCTTTAGGTCAGGTCATCAGGGGGTGAAGTGACATCATATATTCATATGGTGCAAGTACCAGATGTAGGGTGTTTCCTGCTGATAGAATAAACACCCTTGTTGGAAGCTCCTGTGTCCTCTCCTTGTAGGTAGTTTATTCAACTCCAGTTGTATCCATGGTCCTCATTAAAGTACATTATAATAGATGACAAGGATCAGAAATTTGAGTAAATCGTAGAGGAAAAGAATCATCATTGTATCGTTGAGCAGTGTTCTAACCTTGTGAAAATGAGGCCACAAGGAAAAACTGGCAAATGGCTGCAGAAGACGAGCCCTGAAGGTTCACTCTACTAACTGCAGGCTGAGAATGTGCATTTACATGGGTTGCATGTGTCAGACCAAAGGCTGACATACTGGTGCTTTTCAATGTGTAAGAGCAACAGTCCTTCTTGAAGAGAACAAATTTGAATGAAATGCCACACCGTGAATGGATTAATTTAGAATGCTCATTTATTGTCAATGAAAGGCACTTTTCACTTCTGAAAGGATTCCTTCCTTCCTTTCCAGGAAAATGAATTTTGTGCATTACTTTGTGCCTTGAGGACACCAGCTTGGAGAGTATTAGTGAAAACCACTGAGTGACTTCCAGGGATTTCGGGCAGAACTGACCTCACTTCTTTACCCAAATTCAACTGGAGCTGTGGTTCAGTATCCTATCTGGATACATCATGGCTTGGTATGGCAACTGCTCTGCCTGGGACTGCAAGAAACAGTTGTGGACGTAGCCCAGCGTGTCATGGAAACAAGTCTCCCTTTCTTGGACTCTGTCTTTATCTCTCACTGCCTCAAAAACATCCAGCATAATCAAAGACCCCACCCACCAGGTCATTCTCTTCTCATTCTTGCATATGATCACCTTTCACCCCTTGCTTAACTAGTATTTATTACCCTCTGCCTCAAAGGCTCCACGTTCACTACCGTTTGTGGAAAAGAGTTACTTCTGTCAGAGAGAAAATAGTTTACCTCATCTGTCTTAAAGGGTGACATTTTCTTTTTGAACTGTGGTCCTTGCTGTTAGATCTATCCACAAAATGAACTTTTCCATGTTGTCATGACCCATTAGGAAGTGATGATTCAATCAAGTCTTCTAAACTGCATTGAGTACATGCCTAGACCACCCAATCTTTCCTATAAAGCATTTCAGTTATTAAGCAAGTAAACATTCTCTGAATTGCTTCCAATGCACTAGTATCCTTTCATGAACAGGAGACCAAAACTGCACAAACTCCAGATGTGGTCTCACCAATGCCCTATATAATGGAATCATAACATCTATACTTTGTATTCAATTCCCCCAGCAATAAAGCTAGCATTCTGTTAGTTTTCCTAATTACATGCTGCACCTGGGTACTAGTCCTTTGTGAATCGTCCACAAGAACACCCAGATCCCTCAGCAGCGCAGAGTTCTGCAATCTCTCATCATTTGGATCTCTTTATATTTCTTGCCAAAATGAACAATTCCACTTTATACTTTTATGCAGCACGCTACAGATATTGTTGCTCTTGGTGTCCATGTGCAATTATTGTGAAAGCTAAGATCTTACAAGAAAAGCATAGCCAGGGTTATAGTCATTCAGCATGGAAACAGGCCCTTTGGCCCAACTCATCCATGCTGACCCATCTAAACTAGTCCTATTTGCCTCCTCCCTCTAAACCTCTCCTACTCGCGTACCTGTCCAACTGTCTTTTAAATGTTATTGTACCTGCCTCAATTATTCCTCTGGCAGCTCGTTCCATATATGGACCACCCTGTGTGCGGAAAAAGTTGCCCCTCAGGATCCTATTAAATCTTTCTCCTCTCATCTTAAACTTATGCCTTCTAGTTCTTGATTCCCCAGTCCTGGGAAAAAGACTGTTCCTTGTGAACATGCGCCCCCCCCACCTGTGCCAACGTTGTGTTGAATAGAGCCACAAGCTTGGCTCCTTTCACTGGCAACTGGTAAATTTTTTAAATTCAGATTTTTAAAGACATTTGGAATAAAAAGCTAATATTACTAATAATGAGGATAAAATATCTAGATTCTTAATGTTCTTCTGAAAAAAGGCTAATGATTCAGTGCTGCCCAAACACTATGAACAAAATTGCTGTTTTCGGAAGCTGTAGCTCTGAGCTCCCCTGGGCAGTTAAGATGTGCAATAAGTGTTGGCCACACTGTGACTGAATTAAACGTTGCGTGGAATGTTTAATAGCCAGTAAAATAGAGCTGGGGAACAGTTCAGTCGTAAGGGGTTTGAGGGACCCTACTCCCATGCTCTACAGGTGAAAGTGAAACTCACCATCACAACCCAGGTAGGGGGATGGAGTTTGAAGTTGCTACCAAGAGTTGAATCAGCGCCTCTGGGGAGAAGTGAAAAGAAGAGTCCTTTAAATAAAAACCTTACAAGGAATCAATGCCTTGATTAAACACCACTGGGTCTTCTTGGAAAATTTAAGGGTGTGACTCTTTCATCAAATAGGTGTGTTTGTTGGACACCATGGTCTTGGTGAGTGGTTTTAAAGTGACTGTACTTGCTGTGGCCTTGAGATGCTCTGTGTGGCAAATTATAATGTATTACACAATCTCCAGTTGATTCCCATTGATTGTGGGAACTGATCACTTACTCATGGGGTTTTACAGAAACATTTAAGGTCATGCCTTTCATTCCTCTGGATCCACAGATGGGTGTCGACATCTCGTATATCAAACATTGCAAGTTCTAGTCCACCTATATGGGTGTGGAGGTTATCCAAGGAGGCAGAACACTTATGATTGTAGCTTTCCTGGCTTCTGCTACCAATTTTAATTGCACCCAAGGCTGAAAGGATGCAGAACTTTTCCATAGTGGGGGATAGTGATAAAGTCACACCACATGGCGACAGGCCCTTTGGCCCAACCAGTTCACGCTGACCAAGATAACCATCTAAGCTAGTCCCGTTTGGCCCACATCCCTCTAAATCTGCTGTTACCCCAACCTTTGGGTACAAGGAGAATGGTGAGTGGCTACACTAAGGTGGAAGCTGGGGGTGGGTGGAGTGATATGTGGGTGAAGATTGAAGCCTGGGAGGGGTTGGGGTGGTGGGAGATCAATGGTTGGGACTGCTGCCATGTAGGGGAGGCCAAGGAAAAAATCTTTCTGCACAGAATGGTTGATATCTGGAACTTGCTGCCAGAGGAGGTGATGGAAACAGATACGATCACTACATTTAAGAGCCATTAAGACAGGGACTTAAATAAGCAAGGCAAAGGAGGAGTCAGACCCAATACAGGCAAATGGGATTAGTGTTGATTTGCAAAAAGGTTGACATGAATGTGGTAGGCAAAAGGACCTGTTTCTGGGCTCTACCACTCTGAGTCTATGATACTGACTCTTGACTTATCCCTCAAGATCAGTGCTGTAATGGGAAAGCCTTGTTAATCCCAGACATAGCCAATGGTGGCTAACCCCAGGGCAACCATCTCTAGGATCCTCAGCAATAGTAATGCCATGGGGATATTAATGGGGAATAATGTCATCTCACACTCAACTACTGTGGGCATCCTGTGTAGAGGACAAGCTTGCATAACATAAAGTCACCAGTAATCACATGCTATTTATGTAGGGGAAGTAACATCAGCGATGGCCACAATCTGATCACAAGCTCATCATGTGGAGATGATTGTGGTGAATTGGTACCGCTACAACAATAGATCTCTAAGTATGAATCAGCATGCAATGGAGTTCTAGCTTGAGCCATGGAAACTGGCAAAAAATATGAAATAAATTAAGTATGCAATTACTCAGGCTCAAGGATACCTTCTACCCTGCTGTTATGGACCCTCATGCTAAAGATGAATTCTTGATCTTCCTGATCTACCTTGTTGCGGCCCTTGCATTTTATTTGTCTACCTGCACTGCACTTTCTCTGTAACTGCAACTCTATATATTCTGCATTTTTTTTACCTCAATGTGCTTGTGTATGGTTGAGTGAGCTAGGGCTATTCTCTTTGGAGAGAAGGAGGATGAGAGGTGACTTGATAGAGGTGTACAAGATGATAAGAGGCATAGATCGAGTGGACAATCAGACTTTTACCCAGGGTGAAAATGGCTCACGTGAGGGGACAAAATTTAAAATGATTGGAGGAAGGTCTAAGGGGGATGTCAGGGGTAACTATTTTACACAGTGGTGGGTGCATGGATCACACTGCCGGCAGAAGTTGTGGGGGCAGATACATTAGGGACATTTAAGAAGCCCTTGGATAGACACATGAATGATAGAGAAAGGGGAGCAATGTGGGAGGGAAGGGTTGGATAGATCTTGGAGCAGGATAAAATATCAGCACAACATTGTGGGGGGAAAAAGGGCCTGTACTGTGCTATAGTGTTTTATGTTCTATGTGACAATAATAAACCAAACCAAACTGTGGGTGATTTCTGGCTATTGAAGCACAATTAGACACTATTTCAAGAGTACAATTACATTGTTCAGACCTGTGGGTGGTGTGTGTGCATCTGGGTAAGTGCTGGGCATGGGGTAAGGAGAAACTGACTGGACACAAGGTTGTGCATTTGCCTTTCAAACCATTCCCTCTGAGCTCCACTGCCCCATTCCAGCCTGTTAAACTACCTTCAGATCCTTCTACGATATAATTGTTTATTGGCTGGCAGATGTATGACAAATCACAGGCTCGCTCTGGTCACAGGCACATTGAGTGTAGCTCTTCCCATCTGAACTGACCAAGCTCACCACAGTTTTCTAGCATTTACTTAAATTTGGTGCTGATGCAGCCATTTGTGGAGAGGTGGGTATTCCCAGTGAAGGTTCCTGATTTTTTTTTTAATGTGTAGGGAAGTGAGAGAGAGAATAGATCACAGGGAAGTAAGTGGGTGAATGGGACTGATGGAAATATTCTGAGAGCTGGCATAGACTTGATGGGCCAAATGGCCTCCTATATTGTGAGAAATATAAATAAGAATCATATTAACTTGCCCAAAGGTTGTTTTTTAAAAAGAGGCAAAAGTAAAGGAAATTGTAATATGGGGAGAGGAACCTGTTTTTGGCCAAAGAATGGGTGGCTCTGTTTGCCACTTCACGATGCACACTTCCCTAACAGAGACCATGAGATGTCTGCCTGTTCAAGGAGAGAGGGTAGGAACGTCAAACAGCACAACTTTTCTGGTTAATCTTGCTTCTTAATCAACAATATCACAGCGGACAACTATCTGTTTGTGTGCAAGTTAACTATTCATTTTGTCTTAAGCGATGACAACTGCACAGTAACTCAGTGAATGCAAAGCAGTTTGGGATGTCTTAACTAAATACAATCATTCTTTATCACAAACTTTAGTGGCTGTCTTGCAACTGAATAAATACTGGCCTCTTGTGGTGTTTGTGTGTCAGTACACCATTACTGAATAAAACTATTATTCATGCAGAGAAAAGCTAATCAATAGTGTGGGAGGTTAGACCTTTTATCTGAGGTAAATATATGGCTCTTTCTGATTATTATTACATTAGGTTCATTTTAAAGAAAAGTCATCCCATCAATTGTAATAAATGACTCAACAGTCTCCACAAAATAAAGTTCACATTTTTAAACAGTGGCTCATTTTCAAATATTTTCTAGACAGGTAGCAGGAGCAGCAACACAGAGAACAACCAAGGGGCTGGAGTCTGGCAACAGATTGTAGCGGAGCACTCCAGAAAACCAAACTGTGACTACTGGGAATTAGAATCACATTGCTGGGAATGGGTCAGCAGGTCCCCCCCTGTGTGTGAGGAGAGAGAAGCCAGGCTGTGGTGTACAATCTTTGTCAGAACTGAACAAGGAGAAAAGCAGCAACAAATCCTTATAAAATTAATTGAAACAATACTGTGAAGGAGCAAAGTACAGGTGAAAGCTTGGAGTGCACATATAGTAAATACAACAGACTTTTTGACCCACCAAGTCCACAATGACCATCAAGCACCCATTTACTCTAATCCTACACTGATCCCATTTTATTCTCCCCACATTCCCATCAACTCTCCAGTTTCTACCAATCACCTGCACGCTAGAGGCAATACACGACCGACATCTATGTGATGTGGGAGGAAACAGGAGCACCTGGGGGACACCCGGATGGCCTCAGGGAGAACATGTAAATTCCAAGCTGAGAGCTCCTGAGGTCAGGATTGAACCCACATCTCTGAAGCTGTGAGGCAGCAGCTGTGCCACTGTGCTGTCCAGTTCTTTGTATCTAATGTTTAGATTTTTCTGTCACTGGTCTAGGACACAGTGGGGGTGGTGAATAGATTTTGGGTGGCACAGTAGCACAGCTAATGTGAGTGTGTGTGTATAAAGTTTGCATGTTCTCTGTGACCAGTGGATTTCCTCTGGGTGCTTTGATTTCCTCCTACATCCCAAAACCGTGCTGGTTGACAGGATAGTTGGCCACTGGAAATTACTTCTGGTGTGTAGATGACTGGTAGAATTTGGGAGAAGTTGATGAAAATGTGGGGAAAAGTAATAAATGAGATTGATGTAGGATTAATGTAAATGGGTGCTTGATGGTTGGCATGGACTTGGTGGGCCGAAGGGCCTGTTTCTGTGACGTATCGCTCTCTGACTCAATGACTCTATTTGAGATCTTGCCGGAGAGGTTGACCAAGACATGTTTTGTTTTCCTCTTTGCAGACACTGAGTGACTTGTTGTGTTAATACCCATTTACTGCTTTAAACTGTGAGAACATCTTGAAAAGGTCCACCATCTGTTCATATTGCACACAGGCTGGTGGGTGTTACAGGATCAGAATGAGTGGATGGAAGAACATTGTGTCTGTAGATGGCACCAGAGTAGGAAGGTGAGTGGAGGGGGGAGGAGTGTGCTTGGGATGGGGAAAAGCTGCACTTTTCAGAAAATCAGGAGAAATTCCCCAGAGATTCTGTCTCATGCAATAATTTAGAAAAACAATCTTTTCAGCCTGCATCAGGGTTCATCAGTGGTAAAAGGTCCTGTCTGTTTAACCTTCTGTTCTGCAATGTTAAATTTGGAGGAGTTAAAGTACAATGCTTGTGGCCTCATTAATAGTTTCAGTTCGGATCAGGCTCTGAGTGCAGGTTACTTCCCATTTCCAAACCTGCCAGTGGTAGAAGTTGTGATGTTTCTCTTGTAGCCACCCAGGCTTATTCCAATGTGTAGGTGTCCCAGGGCTCAAATTCCTCCAGTTGGACTGGCTTTTTGTAAAAGCACTCAAAAAATATCAAACCTGACAACTGTGCACTTAAAGCTCACCAGGAGAAATTCAATAAATCCCAAGAGGCTAACCAAATCCAGGAAAGACCACAGTTGCCAGTGCAGTAATCCCACTTCAGTACATCGACACAGTAACAGTGATATCTTCACAGCTGAATCTAGTGAGTTACCTCCAGGAGGCATTCACTCAACCTCAGTGATACACCTTGTGCAAAAGCCTCGAATGAGACTACATTGTATTGTCCAGGATCCACACACACCACTTTGCAATGAATACACAACACCATGCTGAAACACAAAGGGTCTTCAACCAGTTACCATCATTCTGTTTCTCCACAAATGTTGCCTGACCTGTTAAGTGTTCCCATCATTTTCTGTTTCTGATCATGAAAAGCAAAACCAACAGCTTTAAAAGCTGCCAGATTACACCTCAATATATATTTCCTCAAGATTTCCAAAAAATACATGTCATTGAATTAAAAAGAGAAAGCAAGTTAGATTCTCAATTTCTCATTGATCCATTCAGATCACATGCATCCCAACAACTACTGTACAATCTAATGAACATATTGGGCTGGATCTTTTGCACTTGGATCCCCTCTGCCCTCACATATCCATACTTACCTGGGTTAAATGCAGAAGAGCCAACTCACTTTCCCTTCTTACCCAAGTCCGGAGGTGAGGTCCAAATAATAACTAAGCCTCAGGCAGTACTCTGCTGAGTTCCATCCCTGCAATACCCCAACAGCCTTTGTCAGCTCTGAAAACCATCAAAGAACTTAACAGATTGTAAATGTCTGACATTCAGACACAACTTCATTAAAATGTGTTAATGATTTAAAAAATAAACAAGAAGTTAATTAGCCAAAAAACACTTCATTAAAATCCTTAAAAATAATTAGGAACTTTAAGCTAAAGCAAAACAATGTTAAACTTAATTTTCTCTTTCCCGTCTGTTGTACACACCTGGAGTCGCATGCAACAAACAGTCTGCTGGGGGACTCAATGGATCGAGCAGCATCTGTAGGAGGAAAAGAATTGTTGATGTTTCCGTCCCTCCTTAGTCAATTGATCACCTCAACTCCTGTCTCACCACTCACCCTCTCCTCTTTATACTGACTATCTCACCTCTCCACTCTCAGTCCTGATGCAGCATTTTGACTTGAGAAGTTTGACAATTCCTTTTCTCCCACAGATGCTGCCTGATCCACTGAGTTCCTCCAGCAGATTGCTTGTTGCTTCAGCTTCCTGCATCTGCGGTCTCTTGTGTCTCTAAACCTAGACTCTCTACTGAAATCAGTTGGATCTGAGATCCTGTGTTGGGTTTAACTTGCCATTCCATGCTGGGCGATCCAAACAAAACGGGGCCCTGTTGCTGGTGTTGGTGTGGAGTCCAGCTACAGAGGATTGTGACAAACATCACCATCTGTCATTTAGTGAGTCTTGCACAAACCAAGCCAAACTGCCTGCAAAACTTAGTGTGATGCAGCCTATTAAACACACATTGGTCTACGATTGGAGGGAAGGATAGAGTGACTTGGGAATCTGCTTATGTCTCCCTTGGGAGTGCCTTAAGGAGGAAAACAAAGTCTGAAGTTTAAGGGAGTGTGTTCCGAAGCTGAGGCAAATCACTACAGTTGGGGCGGAAAAAAGGAATCGGGTACAAAAAGGGCAGAATTAGAGGCACACAGAGTGGCTGGAGGTGGTTAGAGAGATTAAGAGGAGGGTATTGAAGGGCAAAGAGTGAATGAGTTAAGACATGGGCAACAGTGTACAGTGCGTTGCTTCTGGCCACATGAAGAAGAACAACCTCATTACAGATGGATTCTCTTGTCAGCATTTTTGAAAATGATTTCACAACATAGACTTTCTCTGGAATGCAGACCCGGGAAAGGAAGGAAAAGAATGTCTTTATTTGTGTATGCAAAGGATGGAATAAATTACACCTCATGCAGAAATACCACAGCAGGCTAGGGTAAATAATGCAAGTGCCTGACCCATGCATCACTATATAAATCTGTTAGGAGTTAGATATTGAGACAGGTCAATAAACCTCGGAATACAAACAGCGGCCATTTTTGTTATTAACACACCATCAATCTATAATGGCCTGTGAGTGAACCAGTGGGGGAAAACAGCTCTGCCTCACCTCAGATGTAATAGCATTTGTCGGCTTTTTTTTATAAATGGAGTGTTCAAGGCAGAGATCCTGTTCACTTTGAATCGAAAGTCATTTATCTGAATGTCAGCACTTCAGCCCAATCTTTGCCAAGAGGTGCATTAGGCTGCAAGAGGCAGGAAGGATGGGGAGAGGCAAATTGTAAGGAACAGAATGAAGGAAAACAGTAATTTACACATTGATAACCAGCTCTAAGAGTGTGTCTGTGTGGGGCGCCAACACTAAATACACAGTAAAAAAAAATTCAAATGCTAAAAA
>JARFYF010000058.1:24111142-24124884 GCA_030265395.1 Rhina ancylostomus | reverse complement strand
TATCCTATCCACCTTGAACTTCACTTCAACTTATGGTTTGACATAGTTTTACACCAGAGTAGAATCTGAGAGTGAATAGCTGGTGCCCATGCAGGTGGCTGCAGGCAGCAGCTCCAAGAGGTGGATCAGCCAGGTTTATTTGAGAGTTTTCAATTCCATAATAAAATCACCCTCAGAATGTCTCTGAAGTTTAAAATATAAACCTGCCAATGAAATCCAAGGGTCATTTCACAATCACTGCAGTTTTAAGTGTTGTCCGCAACACTTCTGTTATGAGTCTCTCAAGCCTGATTGCTGAAAGCAGTATCCTTTGTATAGCTTTACCCTTGAGATTCTTGCAGTCTGACTGTACACAGAAGTAACAGGCCAAATCATTTCCCAATGATCCATGCTTTTTTCCCTGATTGCATGCCATCAGTTCAATGCCAAAGACAACATGCATTCCACTCTCTTATTTGAATTTGCATCATTATGTCTGGAACCCAATAGATGAGATAGAGGGGAAAAAAAGCAGTGGGAATGTTTGAAAGAGAAGGAATCGTATTACTGAAAATCGATCCATCAGATGGTTCTTCCCCTGTTCATTCACCCTCCCAGTTCAAGAGCATCTGTTCTGTCATCTTAATTATTCCAACAGCAGAATGAAGCCACTGAAGGGGAGAATCCAGTCCCTGCACTCAGACAAAGCAGGTGCTGTTCGGCTCAGACAGAGGCCCCGGTGAAAGCAGGTCACTGGGGTTAGTGACCGGTGCTTCATCTACTGGCCCACGATAAAATGAGAAAGGCAAACCAAGAATGAGAAGTAATATATGGGCTGGGAATTCCTCGGAGAGTTGTGAGCAGTAATAATGCTGTGAACATTTTGTGTGTCACATATCTGAAGTCATCTTTTACGTCCTGCTTACGATTTTATCAGTAGGAATAAACAGAAAAAGTCTCCATTGATGCAGTTACAATGTTATTGTTATTTGTGGCACTTGCAGTTCATCCTTTAGACGAATTTAAGTCTTAATCTCAAGAATTTTTTCCACATAAGAAACATTTGTGTTGCTGCTTAAGCTAATATTTGTAAAACTGCAGTCTCTTCCATTAGCTCTTTGTCGCAATTTCAAATTCCCAAAACTTTTATCTCACTTGGGTGACTTTTGATTCAACTATCAGGAAATTTTTGTGCAGTTTTAGTTTTGGGTTTGCTAATATTTGCACCTTCTGTGATATTCTGTTGGGGTCATTAAAGCAGAATTCATAACCATCTGGTCAAATGCACATAAGAGGATCAATAAAGGAGATATTTGGTACATGTAAACCCAATGCAAGAGATTCAGGACAAAGTCAGCGACTGGTGCTATTTTACAACAGTTCAATATATCTCATAAACCAGGAAAACACATTAAATATTTAATGCAAAATACAACCTATTGTAAGTTTCAAGATTTGTTTCAAAGTTGGATTGAAGATGCTAATGATATTTTTGTAGCGAGGAGCACCTGTACATGTATGAGGAAGGAACAGAGTGAAAATCTGAACTGCAGTAGCAGTAAGGTGATGTGGTGAAAATAGAGGGAGAGTGGAATCAAGACTTGTAC
This sequence comes from Rhina ancylostomus, assembly GCA_030265395.1. NCBI lineage: Eukaryota > Metazoa > Chordata > Chondrichthyes > Rhinopristiformes > Rhinidae > Rhina > Rhina ancylostomus. The sequence continues at coordinate 24,123,298 of JARFYF010000058.1, read as the reverse complement.
CAAGGATCAGATCAGCAAGGCAAGACCCAAGGCCCTTCAGAACTGGGAAATTTAATATCCTACAAAAGATGGCAAAGGAACCCTCTAATCACCAACATGCCTTTAGCCTAAGTAAGGAAAAGAATCAAACTGGTCTTGATGACTATCTGATGCCTGTGCTGGAAATATTGTACACAATACAGGTAAAACCATAGAGCCATACAATGTAGAAATAGGCCCTTCAGTTTACCATGTCTATGCTGGCCAACAAATATCTATCAGCACTAAAATAAAAACAAAAAGTGCTGGAAGTACTCAGAAGTCAGGCCGCATCTGTGGGAGGAGAAATAAAGTTAACGCTTCAAGTCAAAGACCCTTCATCAGAACAGGCAAGGAGACAAAAGAGGCTTGTTAAACTGCAGGGAGGGTGGTTGGGTGGATGCCTGACAGGGTAAAACCAGAGTGGCTATGGAGATAAGCTGCAACTAAAGTTATCTGGTCAATGAGTGAATAGGAGCAGTTAGAGTGAGAACAGAGACAAAGGAACATAAACAGAAGAATGTAGGAGGATTAGGTATGTCCTCCAATCCCAGAAGAGGAAAAAAAGAAAAAGTGGAGAATACTAAGCATGTCATGGTTCCAAGTGCTGGCCCTCAATTCAGCTCCATTGATGGTGCCTTGTTGTATAGCACATTGATTCCATGCACTACTAATTGCATAACAACACACACCTGAGCTCCATCAGAGATCTAGCATAAGAACCCTGGTTTCTCTGGCACTAGTTGCCAGAGTATTGGTCAACCTTTGGGTGTACTTTTTCTCCTGGCTGCTTAGAGTTGCCAATTCTAGAGCAGTCCTGGTTTCACTATTCCTCTTAGGGTATCCAGTTTTTGTGATGGGACTCCATCTCAGATCCCTGAGGCAAGATTCCTTCTGGTCACTGCCTGTGTTTCATTCTGAGGAAGCATCCTGACTCCAGTCTTGTACCAGTGTGCCACACTTGGGTTCTCTGTGATCTTGCTCTTTGCTCAACACTGTGACAAAGCAACAAGCTGAGCGAATATCACAGATGGATGACTGATACAGACTGAGAAATCAGTTTCCCTAAAGTTATATGATTTAATCAGATGGGTGAAATATGCCCTGACAGAAGATGAGGTGATGTTTCTCAAGTTTGCTTGGGACCTCATTGTCAGGAGGCCACAGACTGAAAGGTTAGTGGGATAAGGAATTGAAGTGACAGGTAACATAAAGCTCAGGGTCAGTCCTGCAGAATGAATGCAGGTGCTCTGTAAAACAATCACATAATCTGAATTTGGTTTTTCCAGTGAAGAGGAGACCACATTGTGGACTATCTACTCTAATCCCATTTATCAGAGCTTGTCATGCCTTATCAGTTCAAGTGAAGATTCCAATGCTTCTTAAATGTTGTGAGAGTGTCTGGCTCTGCCACCACCTCGGGCATCAATCAGAAAGTTCTGATCAAAATTCCTAGACCTGAAACATTAACTCATCTCTTTCCATAGATGCTGCCTAATGTGCAGAGTGTTTCCTGCATTTCCTGTTTTTATTTCAGTTTTCCAAAGCTCCTGCTCTGTCAGAGCTCCTGTAGATTGCTTACATTTTAGTAGGTGAGCAGGGTTTTTGCTACATTCCCAGAGAAATAATGCCAGGGCAGGAGGAAGAACCTCCTGATTGTCCTGTAATGGTTTTGGTTTATTATTTTCACTTGTACTGAGGTACAGTGAAAAGCTGGACTTACAAACCGATTGTACAGGTCAATTTATTACACAGTGCAGTTACATTGAGTCAGTACAGATGTAGTACAGGTAAAAACAACAACAGTACAAAGTAAAGTGTCACAGCTACAGAGAAAATGCAGTGCAATAAGGTTCAAGGTCACAACAAGGTAGATCATGAAGTCACAGTCCATCTCATTGAATAAGGGAACTGTTCAATAGTCTTAACACAGTGGGGTAAAAGCAGTCCTTAAGTCTGGGGGTATGTGCCTTCAGGCTCCTGTATCTTCTACCCAATGGAAGAGGATAGAAGAGAGTATTGTGGATTTGTTACTACGCTCATAAGCAGCAGCCAAGAGAAATGAGTTCAAATTCCATGCCACCCGAAGAACTTACAGTCAAGAGATTAAAAGGCCTGGGGTAAAAAGCGAGCAGAAGTAATGGCAGGAAATCCATCACGTTTAACAGGTCCAGCCTATATTTGGCTCCAGGCCACCCATGTGGTTGACTATTAACTGCCCTCTGAAAAGACTCTGAAAGCCATTCATTTCACAGGAAGCTGTGAATGGGAAATAAGACCCTCATCTTCACTCTGACACCCACATATTGTCAATGAATAAAAAATCTGAGGGGGGTGTCGTGATGAGGCAGGGAATGTTTATATTTTGTTGGATCCGTCAGCCCAGGTTTTAAAGCACAACCACACTGGTATACCAGATGGACATCCTAGTAACACGCTTATAACTTTTGGATGTTGCCCCTGCTGTCACAAACTGAGTTTGGAAATGTGTGGCTACTCTGTTCCAAGTTTGGGCTCAGTGGTTGGGCATGGTCAATTGCCACATATGGGCTGCAAGGTGGGGGTGCAGCGTCAAACTCCAGCACTGACTGATGTTAGAGGTGGAGTGGCAATGGAGGCCACTGCTGGTGTGTGGTCAGGGGTAGGATGTGTTAGACCCCGACAGATGGTTAGTAGGCCATTGGAGCTTGACGCTAATGGGTGGATGATTGGGGAGGAGTGGTAATTGAAGGTATCCAGGAGCTGAATGGATAATTTGGAATCAGAGGTAGCTCAGCCCCAATTAGATGGGCAAGGGGAATGGGTATCAACATTGAGGGAGATTTGGAGGGGGTCCGGTGGAATGGAAACATGGGTTGATGGAGCTGGGATTGTGATGGGGGTTATGGGTCTTTGGTGGTGTGGCGTTGGGTAGCCTGAAGGATGCAAGTTAAGTAATTGACTTATTCAGCAGGTGTCCCAGACAGGAGCTGTATTGGAAAGACCAGGTTGTCCTCTCGTACCTCAGTTATAGTCACCTTTGGGACAGTGTGGTTCCAATCCTCCTGCAGTATCCCTAAAGGAGTATTGCACTGGGAATGGTGTCATCTTGTGTACCAGACGTGGACATTTCATTTGGAATGCAAGGATGATTCCTACCCTGGAAGCACCCAGTCAAGTTCCCAGAGTGGCACAAAATGACCTGTTATCGATTGTTATTGCAGTTCACTCTGAAAAAAGATTTTCAATTGCAGAATGCTGAAAAAAAGTGTAACATAATTGAATCTCCTTGTGAGGTAGTAAATATTAGCATATCACACAGTCAGGAACTTAAGCATTACACATAAAAGAGGTGAATTGAGGTACTGGGAAGGAGTACGTATTTCATTGTTCAGCTGGTGTCGGTGAGGGGTGTTGTAGTCACTTTGGAATTCAGTGGATGGGGGCTGCAGGGGAAAATCATGACTGCGGGTGGAGTTGAGGGAGTTGAAGGAATGCGGCTGTGAGAGTAGGGTTTAACTTACTTAGCATGCATCAACTAAAGCTATGTCCCATTAGTGGACTCCATGGTCTGGCACCTGGTCGTCCAGCTTCCTTTTAGTTCTGTCAGAATAGGCCTTACATGTATTGTTAAGGTGTGCTTTTGTGTGAATGGTGCTTGTGGTTGACAGACCATGCCTGCATCAGTGAAAGTTAGGGAGGTGGTATTCAGATGTGCACCATTCAACACCATTATGCATGCCCAGGACCCCATTATGTTAATGCATTGTACACACAGATCACCCAGAAGGAAAACTGTGGAGCTTACATATCATGAGTAAAGACCTGGATTTCAGTTACTAATAAGTTTTCTGAAGAAATCTAATTTCAAAGCAGACACATATCACCAAATTTCTGCACCCCTGTTTTGAATCGTAGGATAATGTGATCTCCTGGACTGGTTTTGAGCATCTTAGATGGCAGAGGATAAAGTTTCAGGGGAACTTCCTCCTTATTGGCCCTGGGAATTTTGTCTGGCTCTTGCTTCTCCCAATATTTTTAGGTAGCAAGGGTTGGAAAGGAGTTTGGATATGTTTAGTCACAAAGGTATTGTGAATGTCTGATAAATTTATTGGTCTTTTCTTGATCATCTCCGTATGTTAATTCCTAAAGGTGTTAATACCTGCAGAATGCAGACTCTGCTCAAATAGTAGGAGCATGTTACACAACGTGAGGTCATAATTATACTGAATACTCAATATTTGATCATTTCTATTTGTTTATAGTTTTGGTTATCTCTGCACCAACATCACTATTTAAATACTGGTGCAAATGTGACTTAACTATTGAAGAGAATTAGGTGATCACCAAACTTACCTGACCATGATCAACATTTAATTGTTAACTTACAGTGAGAACAACAAAGATTTTGTTTCAACAATATGGGAAATGAGCAATTTTCCACAACAAGGGATGCAACACATCACCTAAGTATCATCAGTAATGCTGTAAAGTCATTAATTAGTGAGCTGACAGATCTTTTGTTCATGTTGGGACACAGTTAAGATAACCTGTTCCAATAAACCCATTACGAACAAAGGAAATATACCAAGTGCAGCAAAGTGAGGCATAGTGGAAGGTTACATTCAATGAGAGTGCCCTCCACATTGTTGAAGATGGATTGAGAATAAATCAGTCTTTGCTAAAGTTAGAGAGCATGCTATTTAACAGGCCAATGTCATTTATGGGAAGAAGTGGCAAAGAAGGTTAATTTTGACCTTTAGGGTCAAGCCGGGAATTTTATTGTGAATTCCCTCGGTACTCGTTACCTAAGCAGAACCAGCAGAGAACTTTCATAAATGCCATTGCACCAAACCTGCTTCACAAGAAAGGAAAAACAAAATAACATGAACAGGAAGTTAAAATAATCCCTCTCTCAGAATTTGATCCCCAACCTTGTAGGCTCTTTCCATAGTTGCTGTCACATTGTGTGATGGATAATTGTACAGGAACTCTTCTACTGATATATACTGTAGAAGGGAAGATCTTGGATTTATATAGCGCCTGAAGATATTCTTACATCCAACTAAATATCTCAAAGCAAAATATCATTTCAGTGCAGGAAAGCTGGCAATCAAGTTGTTCATAACTCAGCTTTACAAACACCAGTGTGATAAATTACCAAATAATCTGTTTAGATGCTGGTGAATAAGGAATGAATATTTGCAGGACACAGGGAAAATCTCATCTATTCTCTTCCAAAGTAGTGTAAATTTGAAGGGAAAACAGAGTGTTGGTTTCATGTGTTAAAAAGACCCCACCTCTGCCAGTACAGTTCTTCTGTAGTTCATTGAAGAGTCAATCTAGATCTAAGTGGGGGCTAAAACCACAATCTTGTGACCCACAGGCAACAGTGCTACCACTGAGCATGGTATGAGCCATGCTGAAGCCTTTGATCTCAGAGTGTGGAACTTACATCGCCAGCTGCAAGCTTAAAGTAAGACAGCCAGATTCAGTAAGACCAAAGTCTAAGACACCTGCTTCTGTACTGTTATGGGCATGTGTCTAATCCTTGCCTGGAATTGTGTACAAGCATTTTCCCACACAGCGGATAACTTGATTTTGAGCAATCATGTAAAACAAACCATCCTTTTAACATCTCTCATGATTCTTATTTTCATTGGCTTCAGTAGCAATAGGCAAATTAAGTGGAGTGGGCAAAAGTTTAGCAGATGGAGTTCAGAGTAGGGAAATGGAAGGACATCCATTTTGGTTGTTAGAGGAAATAAATTGGAGGATATTGTAAATGATAAATTATTAAAATACATGAAGAAGTAAAACTAGGGAAATGACTAAAAGTTAGTACATAGCTACAATACCTGTCATAAAGGCTGATTTCAAATTTCAGAATATTAGTTTATTGTCATTTACACCGGAGTGCAATGAAGTTCCTTGCTCACATGAAGTTCACAAAGTAAACAGTATACATGGTAATATTAAATGCATTAATGAAAGCAGAACTGCAGAATTGTGTAAGCATTGCAGTGCATTCTGAAGTAGTGCAAAAAGAAATGCTTAAGTGACAAGTGGTGTTAAAGTGGCGAATGGAATGTTGGCCATTATCTTCCTTGGGCTGAAAGATAAAGCAAGTGAAGTTGTAAAGGAGTCCACTTCTGAGGATTCCCCCTGAAGGACAGGGGGCTACAATGCTCCCATCATAATGATGTCAGAGCTATAAGGATTAAATTACAAGCGCATGTTACCAAATTTTTGGTTTGTATTACTCTATATAAAAGATTTTGGGGTTAGTGTAGTGTATGACAAAAGGGGTTGATAAATTAAAGACTAAGGAAATGTTTCCTCTGATGAAGAAATCCACAACAAATGTTGGAATTAGTGAAGTATCACCAGGGCAAACCCCAGTTAAATCAGGAAACACGTCTTCAAACAAATGGAATTCTCTACCCAAAAGGCCAAGGTTGTTGGGGCAAATGAAACTTTCGTAGTGGGGTTGACTTGTTTTTATAAGGTAAAGATTTTAGAGGAAAAAGGACAAAGGTAAATAATTGGATGAACTGCAGACCATCCAGGTTTAATGTTGAATTGGATGATGAAATGTTGCCAACCTTCTGGAACTGAACCTTTCAAGATTGCTGCTGGGAATCAGGAGGAACATTACAGGGATAGTCAAAGATGAAATGTGACAACTTTGATCATCAGCAATAAAAATGCTGGCTAATAGAGAAGTACTGACTGCCAAAATGACGGGGTAGCCTGGGAAGCATTGCACCATGAGATTGTGCAAACAATGGGGCACGGTGCTTTGAAAGGGAGCTGCTGTCATGAAATCTCCAGGGATGCATCCAGCCAGAGTTACAGACTTAGTTCATGGTGTTGAATGGTCTACACCTATTTCTACATTTGCATGTTCCCTTACAAGCTGCATTGAGCTAGAATATGTCAAGCTGAAGGAATCAGGTGCAAAACAGGCCTTTAGTTAATGTTCCATTCCCCGGTTTTTATTCTGCACCTGCAAAGGATGCAAAAATCTACCCTGATTAATCTTCACACATTTATTCTCTTTTCCCTAACAGCAGCTGCAACTTGTCAATGAGGCGCGCTGGCTGGATCCCAGATATCCCATTTAGATGCATGAAGGTTTTTTTTAAGATTTAAAATGTCACCTTGGTTCAGTATTTAGGCTGTGGTGTTGCACCAGCTGTTAAGATCATCTTTCATTTTATGTCAGTTATCATCACAGGCCACAGAGCAGTTCCTACTTATCTCTGTGGAGCATCAAACCAACCTTGTCACCTTCCATTAGATTCAATTATATGTTATCGTCTAATCTTCCTGCCTGCAGAGGTGAACTCACTCATAAACCAGACTAAAAGTGACACTCAGCAACCCATTTCTATTGTGGAATATAAGTCTTAATGCAATAGGAACCCATTGTTTGGAATTTGACCTGTTTCTGCAGGAGGAAGGATGCAGAGACCAGGAGCAACTCTGAGTTTAGTCACCACAATTATTGACAGTTTGACCATATACCTTCTGTGCTTATCATACAAAATGGAAGTCATCCCCTCACCCTTTTAGCTGCTCTGTACGTTACCTTGTTCTATTTCAGAATTTGAGTGCTTTTATTCCCCTGCGTCAATCTGATTTATCCCACTGTTGGTTTAGTAAACCTCTACAAAACAAGTTAGTTGGTGTGCTGCAGTTAAATTTCCCTTTGGGCAATAGTACAGAGAGAATGATATTAGATCAACTACCTATTATGCTTTTCTCTCACTGATGTCAATTGAATTGAGAAATGATGGAAGCTGTATACTAGTCAGTTGATGCACTATTGCCAGTTTTACATTAGAGGCTGAAGATAAAATTATCCCCAAGGTGCTTTTATATTGTGTTAGATATGCCAGAAGCCTAACCCAAATCCACAGCTGGTTCTGAGGCAAACATAAAATTCCCTCAAACCATTAGTATTGTCTGCTGGAACATTGGTGGACATTCCTTATCCATCAGTGAACTTAACCCTGTTGCCCCATTGAGGGGTGGGGGGGGGGGGTTGGTTCCCCAAGGTCAAGTTTCACACACAGCTGAGTCTTTGAAACTTGTGCTTGGGGAACCCAGCGACACTGGAACAACATAACTCCACTTACTGTCTATCCAAGTCTACAGTTGGAGTAAGGGGAGGTGGATTTAGCAGCGTGCACTAGCTCAGGGATACCACTTTCTCCAAATCCCAATTAAAATAAGGCTGGTTTAAAAAAAACTCTTTCAGGTTGCTGCCTCCCAAGGCAATCCTCATTTACATCACAGTGCTATTTGATCAGGAGTTAGATGTTGCATTTTCATGTCTAGGACATGGGATTGAGCTGTGTGCCAAATGAAGGAATGAAAATCTCTTCGGTTTAGCTGGGAATGCTGTCGTGAGTTGCAGGCTGTAGGAGGTGTGGTCACCCACCTCTTTGCAGACTGTGGATTGCTTAGAGGTTGTGGATGAGAGGATCCTGTCTCGGTTCATCCCCAGTAGCTGCGTAACAGAGGACTGTCTGATCTGCAGGCTATTCCCAGGTGCACACACCAAGACAGGCATCAAGTGCTGCTGGAAGGTCATCAGTTTGGTGAAAGACGCCCATTGGTCTGCCTGAAACTTGCTGGTCTTCCAGTTCAGTGAGATGTCTGTAAGGGAATGCTGCCAACTGGCACAGTCCAGGCTGCAGGAGTACATGCTAAGGGACACACTGAAGCTCGGTGCAGCCAATGCTAAGGCTCCGTGAGGAAGGACCACGGTCTGGACTCCTTCTGCAACAGGACGTGGAGGGGCTGAGTTAGGTGAAGAAGCCCCTCAAACAATGAAAGGGTGTATCACCCAGGAGGCCACATTAGTGGTAATGGTGCTATGGTTTTAAAAAATAAGTTTACACTACCAAATGTAACTACTATGAATGTAAAAGTTTTGCACTGTTTCTTCTTTTGTGTATTTTTTTATTATGAATAAAGTTTATTTTTGAAATATAAAAGATGTTCTGTTCTTCATCTATTTGTGTTGAATTTGACTCGATAGTTCTTGCTACGAACATTGAGTTCTTGAAACAGAAAACATTCCTGCTTTTGTAAAGTTGTTTCTGCTAAATATCTCTGTTGATGAAATGTTGTGTTAGAATATCAGGGAGATTTTTTTCACTTTTGTGAACTAAGGCACCATCGATCATTAGGTGATGATATTTCCATATTTGCTGTAATGTAGAAGGCAGCTGTGAGTCAATGCAGGCTCATTGACCAGTTCCATTCCCCATTAATTTTCGCTGTAACATATTCTCCCCACATTCCCATCAACTATTCCCAGACTTTATCACTCACCTACACATCAGGGGCAATGTTTACTGGCCAATTAACTATCAACCCGTACATATTTGGGATGTGGGAGGAAACCAGAGCACCTGGGGGAAATCCATACAGTCACGAAGAGAACATGCAAACTCCACAGAGACAGCACCAGAGGTCAGGATTGAACATCTGCCATTGGAGTGGTGAGGCAGCAACTCTACCAGCTGCACCACTCTGCCTTATGTTTATTAATATACCAACTAATCGGGAACATTACAACTTTTAGTAAACAACTACATAATTTGGTGCTGAAACTAAACACATTCTGTCAAAAGAGAAATTAAACTGTTCAAACATACTGATAATGAGTCAGAATCAGATACTTAACTTATCAGATCTGAGTTGACTCCAAGCTTTGATATTACAGCTTGGTATGACAACTGCTCTGCCCAAGACCGCAAGAAATTGCAGAGTTGTGAACACAGCTCAGTCCATCACATAAACTAGCCTCCCCTCCATGGACTCTGGCTACACTTCCCGCTGCCTCGGGAAAGCAGCCAACATAATTAAAAGTCCCTCCCATGCTGGACATTCTGTCTTCTCCCAGAACAGACAACAGCTTGAAAACACGTACCACCATGCTCAAGAACAGCTTGAGCGGATCCCTTGCACAATAAAGATGAACTCTTGATCTCACATTCTACCTCATCATGACCCTTGTTGCTTATTGTCTACCTGCACTGCACTTTCTTTGTAACTGTAACTGTACTATTATATTCTGCATTCTGTTATTGCTTTTCCCTTTGAACTACCTCGATGTACTCATGTTTTGAAATGGTCTGTATTGATGGCATGTGGAACAATAATAAATACCAATTATATCTGGGTGCCTCAGTATTTTAGAAGATAGGCACCATAGAAAGATGTGAGACCCAACATAAATACGTGGATTTGGTATGTTACATATCCGAGGAAAACATGGAAGTTTGAGGCAACTAAAAATAGAGAAGTCACTCACATGGACAGTGAACACAATTGTAAAGCTCCACATTTGGCACATTGTGCAATGCAGTAAAATCCAGATCACATAAGATAAGATCACAACACATGTGCAATGTGTTGTGCTTGTGAAAGGATAACCTTGTAAAATGACAGCACTGCTAATTCATTTCCTACAAGCTACCTTCATGGTTAGTGGCATTCTGTGAGGGTAATGGGGCAAATTATCCATTGCTCCACAACTGTAGTCCGCCCGATCCAAGCTGCACTGTTTATTCCAGCTGGACCCCAGTGCAATATCCTGTGGGGTCTCCAGCATTTTGGAGTGGCCTGGTCTAGAGAAGGGGAGACAAGGTGCAGGAAGCTGGCTGCACTCACAACATGGCTCTTCAGGTTGTCAAATGTGATCAGGGGCTAATAAATGAATCTGATACAAACATTCAATAGCATTTGGGGTGTGCATAAAAATCACCCTCCATTTTAGCTTTACATTCATGAAGTTAAAAAGATTTAAAATACTTAAAATAATTTAAGTAAATAGCTGCCAATGTCTCCCCTTCACTTGAATGGGGACCTTCATGCTTGGGTCAGGTTTACCAGGGTACAGACTCAACAGGAGCTGCCACCCATCGGAGTCTGCTGGGGCAACAGCAGCCAATGGGACAGAAGGTGCTGCCTCTGGAAACCAAGGCTTCTGTAAGGATATTTGAGTAAGTTTGCCCAGATATTAATCACACCTTGAGAACTAAATTCCTCAGAGCTTAAAAAAATAGTGAAACAGCCACCAACTTTACACTCTGTCAAATATTTGAGAGTGCAATAAGAGCTGTTGCTTTGTTACCATTTACTTTGCTCGAACTGAATCGCAACCCACTTCCCAGTCTGATGATGGGTTCGCTGGATTTGGACCACATGCATTGTTCTGGACTCTTCACCCTCTCTGATACTGGTGTGTGTGTGTGTGTGTGTATCGGTGCATGCGTGTGTGTCTGTGCACACATTTATATTACCTGTGTCAGTGTTTCTATTATGAGCATCTCTTTACATTTAGGGCTAGATTTTAAACTGACATTGTGGAAAACAGGCTATTTTGACAACAATTGATGATCAGCTCCATTAATTTTGGATGTGAAAACCTGGCACTTTCTACAAAGGGTGCACTCACTCCGCTACCTACAGAGTATCAGGGTCCTTACAGGTCTTTTGTATAGCTCTGGTGCTCTGGGCTATTGTCTTTTCATGGATTAAGCCCTGATATCATCATTCAGATGGTCAGCAACCATTATCTGCCAATCTAAACCCCTGACTAGGTTCATCATGCTCCAATAGCTCATCCTTTGAGCTTTCCTGTGAGTTGTGAATCACTTCATGTTAATTCTTTGCATCAAATATCTGTATCAGCCTAAATTAATCTGCCAAGTCCACTGAATGGAAGTGAATGGTTCAGGGTGCAGCCAATTTATTTCTGCCAGCAGATGCAGATGTTGAAAGTTGTGGCATTGTTTCTTTATCTCTCACATGTTCTGCCACAGCCTCACTCTTTTTCTCTCTCTATATCTTTCTTTCTCTCATATGCACTCCCACTCTTGTTGCTGTCTCTCACACAGTTTCTCCTTCTTCCTCTCTTGCTCTCTCACTCTCATTCCTTTTCTGTCCCTCTCACTGTCTCTCTCATTGTTGCTGGCTCTCTCAGTCTTATTCATTGTCTGTCGCTCTCACTTACACTCACTCTCTCACACTCTCATTCACTCACTGTGAATCTCTTGCTTTGTAGCATTCTCTCTCTATCTTGCAACAACATTTATCTTGTTTTTGTGGAGAAATTATAAATAGAAAATGAAATGT
>JARFYF010000058.1:24099865-24110292 GCA_030265395.1 Rhina ancylostomus | reverse complement strand
CTTCTGCCCTCTTTCTTTCCAGTCCTGATGAAGGGTCTCGGCCTGAAATGTCAGCTATTTATTTCCCTCCATAGATGCTGCCTGACCTGCTGAGTTCCTCCAGTATTTTGTGTGTACTGCTCCATGTTTCCAGCATCTGCAGTCCCTCTTGTGCCTGGATTTCATTATCCTGTGATCTGTTCTTCTCAGGGATCATGTGATTTTTTTTCTGATGTTATTGTGAGGCAAAGTTTATTAAAACTTGGTTATTAGATCAGAATTCTACTCACTTTTTAAATGAAGTTTTCACAAGGCTACAATCACATGAGTTGCAGGATGATGAATCCATTTCTATGACAGTTTCCATCTGTCGTCTAGTTAGCTTTGGGACCATTAGATGAGGAGAAGTCCTGTTGCACAACATTTCTGGCGGAAGACTGCACAAGTACCGTTATAAGATGAAGAATGGGTGCTTGGCCGTGATAAAGGAAGACAGCTGGTGCCCGTGGAACCATTTTACAGCAAGAATCCATTCCTAAAGGAAATACTGTAAGTAAAATATTGAGGAATGAAGGAAAGAAATGGGTGTGCAGATCAGAAGTGTTCAGGTCTGAAAGTGGCATGATGGTGTTGCCAATCAGTCAGTTGTGATTTCTGAGAAAAAAATCATAGAAGAGAGGAATGTCTGGGTGAAGAAAAGCCAAGTGCCAGTACAAAGTATTTCTAGATAATATCCAGGGCATCATGAAGTCTCTTACTGTTCAGCTCACTGTTGTAGCAGCGAGTGCACTTTGGTCTGACCTAGGAGGAGATGTGTCAGACACTGAAGCCCTCCCTTTATTGACTGCTGTATAGCTACTGACAGCTGCTGGGCTGTAATCTTACACTTCAACAAGAGTGCCTGTTACATCTGTGGCTAGATTGGTGCCAGCAAGTACAGTTAGTCCAGATTCTTTCCAACTAGTGAATCCCTCAGTTCATAACCTGCGTGGTTGTGTTCTGTCTATGATTTTAACAATGTAGGTAGAATCAAAACTTCTTTTGCAATGTTATCACATACAGCACCTCAGTCACTGACATCGCTATGCAGAGATTCCATAGAGTCAATGAGTCATAAACAGCAGAGGAACAGGTCCTTTCGTCCACCAAGGGGGCTCTGACCATCAAGCACACATTTACACTAATCCTACACTAATCCCATTTTATTCTCTCCACATTCCCATCAACTGCCCCCAGAATTTACCACTCACCTGCACACTTGGGGCAATTTACAGTGGTCAGTTAATCTACAAACCCACGTGATTTTTGAGATGTGGGAGAAAACTGGAGAACCTGGAGGAGACCCATTTGATCACAGGGAGAATGTGCAAACTCCACAGAGGCAGAACCAGAGGGCAGGATGGAACCTGGGTCACTGCAGTTGTGAGGCTGTGGCTCTACTAACTGTACCATTGTTCCGCTCCTTTGGTTCTATGAACTAAAAGGAGCTGGAATTGTTTTATTATTGTCACATGTGCTGAGATACAGTGAAAGCCTATTGCTTGCATGCCATCCAGACAGACCGTTCCATATGTAGGTACATTGAGACACTAAAAAGGAAAACAGAATGCAGAATATAGTGTTACAGTTACAGAGAAAGTGCAGTGCAGGTAAGTGACCAAGAATGACAGAATTCTCTCAAATATTTTCTTGTACAAATCTTAGAATAACAGATTTAATGCGTAATCAATGCTGAATTTTCTGTGGGATTGCAATGTTTGACCACCATTTGGGACTGTTGTGAAAACCCACCTGCACTTTGGGCATAGTTGTAACCAGTAACTTGTACTGGACCTCGGATGGCAACAGGACTGGGCTCAGCTCAGCTATGATTCCCTTGGTGGGAGAACTCCCTGCTAACACTCACTGACCCAGCTCCCATATTGGGTGGACTGCTTGAAGAAGGTACTAAAGCTGAGAGGTATCCACTGGAAAATAACACAGTGAGGGTCATTATAAATTCACTTTTAGCACTTTGGCATTTATGCTTCCTTCAGAAGGTGATGTTGCAAATTCAGAACATGCTAGGCCACTTCAGAGGGCAGATAAAGCTCAAGCATGTTGGTGTTGCTCTGGATCAAGCTTGCTCCTCCAAAGGGCATCAGTGAATTACTGGAGATTTTACAACAAATGGATATCTTTGCATTTACTTTATATTGATTATTAATCTGGGTCTCTGGATTTCTAGTCCTCTGTTTACTACAAGAGCAGAGAGGAGAAACTACAAAAACTGAAATACCACAATAAAAGCTTCAACTAAAACAGAGGGGACATTAGAGTGGCAACCAATGACATCTTAATGCATGTAGCTGAGGAACCATGGATCATGATTGCAATGAACTTGATTTCTAACTTCAGGGACTGGAATCCACTCCTGTTATAGATATAATTGGCCCAGAGCGAGAATACTGCAATGCTGCGCCTCAGCCAATTACAGATGATGAAGCACTTTCATGATCTGCAATTCATGTAAACCCACTGTTTAATTCATGAGAGTTATAAAAGATTTAGATGCTATTAAGCAAAAGTAGCTAGCAGCAACAACATATAAACCACAAGTCATGGGTTGGTGGTGGAATGAAATTGGCAGCAAGCTCAGAGAAAGAAAAAAATATACATTAAAGGAGGAATTAAGATAACAGGCTGCTTTAAAGTGGAACAGTGTGTAATTCATCTAAGATGTTTCTATTGCAAGATGTATTAAAAGACAGCCCAATAAATGCTTATGCACTCAGCAGTTCTTCACTGCAGGTGTGATTAACGAACTTAAACAATGATATTTTTGTTTGCAGATAATAGTTGCCATTGTACTGATTTTCTAATTTGTTCAGGAGGTTAACCTTTTCACCTGACCAATCATGATCCAGCAAAAGCTTTCAACACTAAACTCTTCCTGTTGTGAAATTGCCCTTCAACTTTCTTTGGCTGTTTGCTGATGTTACATGACATGTTTAAATATTGAATCAAAAATTGTTTTTTTTCCCTGATATGTGAAATCTCTAATTTGGAATGGCTTCCAGTAGTTTTCATTGCTAAACTTCAAGCGTCTGGCTGCAATATCTGAAATTCCCTGTTCAAGGAAGGTTTTCCTTTATAATCAATCTTAACACACAAAGAATACTCTAGGTAAAATGAAAAACATTGAAAAACATTGATTATTGCAAAGTAAGCAATGTCGATACCATTTTGAGTGCTGCAAAGATATCACAAACTGCATTGAAAAGTCTGGTCACCTAATTTGTTTTGTTGCTGTTAATTCAGGAAAGAATGTTCATCAAATCACTACAAGAATGCTTTGTTTTGTTTCGAACAGCTCTATAGAATCTTTCAGATTAACCACCATGGGCAGGATTTACAGTAGAATAACACATCTGACAAGATGGTACTCCCTTTTTCCCTCAATCTGGTTTATATACTCACATACTGGAGTAGGGTTCAAACCCACAAGCTACTCATTCAGATGGGAGCGTGCAACTAACTAAACCAAGCTGTCTTATTAGTTAGTCATAAGCACAGTTAGCATCCTTTTTTTCTCTCTGTGGTTTTGCAATAAAGTCAAATAAGTTATGTAAAATTGTAATGGTGGGTAATTACTGCATGGTGTGTCTCTGAAGCAGTACGAGCAAGGATGCCCCGGAGTTGATCTCTCATCTGTGTTGAGGGAGCTGGTTAATGGAATAGTGATGGGTATTTGCTATTGCCTTCTGTTGTTAGGCTAAGAAAGGGAAAGAAAATCTTCAGATCTTAATTACTTCCAGTCACCATTGTGTGACAGATGTAAAATATATACAGTATATGTAAATGTCAGGATTGATCTCCTGTGGATCTGAAATCAATAAATTAATTTCACATCATTTTAATAGAGAGGAGTATGATACTAGAAGGAACTTTACTCTGCATATTACAAGGCCTGTACTTGGCATGGAGAACTTCACACCCTCACAGGGTGAAATCAGTGAAGTGTCACAATCTCACCACTGTTGTTGATTTCACAATGTCTCATTACACCACACCAAAACCCTCCACTGCTGTAACACTAAAACTTAGTGTTTCAGCTTCTGTCACATTTGAACTGTTGGAGTTTCAAGGGAAATAAACATAGTCAAGACCCAATCATTATTGGTCATATTCTATAACACTTTATCTATTTCAAGAGAATCAAAATGGATGTGTGGGATGAAATTATCGCCTTGGTGTAGAATGATACTTAGATGGAAGAAGCTGTTTGGGATCTGACTAGCAGGATTGCTTGCTTGCAGTAACAAAACCCAAGAGATAGTGGCAGAAATCAGTGTCATGGCTGAGAGATTAATTTTAATACTTAAAATTTGTTAATGGTGTTTAAATGAGGTTTCTTGAAACCTCTAGTCTACTTGCAAGGTAAGGCATGCTCTGCAATTTCAAGACTTGAGTACATGAAACAATATTGCTGGATTATCATGGCTGTGATGTAATTTTTAGTAGGCAGCAGCTAGTGCAGGCCTTGTTACCTAAAGGGCTAGGAGGGCATCAGAATAGACTTTACTTTTACAGACATCTTTATGGACCTAGACACACTTAATTGTCTACACAAGATCCCCCTAACTGGAATTATGGTGCAGTTACATCACATGCAGATGTTTATGTTACTCAGAATTATTCACTCACATTTCTTCATCTAAAGGTATCAGTATAACATGCTGTTCCTTCCTTATCCAACTTCCTCTGAAATGCTTGGAGCATGGATAAGCTACATTAGGTACCTCAGAGGAATGGAGAGAGATCAACACTGACTGCGCAAAATCCTTTAAATCCATTGCAAGATAGGTGAACCAGTATCCTTTGAAAGGCAAATATTCCCAGTACAGCTCTGGTGGGTGGGCCACAGTGTCCACATGGCCAACAGTAGACTTCCCAACTAAACCCTCCATTCTGATCTCCACCACAGCAAGCAACTTCCCAGAAGACATTTCAACATCTCTCTGGAGGATTGTCACTGATTCATGGAATCCCCTGGTCCATGACTGCTCAACAGGGAGGAGGAGTATCTGAGAAGACACAGAGCCTTTTGGGTTTTTATGACAGGACTATGCAGAGGATGTCCATAAACAGAAGAGAGAGTGTATGACGTCCCAATCTACCATCCCACCCTGGTTCCTGTCTGTAATCACTACTGTGACAGACTCTGTGGATCCCACACAGTACCAGAACCCACAGGACTGGAGTGGAAACAAGTTCTGCTTGACCAAAAGATCTGTCCAAGAAAAAGATCACGGTAGTGTAGCAGTTAGTGTAATGCTGTTACAGCTCCAGTGACCCGGGTTCAATTTCCGTGCAGTCTGTAAGGAGTTTGTACATTCTCCCTGTGTCTGCGTGGATTTCCTCTGGGTGCTCTGGCTTCCTCCCACATTCCAAAGATGCATGGGTTAGGAGCTGTGGGCATGCTATGTTGGCACCAGAAGAATGGTGACACTTGCGGGCTGCCCCCAGAACACTCTACGCAAAAAGATGCATTTCACTGTGTGTTTCGATATACATGTGACTAATAAATAAATATGTTATAAATACCTTAAATGCAACATTTTATTTGTCTAAACTACTAAGGAACCCATAATTAACAGGTCTTGTGACGAACATGAAAAATCACCTTTGCCAGTAGCTGTGAAAATGATTATACACTGAATGTTTTTGCTGCTGCTGCTGTTGGAGATATCTGTCAATCAGCAATGCACAAATACATCACATTACTACTACGTTGCTAAACCAGGCAAATCAGTTCATTGGTTATCCCATGGAAACCAATATGGTAAAGGCCATAATGATCCTTCCTCATTCCATGTTTTCCTGCATTCTGGAGTGTTATTAATGTTGATCATGTGACAATCTAATCCGATTATGCACTCATTGAATCCGCACTGCCAGTGACTATAGTGCAGCCTGTTGTAATCTTCACAGTCATTGTTACTTGCGAGGTGTTGTACATCTTTGCAATCTTGAGAGGCTGAATTTTAGAGAACCCCCAATCAGAGCAGAAGTCCAAGAGTGACCCGAGGAAAATCTGGCTGAAATAGCTTTCTTGTAGTATTTAGTGCTTTTCCTGGCGTTTCTTTAAGGTGCATTCCAGTGGGAGCAGCAAATGAGACAGTTAGTTTCAGTGACTCCATGTAACTGAACTTGAGACATTGCAAAGGGGGGGGACAGCGGTTCACTTTATACTTGTGAAATATCACATTTCCATGTCTTTCAGGCAAAGATAATTAGTATTTGTAAACATCTTCAAGTGATGACAATGCTACTGAGCGCCAATGTAATTATTTCAACTTGTGTACTTGCCAGACTGGCCCAGTTTCAATAGCTGAGCTGAGCAACAAGAGCCAGCAGCATGGAAATAATGTCCTACCAATTATCTTCAACTACCCATATTTAGAACAGAGACAGCTGTTTCTCCACCAAAGTGTGTACAGTTACAAGGCACGAGGCTAGTTTGGGAAGAATGTGTGAGTTCTTCCAAAATGCCCTCATTCAGAAACACTGATTGTCAGGCAAACATAGCCAGCCAGGGTAATTCAAACTGTAATCAGCTGCTGATGTGTGCTCTAGCTATGCAAGCACTATGAACCGAGTGATGTAATACAGACAATGCTACAATGGAAACACAGGCCGTGGCTACTGCTGAGATTGCACAAATGCCCTGAATGCCCAGAGGGAGAACACATGTCCTTTAAACAGTAACAGTGACCTTTCTGTCCATGCTGTTGGTGCAAGTAGCAAACTCCCCACATCCCTTCTAGGAGTATTGGCTGCAGACTCCTAAGGGATTTGGGAGTTACCAGCAGTGGGGATGCTCAGCAGTTTTTGATGGGTTGAGTCTCAAACTCTACACTGTCTTTTTTTTCCTTCCCATTAACCAAAGGATATATCTGACGACTTAATTTATCTGCATTTTTCAAGAGCCTGTGGTTTTAACAGGGTTAATTAGATGTTCTTCTCCTTGGAAAGGAGACAGAAACATTCTGTTGCTGGGTTCTTCAGTAGGAAGTGTTGTTCTGGGCTTTGAGTGGCTGTGGTTGTTTTCCTTGGATATGAACTCTAATGGAATGTTTGGGTCAGCTATAATATACTGAAATCTCCATGTGTTAACATTGAACACGGTTTGCATTGTTGGCACTGTTATAATGCTGTACATTGTTACAAAGTACTGTGCGTAACCATTGTGCGCCAGGCTTTCTTTACCTCTAATTTTCCCTTCTGGACTAGGAGCTTTACAGTGAACCTTCCAGTTCTAAGGTGAGGTTTGCATCAGTTGAACATGCCTGAATAGTGAGAGTTTGTTAGATAATCAAACAATGCAAGCATCTTAAAGAAAACTGATCCTGCTCTTGCCCAAGTCACACCTAGCTGCATCAATCAGTCGGTAGAATTACCAGTGGAAACTCTGGTTCTTTTCTTCCCCTCCTGAAGTTAGGAATCCAAGTAGACCTCGCTCCAAATCAGATAAGTGGCAGTCAAACTCCATATAAGCTGTATTAAAGCTATTAAACTGTGTATAAACTGCCATTAAACTTTGCCTTAGGCTTGGTCTGGAACTGTGATGGAAACTTTCTTTTGGCTGCAGGAAGACTTGGCAGTTTTTCTCCAATGGATGCCCAGTGATAATTCAATTTTCTCTTCTGTACCTGAGTGTATTAGTGCCGTTTGTGAGGAATGAAGTCTCAAGTGGGCATGATCGATGATAAGCAGCACTTGCAGTAAATGCTGGTCGGGTGTTTAACTTTTGCCCGTTAAGTAAACAGGGAAAGCAAGAGACATGAGGGACTGCAGAGACAGGAACCTGGAGCAAAATACAAACTGCTGGAGGAATTCAGTGTATCAAGCAGTATCTGTGAGGGGAAAGGAATTGATGTTTTGGGTCAAGACCCTGCATCAGGACTGCAACAAGCTCTATAATCCAGTGAGTTTCCCACCACTGATCCTTCTGCATGTCTCAATGATGCTGGAGGAATTCAGCAGGCCAGGCAGCATCCAGTACTGCCTGGCCTGCTGAGTTCCTCCAGCATCATCGTGTTTTTCATCCAGGTTCCAGCATCTGCAGTCCTTTGTTCCTCTAGTACTTCTGCATGCCTCTCTTCACCAGACTACCAATCAGGGACTAGCCTTAAGATGTCCTTATCTTAGATGAAGTCATTCAATGTCCTCTCTGGTGTGCATTGTTTTGTGCAGCACTCTGCACCTTACTACAAGCATTATTAGTTAAGCAGCCTTGTGCTCTCTATTTCAGTCAATGGTGCTTATTCCATCAACAACTTCTCCTTTGATTCCTCCTACTTTCTGTAGATTAAAGGGGTAGCCTTGGGCACTCACATATGCCCTAGCTTTTTGTGTAGCCTGTCTTTTTGTTGGCTATGTGGAACAGTCCTTGTTCTAAGCCTATTCCAGCACCGTCCACCAACTCTCTCTTCACTACATTGATGACTGCATTGGTGCTGCTTCCTGTACCCGTGGTCCATTTTTGGTTCCAGGTTGCAACATCTGCAGGCGCTTTTGTCTTCATGGTGCTAATTTACCATGGGAGGCAAAGCTGGGAGGGATGGCAGTAATGTGCAATGGTTTAAAACAGGTAATTGAGTAACACACTTCTGAATTTTAGTTCTGTCATTGCAATCACCCATTTTTGTGGAACCCGCTACCCGACATCAAAGTCAATGAAAATAGAGCAGATGCATTCGGAGGAAAGCTAGAGAAGAACATGGGAGAATAATAATGAAATGATGTGTTGATAGAGCTGCTTGAAACAAGGTGGGAGGAGTCTTCTGTGTAGCACTAACACTGGCATTGACCTTGTGATCAGAAAGGTCACCTTTAGTTCTATGTAATTTAATGAACACCAGAGTATTTGAACTGGAACTGGGCAGGTTTCTGTGTATTGGAGTTTGTGCATTAAGATGGTCTTTTTGCTGTCCAAACACTACACTATTTTTGAAAATCAAAAAAAATAGCAGATGCTGGAAATCTGAAATAAAAATACAAAATATTGGAAACCCTCACAAACCCAGAATCCAATCTCTGCTTCTCTTCCCACAGATTTTGCCTTACCAGTTGAGAGTTGCTGTTTTTTTTTTATTTTATAGCATATTATTTCTAGTACATTAAAATGCAGAAATATAAGTTATGCATTAAAAAGGCCACTAATAAATTCTAATTTTTAACGCAAGAAGTCTGGCAGGAAAGCATGATTCTCATTGACCTACATCACTGCCCCACCACCCCACCCCTAAAACATTTGGAATTATCACTTCAGTTCTTCATGTACTAAAGATTATTTTCATCAGTCAAGGAATGTTTGGTGTGCCCACTGCTGAGGTTACAAAGCTGATGCAAATATGTGTTTTCACACATCATGGGCTTATACGCAAGACTATTCTTCAGCTGTCAGCTTTCAGAGGATGATGGGGACTAGTTTACCAGTGTCAGTGGGGATGATATTGTAATTATCTTAACAGTATGGATAATGCTTTGGTTCTACTGTGTGTTTTACTTCATGATGGAATGTGTGTGGTTAAGCTCATTAAGCTACATGAAGGAACGTTTATTTGAACTTTTAAAAAACATGCTGAAGATTCTCAAGACTATTCTCTCTGATCAACAGCTTGAAGTGACCAAACACATGTAGTGTGCACTGTTATAGAGACTGAGCCAAGTACTCCAGTGAGTGATGTTCTGGGAGTCCAGATCTTTTTCTAAAAATAGAAAGACTTGTATGTTTACACTGCCATTTGTTGCTATATCCGTAGTTCTCAAAGCACTTCTTAACCAATTAAATACTTTTTATAATGGTCACAGTTAAAATGAGAACATCCAGCACCCACCCAATTTGTACATAGTAATTTGATAGTGATCAGGTAAAACTGTTTTACTGATCACGGAGTCATGAAGAGAGACACAGCATAGAAACAGGCACTTGGGCCTATCAAGTCAATGCTGACCATCAAGCACTCATTTTTTGTTTATGCTAATCCTACCCCAACCCATTTTATTCTTCCCACATTCCTATTAATTCTTCACTAGATTCTACCACTCATCTGCACACAAGGTGCAATTTTACTGTGAACAATTAACCCACCAACTTGCACGTCTTTGGGATATTGGAGGAAATCGGAGCACCCGGGGGAAACCCATGAAGAACATGCAGACAGCACCGGAGGTCAGGATTGGACCTGGGTTACTGGAACTGTGTGACAGCAGCTCTAATAAATGCACCACTATGCAGGCCAATGAACTTGTATCCACAATGAAGCATGATCCAGCCGGTGCAGAGTAGATAGAGTCATACAGTCATAAAGTCAGAGAGCTATGCAGCACGGAAATGGGCTCTTTGACCCAACTTGTCTGTGCCAACCAAGTTGCCTACCTGAGCTAGTCCCATTTGCCTG
>JARFYF010000058.1:24000009-24011282 GCA_030265395.1 Rhina ancylostomus | reverse complement strand
TACTGGAATCTGGAGCAACAGACACAAAATGCTGGAGGAACTCAACAGTTCAGGCAGCATCTATGGAGGGAAATAAACAGTCGACATTTCAGGTTGAGACCCTTCATCAGGACTGAATATTGTATTGGGCCTTACTATAACAGTGCAGGAGGCCACAAGCAGGACAAAGTGGGAATGGGATGGGGAATTAAAATGGCAGGCAACAGGAGGCTTGAGGTCACTCCTGCTGAATGAATACAGGAGCTCTGCGAGCTGGTCAAACAGTGTTAATAGAAAGGTGCTTTGCAGCACTTCCTGTTTTGATTGAGAATCTTTTTGTCTTAGATGTCAAAGATTGTTAAAATAGTTATGCTGAAGATCAGTCATCTAACTAAATCCCAGGATAGTCCTCAAGGACTGATTAAGCCCTTTGCCATTCCTAGATTCCTGCTGCAGTATTGGTTTAATGTTAAAGCACCATGCTAATCTGGTTCTGTTCTGTTTTATGTGCTCCTGTGGATTTTAAATCCAGTAATCTGGGTTTTCAGTACTCAGTTGGGGTGGACCATGTTTTGTATTACATGATCTAATCTGCTGCATTTATGTTCCAGTGTCACTGGAGAGCTGGCTTTGCATCCCTTCACTCCAGTATTGGGCAGCTGGCTTTTTTATTGGCAAAACAGAATGTCATTTGATTAATTAGCCTGTGATAATGTGGAAACAAGATTGGTTGTGATAGAAAGCCAAGATTAGTGGCTATACAGTTTGTTTTTCATTCTGGAGGCAAATATGCAATGGTGTCTCCAGGATCAGTATAACTATTTTCCTTTTTGGTATGTAAATCACCTGGATCTGGCTGTGCAGGGCATAATTTCAAGGTGAGTAGATGGCAGAAAATCTGGAATTGCAGTAAACAGAGATCAGACATAACAGTGCAGAGAAGTGAGATGATTTTTGGGAGGAAATATAAAGTAAATGGTAATATTCTAAAATTAAAATAGGAAGACATTATAGATAGGCAGCATCTCTGCAGAGAAAAACAGTTAATATTCAGGTTGGTGTCTTCCCAACTCTGTTTGTCATTGTGCAGATAATGCCTGACCTGCTGAGAATTTCTGGTTTTATTTCAGATTTCTATCATCTGCAGTATTTTGTTTGATGCTGTTTTGGAGTGGGTAAAGGAACAGAGCTGGGAATTCATTTACCAAACTGATGAAGCACCTACAATGCTACATTTGCTTACTTAGGGAGGCAGAAAGCACAAGGAAATTACTCCATACTTTAAAATTGGCATCTTGAGTTTTTTGACCAATAGCAGAATGTCAAGGCTATATAGAGGGTTCAGGAGGGGAGGTGGATGATTTCCTAGAATGGTCATTAGGGATAAGGAAATTCACTTTTTGAGAGGATAAAAACACTGATTGTTCTCCTTAAAAGCTGAAAGAAAATTTAATTGAAGTGTTCAAAATGACGATGCAATTTGATAAATGTGAAACCATTTGTAAGAATGGTTACCTTCCAGATTTAAGAACCAGGAAGCATTTGGAGAGTAAACATAATAGATAGGAATATTAGATATTTCCATCAANNNGCCAGCATGAATTGATAGATCAAGTGTCCCCCTTGAAAGATTTAAGGTTGTACATTTCTACACAGATATTATCCGATTTACTTGATGTGAACAAAATAGCTTGAAATGTTACCTAAATATATTTGACTGTTCTATGAGATTTGGATTTCTTTTTCCTGGGGAGGCATTTTTCATGCGAAATTTTTGATCCCTTGTTTTTTTCCAATGATTCCAATATATTATTGGTTGGGTGAAATGTTACATTCTACCAAAGTTAAAAATCCTTGGAGGTTTGTTTGTGATTTAAGCAGAAGCTGGAGATACTCAATGCAGACTGTGCATATTCTAAAAGGACAGACACCTGCTTGTGCCCGTCCTGGAAAGTAGTGCTATAGATGTTGGAACATATTTTGAACCTACAGTGATTATAATGTCACTCTGTCTTGCTTCATTCCTAATATGATTCTGTTCCTACAACACTATTTTCAGTGTTTTTTGTTTTAAGTAAGTAGTGCACTCACACAATTTCTGGTTGAGTTTTGTACTCGTTAAAATGAGGGATGTTAGCAGAGGGAAATGGAAACTTTCCAATTCAGCCATGCAGTCTGTGCCAAATGCTGGGGTCAAATGAAGCACAGCCAGATGCCCAGCCACAGAAGAGGGAAGGATATCACATTTTCCATTTCCTGCATCAGTAACCTTGTTGGCACTCTGAGTGAAACTGCCCCCACCCACTCCAGACTGAATAAGCGAGTGTGATGGGCTCTTGCCCACAAAAACCATCACTAGGGTGTAGATTTCATGGTCTGAAATAGACTATTGATAAAGTTGATGGTTTTTAATTCCCATCCTGCTGAAACTCCATTTCCCAGAGATCTTGCATGGGAGCCATTAGCTGGTGTTTAGGAGGTGCATGTTTCATACCTTCTGTTAGCTGCATCAAGAGTGGAAAGGCCAGAATTTTCTCCCTTGGAACAACTGGAAACTTCCACCTGAAAATTTGCCTCATATTGTTTGTTTTCAATGGTAAGCTATGTCCAATCCTTTAATTTTCATTGGTGTACATACAAACTTAACATTGTTGTAACTAAGCATTGATCAGCCTATAAACTGGCGCCTAGCAAAATACCCTTAAATTAAAAGTTTCTTCTCATTTAATTGTCATACATGTCCATCAGGCAGAGTGTTTTGAAGAAGGTATAATGTCTTCAAATTTAAATGTGACTTGTACTTTTTTGTGAAGATGCATCAAATGGAAGAAATAACCCAGAGCAAATTACTGAGGATGCATTTTAAAAGCAAAGATTAATTGGAATTTAAAGACTGGAAAAATGAATTTGTTACTTTATTTTCATTCACAAAAGGGAAAGGCCAGAAAGTAAGCCTTGTCTGTCTCACTATAGATCATGGATAATGAAGGGATGGAATCTTGAGCAGAAGAACATAGGAGCAGGGGTTGGCTACCAGGTCCCTCCAGCCTGCCCCACCATTCAATGTCATCATGGTTGATCTACACAGGCTTCAACTCTTCTTTTGTGCTCGATTCCTCGAGTCCTCAATCCACTGATCTTTCATACATGTATCTCCTTCCACCTTAAATAATTCTAATGATCTAACCTCCACAGCCCTCTGGGGTAGACAATTCTAGAGGTTCACCATCCTCTGCAAAAAGAAACTTCTTTGCACCTTGGTTTTGAATGACTACCCCATTACTTTGAAACTTGTTTGAAAGTTTCCCACTCGCGAAAGCATCTCAACATCTACCCTCCATGCCTCTTTAGGATCTTAGATGTTGCAATAAGGTCACCCCTCAGCTCGAAAGAATGCAAACCCAAACTGTTTAGCCTCTCTTGATAGGACAACCCTTTCATCCCAGGAATTAGCCTGGTGAACTTCCTTTGGACTGCCTCCATTGCTACTGTATCCTTTATCAGGTAAGGGGACCAAAACTGTGCACAGTCCTCTTGGCAGATTTGCCGTCCTTCCTTTTCACCTCAGTTCCCCTCCACACAAATGATAGTGGTGGGCACTATGGGGAAGGGGCAGGTGGTTTAAATGGCTAATTTCCTACTCTGCCAGTGCACAGCTCAGGAGAGGTATCAGCCCCTCAGCTTTAACACTCATCCCCAATTCTGGGTAATCCTCAATCCTTCCAATTGGGTTTGGAACCCTAGTGCAATTAAGGTAACAAGGTTAAGTCCTTCCAGCTCTCCCTGTTTCTGCATTACACTATTCGGAGAAATTGTGTATGAAACCAAGTATTTGGGAGCAAAAGAAATTTGTTGAGAAGTATGCTGAAGCTCCAATGCTGATGCTTTTTTAAAAAAACAAGCAAGCTATGTAACCTTGAATTTGTGCAAGACAGATTTTTAAAAATTTTGTTGTTGTATTGAGTGCGATCTGATGAAATCCCATTAAAGAAAGGATACAATAACATTTCAACAACTGACACTAGGAATGCAAGCTGAGAATTATGAAGAAATTATGAAAGAAATCTTTGTTGATATTGCAAGTTTATGTAAAATTAGATTTTGAACAGTGTTAAACCTTTTGCAAGAGTGAGTCATGACATGATAGCGAAGCCCATAAAAGGACTATCAACTATTTCCCATTTGCAGAATAATGATGAAAGATAGAAGGATGCTCTCACAAGGAGAGGTGTAAGAAGATGAATGGTGAATTTTGAGTCAAAGTCTGTAACTTCACCTTAAAAAGAATGAGATGAATATTTCAAAACGAAGAATGCAAAGGAAAAGCTGTAGAATTAGGTTACAGCAGGGAGCTGTTGTGAAGAACTAATCCTACTGTGATGGAGGCTCCAATGCACAGGATTGCAAGAGGCTGCAGAGGGTTTTAGACTCAGCAAGCTCCATCACGGGTACAACCTCCCCACCATCGAGAACATCTTCAAGAGGTGGTGGCTCAAGAAGGTGGCATCTGTCACTAAGGACTCTCACCATCCGGGACATCTTGTTATTACCATTGGGGAGGAGGTACAGGAGCCTAAAGACCCACACTCAATGATTCGGGAACAGCTTCTTCCCCTCTGTCATCAGATTTCTGAACAGTCCATGAACCCTTGAACACTACTTTGTTATTCCCTTTTTTTGCACTATTTATTTTGTAAATATAGTAGTTTCATGTCTTTGTGTTGTATACCTGCTGCAAAACAACTAACTTCAGGACGTATAAGTCAGTGATAATAAACCTGATTCTGCTGAAGGAACAATGATCAGAATAATCTCTACTTCTTTCATTCTTGACATTTTTAAAGGGTGAAGTGTGGATAGTTGCATCTGTTGCAAAAACAACTGAATGACACAGAAAAACCATGGCCTCATTTCCATCTGTGCCTCATTCATGAAAGGTCTTCAGGCTCTGAATCAATTCATTCTATAACTGAGAGGTGACTGTGCAAGATCAACAATTTGAGATGTCTTGCAGCAGATGCATTGCCTCAGGCATTCTGAAAGATAGGATCTTGGTTTGAGAGGGAGGCTCTGGGTTTGACCTTTCCCACCCTTCCTGCCTGTGCCTTATCACATTTCTAAGCTATTTCTTTCTGGGTCACAAGGTCTTAAGTAGAAGGAGGTTCTGTACCTGATCCAAAAGAACAAGTGGTGCAGTACAGTGAGTATCAATCCAAGTATTTTTTTATAGGTAATATGGTGCACAACACACAGCAGTTCCAGTTCAGCCTGACTGGTATCTTGGACAGAGCTGTAATTTTCTCTTCCAGAATAAATATACAAGGCATTTGAATAAGCAATTGGGCACAACTTGTTTTCATGAAAAATACCTTTATCTACTATTTAATATTGGAACTAATCTACTTAACACTCTGTTAAAAAGGTGGGTAATGGAATTTCATATTAAGTTTTTGCACATAAACTGACTTCAGTCCTACGGAGGACAAAGCTCACTGGGAAATCTATTTCTTCTGGTGAATTATTTCATCAGCTTTATCAGGAGAAAATGTCCTTGTGTTGAAATTTTAGGGTAAAATAGTGATGCTGTGATTCCAGCAAGCAGCCACACTCTGAGTATGAGCTCACAGAACCAACCTGTGCACCCTTTGGAGGGTGACTTTTGGGTGTCTGGCATCGATCAATTCATCCCATTATTGTGTTTTTCACAATCACTTTCCTTTCCAACTGTTCTTATAACAGTTTTCTTTTCTCACCTTATCTGTAAACCACAAACATAGTTTACATTGATTTTCTCTTCATCAGATAATGCCACTACTGCTGGGAGCACTCTGTGTGAAGCACAGCCTCTGCAGACTCACTGGAACTTCACATTAAATCAGACCCATTTATAATGGATGATCAGACACTGATCTAAACAAATAATCAAGACGACTGCTGGGGCAGTCCATATTGTTGCTTCATAGTTATGTGTAAAGGCAAAATACAAATGTTTAAGGTACTTATGGAAATGGTTTAAAACTTTCAATTTACTTTGAAGAATGCACATAACTTTTCAGGTAAAAGTTATCTTTATGCAGCTCCTTTCATGACCTCAAGTTGATCCAAAGAGAATTTTAGCCAAAGGAGTTTTTGTTTCAGATATAACGCTTGGAGACAAGGCAGCCACTTCATCTCAGTCAGGTCCCACAAACAGTTAATGAACAGGTAATAATCAAGACATTCTGCCACAAAGAATTTAATCAAAAAAACCTCAGTACATACAGAACTGATCCCATAGAACTCGATCTGTTGTAGGTCTTACAAGCATTTGACAAACTTCTGTACCTTTGCCTTCTGTGAACTGAATGAAAAGATGTTTCATGCATTAATGTCTCTTGCTCATTTCTCCCAGTTGTGTCAAATTTCTACATCATTCAAGGCTACTGGATATCAAATAGGGAACCTGCATTTAGTGATCTCATTGTGAGCAAGGGAATGGCTGCTTCACCTGGAAGATTTTGAACCCTGGGATGGTGAGAAGGGAAGAAATAAAAGGGTAGGTGTTGCAACTCCCAGAATGGCTTGGAAAAATGGGATGTTGTTGGTGGAGATGGGAAAAATAGACCAGAGAGATGTGGCGGGAACCATCTCTTCAGAATGCTGAAAGGGGAGGGTAGGGAAAGATGTGTCTGATGGTGGAATCCCATTGAGATTAGCAGAAATTCTGGAGGTTGATCTGTTGAATGTGGAGATGGATCAGGTGGAAGGTGATGACAAGAGATACCTTATCCTTGCTGTGGTTGGGAAGGGAAGGGAGAGAACAGAACTTGAGAAATAGAGGAATTGTAGCTAAACGCACTGACGGATATGGAAGAGGGGAAATCCTTGTTAAGGAAAGAGGAAGACATCTTGTGGAAAGACATAATCAGAGCAGGTATAACAGACAGAGAAACTGGTGAATGGAATGGAGTTTCTACTGGAAGCAGGATGGCGGGAGGTGTGGTTGAGATGGCTGTGGGAGAAAAAGGCTTCATTTCCTAACGTGACCTGTCACTTTGAGGAAATTATACCCAATATCTAGACACATGAAAGAATGCAAAAGGCCAGTCTGCTGGGTTTGGCTGTAGTGTGGGAGGACCCAATAGGTAAGCAGTGAACTTTCCCATGGTGACTAGTAGTCATTCACCAGAGTGAGAGTTGGAGCACGCTCTGCTTCACAGCCTGGGTTCTCACCATCCTCCGCAGTGGGTGCACTAGTGTTGACCCACTTTCTTGAGATAGTTATGGCTAGGGTTGTCCCAGTTGTGAAGAAGAAGGCTAAATTTCTTGAGACCTTGTAGCTATGTTGCAACTTGGCCTTCCACTGCACTGAATGGCTAGTGGACATTGTCTTTTTCATGGGAAGTGGTCACAAAGCACTGGGTCCATTAGTTCCTGCTATCACTGAGCTTCCAGTCTGAGGTAGGCAGTAAGACAATTCACTCAAGGACATAGAATTTTGCTGTGAATGATCTTGGTGTTGGATTTTTCTGAGTACATGTGTAGCGGTTAGCGTAGGAGTTTTTATGTTCTCCCTGTGTCTGTGTGGGTTTCCTCCGGGTGCTCTGGTTTTCTCCCACATTCCAAAGATGTACAGGTTAGGAGCTGTGGGCATGCTATGTTGGCGCCTGAAGAGTGGTGACACTTGTGGGCTGCCCCCAGCACATTCCCAGTAACGCAAAAAGACATTTCACTGTGTTTTGATGTACACGTAACTAATAAATAATATTAATCTCTACTCCTGCTGGGAGTACATACCCAACCTCCACCATTGGAAAGCAGGGTTGTGAGGACTTAGCAGGTTGTTCCAGACAGAAGGGGTAAGTTAAGTAAAGGGCCAGGTGTTTTCCCATCAAGTTGTCTGTCAAGGGGAATTACATACAAACTAAATGTACAGGCAAGTTAGCAGCAGACCCTAGCCACTCTGTTCCTCAAATGTGCTCCATCATTTAATAAGGCCATGGTTGATCTAATTGTAACTTCTACTCCAACTTCCTACCTATCCATGATAACCTTCCCCCTCCTCCCGGCCCCTTGCTTTTCAAGTAGCCATCTACTTCTGCCTTAAAAATATTCAAAGTCTCTGCTTCCATCACCTTTTGAGAGAGTTCCAAACACTCACGACCCTCTGAGAGAAAAGAAATTGCCTTCTCTCTCTCAAATGGATGACCCTTTAGTTTCCTCTTCTGGAAGGATCTCTAGTTCTTGATCCTCCCACAAGAGAAGACATCCTCTGCACATCCACCCTGTCCCCTCAAGATTTAACATGTTTCAATCATCAACTCTCACTCCTGTAAACTCCAGTAGACATAAGGTTGGTCTGTCCAATCTTTCATCTTAGGATAACCTGCCCATTTCAGATAGTAGTCCAGCAAAACTTCTCCAAATTGTTTCCAATGCATTTATATCTTTCCTTAAATAGGGAAACCACTACTTTGAAAGTTGATCCAGGAGAGAATGCAAGAGCATAATAAAATAGGAGTAAGGAGTAGGTCACCCAGCCCCTCAAGCCTGTCCCACTGTTCAATATGATCATGGCTGATCTACCCCAGGCCTCAACTCTTCCTCTGTCCCAATTCACCATAGCCCTTAATCCCTCAACCTTTCAAAAATGTATCCACCTCCACTTTAAACACTTCTAATGATTTGGCCTCCAGCTCTCTATACTGGAGAATTCCAGAGATTCTCAATTCTTTGCAAGAAGGAATTTCTAAGCACCTCAGTTTTGAATGACTGGGCCCTTGCCTTGAAACTATATGTCATTGTTCAAAACTCTCCCACTAATGGAAACATTTCAACATCTACTCTGTTATGCTCCTTAGGAATCTTGCATGTTTCAATAAGATCACCAGTCATTCTTCATAAACTCCACCTGTTTATCCTCTCTTGATAGGACAAACTTCTCATCCCAGTCAGTGTACAGGAGCGAAATAGGATGTCTGGTTAAGTGGTGCCGCAACAACCTCTCACTCAATGTCAATGAAACTAAAGAGCAGATTGTTGACTTCAGGAGGTGGAAGGAGGGCGAACGTGCGCCAGTCAACACTGGGGGGTTGGCAGTGGAGAGAGTCAGTAGCTTTAAATTTCTGGCAGTATCAGATGACCTGTTCTGGGCCCAGCACATTAGAGGCAATCACAAGGAAGGTGCACCAGCATCTTTACTTTCAAAGAAGCTTTAGCATGTCACCGAACACTCTAACAAACTTTTACAGATATACTATTGAAAGCATTCAGACTGGTTGCATTATGGTCTGGTATGGTAATTCAAATGCGCAGGAATATAAGAAGCTGCAGAGAGTAGTGGACTATGCCCAATACATCACAGGCACATCGCTCCCCACCACTGGAAGTATCTACATGGGGTACTGCCTCAAGAAGGCATCATCTATCATCCAATATCCCCACCATCTGGGCCATACATCTTCTCACAGCTACCATCAGGCAGGAGGTACAGAAGCCTGAAGTCCCTTACCACTAGGTTAAAGAACAGCTAACTCCCTTCAACCATTCGGTACTTGAACCAACCTGCACAGCCCTACAACACTATGACCATTTTAATCACTCTGCACTACAATGGACTTTTTTGTTCTAATTGTGTTTTTCCTTGTACAATTTTAATTTATGTTTTTCTAGTGAATGTTGTGTATCTGATGCTCTGTGCCTGTGATGCTGCTGCAAGTAAGTTTTTCATTGCACCTGTGCATACATGTCCTCATGCATATGACAATAAACTTGACTTGGAGACAATTCAAAAGAGTTTCAATTACTAATTCATCCTTTCTGAGATAAGGAGACTAAAATTGTTCATAGTACTCCAAATGTGACCTCTCCAATACCCTGTACAATTGTAACAAAACTTCCCTATTTCTAAACTACAACCCTTTTTCAATAAAGGTCAATATTGCCAGTTCTCTTAGCTATTTACTGGAAAGCAGAAGTGATGCAAGCTGATAGCACTTCATTATTGATGAGATTTTGCATGGCTTATCCTTCTGTAAAACACAACAACCAGTAACTTACTTATGTTGTTTTTACCTTGTACAATGATTACTAACATCAATGTCAATATGACTTAAATTTGTAACTGCATTCTGCAAGACTGAACTGTAAGGCACCTTCACAAGTATTCCAGGATTAGTCTTACCATGAATAAATGGAGCAAATTCTCAGTGATGGTCATCTCTGGCATAGAACTATTTAAACTAACATGGCACCTTGCCTTTTTATTAGGTGGTGTAAGAACAGAATGTAATTGTAATAAGGACAAATGTCTCAACATTAAACCTGGAGGTTGTTGAGAACATAAAATGCCCATGAAGCTTTTTAATGGGATGGAAACCAGCAAGCCTCAGGCTTTCCTATGGCCTTGTGTGTGTTCTCTGTAAAGCATGGTTGAGTGATTAACTTTGCAGCAGAACTACAATTCAAACAACTGCCCGGTTTAGGAAAGCTTTCCTTAAACTCTTTGTGAAGGCCTCTGTCAAGATTTTTCCACGAGTGGCAGAGTCTTGAACAAGGGGACATGGTTTCAAGATAAAGGGCTGGTCATTTAAAAGTAAAGTACATGGAAATTGCTCCTAGCAGACAGTGATGAATCTCTGGAATTCTCTGCCCCAGAGAGCTGTGGAAGCTGGATAATTAGAAGTATTTAAAATGAAGGTAGCTAATCTTTTGAAAGATCAGGGAATTAAAGGCTATTGGGATCTAGCATCACAGTGGATGGCTGAGGTAGATCAGCTTGATCATATTGAATGGCAACGCAGGCTTGAGGGGACAGGTGGTCCATTCTTGTTCCTATTTTCTTCTGTTTCTGTGGTTCAGACTTGTTGAATGTAATATTTCCCTTTTGCCTTCTATACAGAGCAATACTGTAAATGTACAATTTGTGTACAAACTCCCTCCTCAATGCACTGATGGACACAACTAACAATAAACACAATCAGGAATAATCTTGTCACTTCTAAACCACTGATGAAACTTCTCTTCCTGACTGCAAAACTTGACATTCTCTTCTGAGCTCTGTTGCAGAAGGAGATTAGCAGGTGACAAAGAGAAACATTCAAGGACACGTTCAAAGCTTCTTTGAAGAAGTGCAACATTCTCACTGGGTTTCGGGAACCTCTGGCCCACAATTGCTCAAGGTAGAGGAGAAGCATTTGGAATGGCATTGAGAACCTCGAGACATCAGAAGCAGATAGAATATTACGTGTGTCTCACTTTACCACATGACTTTACTGACTGGGCAGGGGCTTCAAATCTTTGCAAGTGTCTGAAAC
>JARFYF010000058.1:23988963-23999637 GCA_030265395.1 Rhina ancylostomus | reverse complement strand
CATTTAGAATGATTTCTATGGTGCATCACTAAATATAGGTGAGGGTTGACAGGGACATGCCAAATTTCTTTAGTTTTCTGAGGAGGTAGAGGTGCTGGTGAGCTTTCTTGACCATGGTGTCTACGTTGTTGGACCAGGACAGGCTATTGGTGATGTTTACTCCTAGGAACTTGAAGCTCTCAACCTTCTCTACCTCAGCACCGCTGATGTAGACAGGTGCATGTGCACTGCCCCCCGTCCTGAAGTCAATGACCAGCTCTTTTGTTTTGCTGACATTAACAGGAAGGTTGTTGTCATGACACCATGTCCCTAAGCTCTCTATCGCCTTCCTGTACTCTGATTCATCATTACTTGAGATACGGTCCACTACGATGGTATCATCTGCAAACATGTAGATGGAGTTAGAGCAGAATCTGGCCATGCAGTCATGAATGTAGTGTCCGACTCTTCTGGTTGGAGATCTAATATTATTGGTCTAATTCTTCAGTTTTATGGAGCATGGCAATTTGCCAAAATAAGGAGAAAAGACTACATTTAAATAGCACATTTTGTGCAATTACTTTTGAAATGTAGTCCCTATTGATGGGAAAACTGACAGGCTTTCTGAGCAATGTAATAATAGCTGTAGTCAAAATGCAGTAGGCAGAAGATACTTGTACTTGTACTTGCCTGGAGGCCAAGTTCCAAGGCATTGTATGTCCGTGCCCATGATTACAACAAGAGGAGGAGCCTAAGACTCAGCATCAATCAGACCACCAAACTGTTCTCCCAAACTGTCCTCACTTCACCACACTGCCCTCTGATAATAAGCATTTACACCAAGGCTCTGTAAAACATGGACCACTTTCCAAATCTCAGGAGCCACCACTCAGTAAAGACTCACAGCATGGGGTTGGCCATGTCATTCACATGCCCGACACCAGACTCCCAAAATTAATACTCACTCTTGAGTCCTGTCGTAGAAAGAGATTAGTAGGCGATAAAGAAAAACATTCAAGGACATGCTCGAAGTTTCTTTGAAGAAATGAAATGTTCTCACTGAGTTCCAGGAACCTCTGGTCCATGATTGTTCAAAGTAGAGAAGGATCATGGAGAATCGCATTGAGAACAGGCAGAATCCCAGTCTAAATGGTAGAAGAAGCTCACCACCTCACAAACTGCCCACCCACCCATCCCATTAACCACTGGAAGAGTTTGTAGTTCCCACTTTGGCTTCATCAACCACCTCAGAGCCCACACAACTGGAGTGGAAGGAAGTCACCTTGACCCTGAAGTACCCCCTAAGAAGGAGAAGAATAAGAATGGCCATGTACTCTTCAGTATTGCAAATAGGGGAAGTTCTCGGCTCTTCTTCAGAAGAAGTCCAAGGCATCCCTTTACCAACTCCTGAAAGATCGGATGGGGTCTTAACAGTTGAACCAAAAGGCAGAAAAAACAAGGTGTGGCTCAGGATTTGAGAGTGCAAAGCATCTGCATGCATTTGGTGCAGGACAGGGTCAGTGCTGGAGGTGTCATCCTTGGTAGGAGTTGTCAAAGCAGAGCTCATTCACCTGTTCATCCCTGGAAAGATCCTTATTATTATTGAAAAAACACTTTATAATCCTAGCATCCTGGCTAATGTCCCCCATCAAACATATCATGAAGGAACAGATTGATCTTTCAACTTACTTTTGTTAACTATCAGATGTTTCTGACATAGGGTGGCTGCTGCAGATGACAGGTGAAGCTGTCAGTTGAACACAGTAATGACAATGAATTACAGTTTCATCTCCATTACAACCAGAAAATCCAGGCCATTGATTCTTGTCTTCTTGTAGGCAGTGGCAACAATTCTCCATCCACAAGTTTGTCTCTATCCACTTATAGTCATTTAATTGCTTGACTTGGATCAGTGGTTTGATAGCTCTCCTCCAGCTCACTGCCAACTACACTTACATCCTCCACCTGGCTATCCAATTACCATGTAACCTCTTCACCTTTTGATATGCTCAACTATTCCCTTACCTTCAGCTTTGAAGCCCTTAGCTCCAGCAAAACCTTTACTCTTTCATTCAAATATTTCCTTGGCCATTCAGTTTGCTCCCTTCTATGCAGGGGACTTGATGTTAGATGACATGCAGTTCATTTTGCAGTCCATGAATAGATCTGGTTGAATCATAACATTGCTGTTAAAACTGTGTATTAGCAAAGGATCTTCATGGAGAGAAAATATCTATAGCTTCCAGCTTCTATCCTTGACTTTTAATTGCTTTCTTCAATCTCTTTCCCCTTCCAAACACACTTCTAAAACTGTGCAAACCTATTTCCTGATTGGACATTTATGGTTCCACTAGAATATTGCCCTTCCAATTCTCTATCCTCCATAATAGTTAATAGTTCCTATTCTTCAGATATTATCCCAATACAAAACTCCATGTGTTTGTCTCCATTTGCACAATACAATCACACTCAGATCTTTCCAACAAGCCCTGGAATTTCAGGTTTGTGCTAATCTTTGCTCAGTTAGGCAAAGAGTGGGTGCTTGCAGGAATTTAAGTCTCTGCTTTGGAAGGGGCATGCTAATCACATACACAATGCACATTTATGCATCCATATGCATGTATCCTTGAACATACTTAATGATTATTTCCTGCTGTTTTACCTCTTCCCCCCCCCCACTCCTTTCACATGAGCTAGTTCGTGGTTCCTTTTCCCTCTGTCCCCAATGATCTATTCTCATTGTTGCTCCCAATGGATCGTTGGAGCACCGCAAGGAACCTCAGTCTGATAGAGAGGGAAAAAGTTATGTAGAGTGTAACCCTTCTGGTCGTGATTGAGTGATCCTTGCTACAAGGGATCAGATATAAATTTCAAATAATGCTTAACCTACTTTGCTGGTAGTCATACAAATTCATAGAACAGTGAATGATCCCTGAATAAATCTGCCACTAATCTGTCGTAGATATTGTTGTGAGAGGGAGGGAAATAAGAAAAAGTTGATGTTGAAATAAAAAGCCATGATTGGACGTACTGTTGGTCAAGCTAAGCACGTGCCCTGAAGAGGAAGTTCATTCAGTAACTGATATGCAACTCCCTTGAGGTGCTTTTGGTGAATCACATTCTGCATTCCAAGTGGAAAGAGCAAACACCTGCTGAAAATGAGTGCCAAAAATTGGTAAAAGAAAGTTATCAGTTTCAACTCTATGAGTGGGAACTTGTCAGAATTCACCTCACTCCCCAACCTAATGGTTCACGATGTGGAAGGACTCTTTTGCTGGCCCTCTACATGTAACAGGCTCCCAAAGAAGAGACGCAAGTTCCTGCCCACACTCTGTTGTTTGCAAATGTTCAGAACTTGATGGAAAGGTTTGTCTGAGGTTGTATTGTAATTGAGAGCAAGGCATGCAATGTTAAACTGAAAATGTGGAGAGACTGGGTTACAGGGAAAATTAGTGGTGGACTGGGATCATCCTTTGAGTTGGCATTGTCTCAGTGGGTTGAAATAGCCCCCTTCTATATCATAAGGAAATATGCAATTAAAGGAAAGCCATCTTCTAAAACGCCATTGGCAACTTTCAAAGCATTGCCCCCAGCTTTGCTCGTTGCCAAACCTATCAAAATTTTTAAATGTTTCTGAACATCAAGAACACTTTGAAGTGTCCAAAATGATCAAAAATAAAATAAATAAGTCAAAAATTCTTAAACAGTGATAAAAATGAATTCAGCAAAAACAAAACTCTGGCTGCTGCAAATTACCCTTTGTGTAGGTGGCTGGTGGGAAGATCAGGAGGTGTTAACGTGTATGCAGAGAAAGTGAATTACAGGGAAATAAGTGGGGGAATGAGATTGATGGGATTGTTCTGAGAGCCAGCATAGGCCCAATGGCCTCTTTGTGTAACGAAAGGAAATATGAAAACATTAACTAACAATTTAAAAAACTAAACTAAATCAAAATAATTTAAAGAAAATGAACTTGCCTTCTCCCTCTTTTCTGTCTTCCCAATGCTTAAATCAATGGGACGTAGATCATAAGTCAGGTCTAACCAGGTGCATGGTCTGTGCACTGAACCACCAGCATAAGTGGCCAGCAATTCTCGGTAAATTAGAGCTCTCTGGTTGCATACTAGGGATAGAGCATTCTGACAGATATGAACCAGATTCCTATCCATTTCAAACCACTGATTTTAATCAGTGAAACCCAAGCCAAAAGTTTTCAGAAATTTAGGATTTGATTGCAATTGAGATCAGTGCCTCTCCAGTTCCACGAACCTGCCACCCTTCACCTTGCTCTGAGGAGCATCCGAAGCCTTTGCTTGCTCACTTTAGCCTTTCCTTCTCTGCTCTCCTCTCACCAGTTATCCAAAACACTCTGAAAACTGTTTGTCTTGTGGGAACATTCTGCTTTAACATTTACATCTTCTGAGTATTATTCCACAAGAGTTTAAATTTAAATGGAAAGAACTTGAATGGCAAACTCACATTAACCATGAAATTTCAACTTTGAAATTCCAGATGGTTCTTAGAGAGGACTGAAAGTTTTGAAATACATTAGCTCTGGGACTTCATGAACCACAAAAAAGGGTTAACCAACAATTTTAAAAAAATAACAATTGACACCAATCCTTCCTCAAATACACCCCAAAAATAACAAGGCAACTGGTGTTTTTCACATACCAATATCCTTCTGATAGAGCTGGGAAAGTGAACATGATCAAAGTGCTTTGACAGGCCTGCTTTCTTTCTGCATTGATTAGGCAGGCGCCTGTTGCTTTCGAGTGCAGCTCACTGCAATGGGTAATGGATGAGTGAACGCTAATGAAAACTACCCAGAGCAGCTCCCCACAGATAAGGCTTCCTATTAGGCTGACCCATTAGTGAATGGCTAATTCTATAAAATAGTGATATGAACGGAACAAATAGCTTAGCTTCTCTTTAACTGTACACACACCCCCTCCCCAAAGAAAGCAAATTACTGTAGTTATTATTCATCTGCCTTTGTCAAGGTTCATTGTCGGGTACTTTGGTCTTTTGAGAAAAATATATTTCCAAAGCAATAGCATTTCTTGCAAAGCATTTCAGAGGCGGCTTCACAATTGGAGGGGATTGCATTTAATTCTAGAAGCTTACTCTCCCCTGCTTGAGTCATCTGGCTTTGACTTGGGTGGGTTTACCTATTGGGACTTCTTCTATGGACATTAGGCTGGCACAGTGGCACCTGTAGTAGAGATGCTGCCTCAAGATCCAGCAACCCAGGTTCAGTGCTGACCTCCGATGCTGCCTGTGTGAAGTCTACATGTTCTCCCTGTGACTGCCTGGGTATCCTCTGGGTGCTTTTGTTTCCTCCCTCAACCCAAAGACAGTGGTGTTGATTGATTAATCGGCAGCTGTAAATTGCCCCTAGTGTGTGTGTGGGGGGCAGGGGGAGTACGGTAGAATGTGGATGGAGTGGATGGGAATGAGAGGAAGAATAAAATGGAATTAGTGAAAATATGTGGATGCTTTGGTCACCGCAGAAGCAGTGGCCTACTCAATGGGCCAGTCCCCATGTTGTATGGCTTTACTAATGTAAAAAAAACATTGTATATGCTGTCTGCTCTTTAAATTCAACCTGCTGTTGTATGAACAGAAAAAAACAGAGAGAGAAACATGAAGAGGAGGAGATAATAGAGAATCCTCCTGTGGGGAGGGCACCGTCTGAATGCAGCCTATTCCCACTTTTCAGACCTCTTCCCTCCCAGGGTAGAGACTCCCTACATTCTCACACCTTCCAGAAACTAACAGGAAGCTGAGCTCCATTTTACCCCCTTATTATTTTCTTCTTTTCTGCCTTCCCATCCGAAGAAATTGACTCATACTAGGCAGCAATACCTTTCAATAACATAACTTGAGTGGCATAGTGGCACTTCTGCAAGTGGCTACATTACACTAAGTGAGTGAATCTACTTTAAAGTAGCTATTATAGGTTTAAGGTGAGGGGATAGATTTAATAGGAACTTGAGAGGCAACCTTTTTACACAAAGGGTGGTATGTATGTGGAATGAGCTGCCAGAGGAAGTGGTTGAAGCCAGTGCAATAACAACTTTTAAGACAGTTGGACAGGAACGTGGATTGGAAAGATTTAGAAAGATATAGGCCAAATACTGGCAAATGGGACCAGCTTGTTTGGGGCATTTTGGTTGGCATGGACCAGTTGGGCAGAAGGGCCTGTTTCCATACTGTATAACCCTATGATCTCTGAGCTGTGCAGAGTATTTTTGTTTCAAATGCATTTTTTAAACAATATTTTGTAATTTTTGCCCCACACATTTGACATTGGAATATTTATTTTCTGAACTCTGTATTGGCTGACATCAGAATATCCCACAATGAGCTGGACAGAAAACCACTCTAAAGGTGAAATGAGCAAGTTGTTTTGTGACAATACACAAGTGGAAAAACATTTTGCTTGCTCCTTGATGCATTTTGTTCAGAGGAAGAGTAATTACCCTCTACACACAAGGGACTGTTTCACTATATATCAGATATCTGAAAAATAATGTGACCATTTGTTTTGAGTATATGCTGCTGTGTTGGGAAGACCAGAAATGTGGAAAAGGAGAAGCTTGTCTAAAAAGTCGCTGACGGTTGCACTGAATTTTTGCAATTCCCACATTTTACCAAAACCCCCTGCGGCTCACTTCCCACCAGTGCGTTGCCAATTTATTAGGGCAGAGGTCTGTACTGAAAGAGTTGTACCGCAAAATCGATTGATCGTCAAAATTGCAGCCATGCAGAACAATGAACGGGACGAGGAATTCCACAGAGGCAGGGAGGGGAGGTGAAGCAGACATGCACATAACATTGTTATATCTCATTGTGAAAACATATCAACTTTATCCAGCCTTTTTCTGTCCAAAGATAATTGAAACTGTAAGAAAACACACAGTTCCAAAAAATCACTGAACCACATGTGAAACATAAGGACAGAAAACAGAGTTACAAATATATGCGAGCTAGCCCTTCTCTGGTGCACCACCATTCAATTAAATCCTCAGAGATTTTCTATCTCGTTTCTCCTCTACTGTCCTGCCCCCATATCCTCGATACCCTTGTAGAAGACAACAATGATCAGGAGTCTCTCATCAGCCTGTCAAGCTCTACCTGAAATCTCAGTTGTTTATGGGAAATGTGAAGCCATGTCTTATTCCAGTAAATGAGCCTTCAATTGTCTGTCCGATGTACCTGTGCATTGTAAATTGTTTGACACCCATATAAAGGGGTGGAAAAAGGGTTGAACCAACCTAAACAGCCACGATCCCACGGCTAAGTCAGTTTCCAAAATGAAGGTGCATTGTTTAAATTGTGGTCTCTAAAGACAAAGCTTGTACACTTTGAGGTATGTACCTCTTTGTTTTTCTTTCTGGGTTGGGGCATTGGTGGGTGTTGCCAGTTTAGACCCTGGTTCCACCAGCATGCCCTTGTTCCTTTTGCTTCTTTATTTCTTCCTCCAGACAACACATTGAAAGACAAATTCATTGAAATGTCATGAAGGAAATTTTAGCATATAAACAAACTAATAAAAGAAGCAGCCAAACTTTTGACAGAAATTCAAAACCAAACCCAAAAGTAAACTTTAACCAAAATGATTTATGAGCTACAGATTAAAATTTTACAATCTGGAGTCTCTCTTTAAATTCTGATACCCTGTTAGCATTGGCCATAGAAGTGAGTGGGATGAATGCAGAGTACATTCCTGGCTTGAATCCTGAGAAATGTATTTACACTAGATTATAACATTTTAATTGAGTGCTCATTCTGTTCTTTGGGAAAACTTGTCTCCACAACCTGCCTGACCACACGTTGTCCTATGATATCCGCTTACCATTGAGTTTATGACTCTGAAAAAATGGTCCCATTACTTTATCCCTATTGTTATCACTGATCTCCAGTAGTGCAACGTGAGTATTCTTGGTATACCGAACATGCTGATAATAAATAAGAATGCTCTTGTTGAACCAAAAGAAAGCTTCTTCATCAGTCTGACTATCACAATCATTCCTTATGTGTGAACTGTAACAGTGACATTGGCACGTCAATTGACTCCTTTTTAAATTAATAGAGCTGTTCACTGATTTGAACTTACCAGTGACACCAGCTTAGTAAATTCATGACTCATAACATTTTGCTTTCTACATGACTATGTCCTGAATATTTAGAAACCTATTTTTTTATATACAAACTATATTATGTACACATATTGTAGTAAATGTTCCATTCTCCCCCTGACTCTGAAATAAACCATCAATGAATGTGTTAGATAGCCACTTATTTTTGAGAATTCTGTCAGATTTCTTCCTGGTCTTTATTGTGCTAATGTATATAAATGAATGAAGGCACTTCAATCTATTTAATTATCACCTCTGCTCTTACTTTACACCTGTTTATATTAATATCCTCTTCTTGTATTGATCTGTTTGGGCAGGCATGGTAGTGTAGCGGCTAGCGTAACACTATTACAGTGCCAGTGACCCAGTTCAACTTTGGTTGCTGTCTGTGAAGAGTTTGTACATTCTTCCCGTGTCTGCATGGGTTTCCTCTGGGTACTCCGCTTTCCGTCCACATTCCAAAGCTGTACAGGTTAGGAAGTTGTGGGCGTGCTATGCTGGTGCCGGAAACGTGAAGACAATTGTAGGCTGCCCCCAGAACATTCTATGCAAAAGATGCATTTCACTGTGTGTTTTGGTGTACATGTCGCTAATAAAGATATCTTATCAATTTAAAATAAGATTCAGTATTTTTCTTCTCTAAACTGTTTAATATTTTTATCTTATCAGGTTCTCTCCCTTTTACTTATATTGTTACAAGACCACAGACATTTTGTAGGATTCTTCTTAGAATCCACCTCCCTTATGATTAAATTTATTTTTGTTTTTCTACTATAATGCTTTCACAAATATTTTGTAACGTGCCAACAAGGTTCGTAGATCTGTCACAATCAATGTAAACTTCAACATGATCTCAGCAGATTTACAATCTATTGTTCCAGCAATAGTGTTGAATATTTTGTTTGCATTTTTAATTGCCTTATCTTCTTGTTTCCACATCACCAGTAATCTGTGGTTCCTCTTTTTTATGCACAAGTGCTATCTTTTGCCGCCATTTCATCAGTTGTATAATTTATTTGTGTTGTAATTATCTTATATATTATCTTATCCAATATATAACACTCTGCATTTATTACTATTGAACTTAACCTGGTCTTATGTGAATAATCAACACTCACCTGCTAATTATTAGCTAAATTTATGGAAGTTTATTGCACTGCAAACTCTGGTGTCCTCTACGCAAGACAGTCTTCCAATCCATTTCTGAATCCATTCTATCTGGGTGACTTGAAACAGCAGATGTTGGAAATTCTGCTGGGTAGCTCAATGTTCTGTCCATTGCATGATGGTTTGTGATCCAGGAGACTGATAGCATCAACTCTGTGCCTGCATAATGAATTCTGGGAAATCATTACACGCTCTTTCATGGTTATGAAATGCTTAAGCATTGAGGCAGATGAGCATTTAGCAGTGATGCCAACTAGCATGCATTGTTGCCATGACACTGCTGTGCAAGGATGGCCTTTGCAAAGGGTATGGACCTCAAACTCAGAAGCAGGGCTACACTAGAGGATGAAGGCCAATTCCAGTGGAAGTTAAAGGGTCCTTCCCTAACTGTGCCATTATTGGGCAAAGAAGCAATATTTGGACTCTTCACAAAGGTCCTGAAGTCTCAAACTCATTGGAGTCATTGTAATCTAATTTAAAGCCAAATCCATTCCTGAAACATATTTTCCTGCTGGATTCCTGGAACACAAAGCAGGAATGAAGACCTTGGCTGATATCCTGCCTGACTCCCAGCTGTTGGTGGCATGTTATCCCATGACCTATTGGTTGTGTGGAAACCCAGCTGATGCTCCAATGCAAAACCTGCCCAAAGTAAGTTGGTCCTTGCTGGAAACTGTCGCTTTAAGAGCTGCCTCCATAGTAGGAGACTGTGGAGTAAAGTTCGGGTTTATCATGTGATTTGGGACCAATCAGCTGTTTATATGTGAAGACTTGGATTCATAATTCTAATGCACATCATGCACATTAGAATATCACTCCCCCAAGGCTCTGCATGAAAGTGGGGTAACTCCCCAGCCTTCTGCCACATTAAGCTGCGTGCTTCTATGTACAGAAATATCTACTCACGTAGGTCCTAATATACAGTGGCCAACACCACACTCAGTCTAATAATATCTATCACTACCACTTCCCTTCCCCATCTTTCAGTCAACTTCTTAAACAAGCTGTCAATTCCCATGACAATGCCTCGGTGAGAACTCTTTCATACAACACCTTTTGCAAATGGAGTTCAACTATGTCCATTATTTATTTCATCATAGTCACCACAAAGGAGTACAGCATGATATTTTTGCTAAGTGTTTCTCATGAGCTTTTCATTGGTGAACCTCCAATTCATCATTTCAAAGTATTCCATGGATTGATATTGAAGTTAGGTGAACCAGTCTGACCCTCCCTGGATCTGATTTGTCTGTTTAATATATAGTCATCAAATTCTATGTCAGTTTGGCTCACTACAGCTCAGGCAGAGGATTGTGGTTC
This sequence comes from Rhina ancylostomus, assembly GCA_030265395.1. NCBI lineage: Eukaryota > Metazoa > Chordata > Chondrichthyes > Rhinopristiformes > Rhinidae > Rhina > Rhina ancylostomus. Next base: position 23,989,027 of record JARFYF010000058.1, on the reverse strand, counting down.
ATGCATCAATTTAGAAAACATCCCACATAAGCTGATTCATTTTCTCTCTCTCTCTCTCTCTCTC
>JARFYF010000058.1:23941344-23952587 GCA_030265395.1 Rhina ancylostomus | reverse complement strand
GTTAAGCCCAAAGTGTCAAATCGATAATACATTTCAGCTTTCCCGAGAACTCGACCATCACAGAAACCAGTCTCTAGCCAAGTTGATTCTCTCCACATGGTATCAAGAACTAACAGAGAGCATTGGATACGGCAATGGCAACAGCGCCAGATAATATTCCAGCAATAGTATGAAAACTCGCAAACTGATGCACCACAGTTACAACACTGGCATTGACCTGGTTGAGAATGATTATCCTTGACATCAATTTACCATTTGACCAAGTGTGACATCGAGGTGCCCTGGTAAAACGAAGTCAATCGGTATGAAAAGCCATAAACTCCAGTGGCTGGGGTCATACCTCACCAAAGGAAGATGGCTGTGGTTGACAGAGGTCAATCATCCTAACCCCAGGGCATTACTGGTGGAGTTCCTCAGAACCAAGTCCCAGGTCAATGCATCTTTAAATGCTTCACCAATCACTATGTCAGAAGGGCAGGATGCCTAACTTTCTGATCCATTTCTGCAGAAGCTATGTTAAACCCCCAAGAGCAGGGTACATCCACTTTTGTGGTGAAAGGATCCACTCACAGGAAATAGACGCCATTAGATTGGGTCCTGGAACAGGCAAATGCTGCTACATTGGTGCATCTGTGCACAGAGTACTTCTAGTAACTTGCAGAGCAGATGCACAGTGGGTCACAAGCATATCAAGAATTTACCGAATAATGATCTGGTCTTGGTCATGATCAGGAAACATTCATCAGACATCAGTTATATTTTACTTTTGTTCAATTTATAGACTAAAGGGGTTAAACTTCTCCCTCTTGTGTTTGACTGCAAATCTTTCAATCTGCTCACACCTGTGTGGAAGTAGACCCAGATGTGTTGTAATCATTTAGCTATCTTACTGCAGCACCCCAGGCCACATTTGTTGTATGAATTATTATGAAAAGCAGAGACCAATTACCTTTGTGACCATTTTTCCTGATTTACTCCATGTGAATTATGGTAAACCTCATTGAAATGTACTGCATCACAGCGTAATACAATGACAGCTGGATGTCTTATGACATTCATCATTAGACATAAACAGTAACCCAACAGAGCAAGAATCTGTGGCTGCCAGCAGTTCTTGCTTTATCCAACGAGTACATTTGCTTCATTCCATTACCATGTCTTTCTTCTCTTTTCCTGTGGATGTGATTGATGTTGGGGATAATATTTAAGAAATGTGGTGCTGTGGTATTTCCCACCGGGTGAATATCAGGCAAGTGCACGTTACGGTGGCAATGGATTGGGCCATCTGCTCCTCTCACATTGCCCTCTGTCTCAGTCTCAGCCTGAGAACAATTTGACTGCATCAATTTTCCAGCATTTTATCCATTTCTGCAGCAAGTGCAAAACTGACGAGTTAAAGATTAAATTTGAAGGTTATTCCGCATTGTGCATTCATGTTTTTGATGAAGCAGATGGTTTCTGCCAAGCCTCGTTTCTTGTACTCTGGCTATATCACTAGTTGGAAATTCAAGCAGCTGTGAAATTGGTTCAACTCCACATTCCAATGTGCAACATGATCAGTATGAGTTGTTCTTGAAAGTGGAACAAAGGAAACTGGAGTTCCTTGCTGGTTTCTGTTTGATTTGCTTTGATGTTGGTTTCAGGGTACTGCAAGCCCCTGGGTTGAAGATGGGAATACATGAGTCAGAAGAAGTTCAGACCTAGAAAGCTGTGGCTGCTCAGAAATTTTATCTCCTCACTCTGAAAACAAGCATCTCCCCTATCACCAATATATCTGCCTCTCAGCAAGTCCTTCACATTTTGGAAACTCTGGAAGCTTTTCAACTTGAGCATTCCTGTCATATACGCAATTGTTGACATGATTGACATTGGAAAAGTAGAGAATCGACAATGTTGCTCTTTGGCTTTTTGGAAATCAACATCAATTTCTAACTCCCAATAAAAGAGATTTGAGTAGAACCTTTCTTCCTTTGCCACAGATGTGGCAGTTAACTGCCACAACTGGGCCAGATGTGTTCAAGCAAACTTGGTGATGGTTATTCAGATGCAATCAGAAGCATTTTAGATTCCGGTAATAGAGAGAGAGGAACTGCGGTATTAAACATCAGTAAGAGCGAAAGTCTGTCAAACATCTGTCTGAAGCTAGCAGTTGTTTTATACAGGGATAGTAGTTCCCATGAGGCATTTATTGCTTAATATTGATTAGGATGCTCTTTCATGATGATTTGAATTATTCAAATTCTGCTATAATGCATAGGATTCCAGGACTATTTTTACCAGGCTCTTCAAGATTACATTTCATGATTCTGTCCATTCAATAGCTATTCACCACTTTATGGTAAGTAATTATCATTTTTACTAATTATGAAATTATAGGACTTTCTAAGAATTCAAATGATGTGCGTTTAATAATTTTGTACATTTTCCTTAAACTAAAAATCAATGGCCTTGATGGTGCTGTCTTTGTATATAATTAAAAAGAGAAGCAATTATATTTAAATATTATTTATTCTAAACACTCTCAACAATGGGACACACAGGGCAAGCATTTAAAAGAAGCATCTCCAATCATGGTCTGAGCATGTTGTGATTGAAATTAAGACTGCATTACATTCTTTAAACTCTTTAATCTATGTAGGATGATCACATAAACTTGCACAGTTACTGCAGATAATTGCTTTTATCAGCTCACTGTTGAAATGCCTGTGGCACTTTTATACATCCTATCATGTGCACACAACAAGGACTTGAGATGCGCTCTTCCATCAAAAGATGCTACATGCCTTTCAGTGTGAAATATGTGTAAGCTAGTGGTCAATTTGGGCTGGATCCCAAAGTCTCAGAAGGAATAAGATGGTGCTCAGTCCAGTCATTCACATTCATTGCATTGTCATCTGGTTTTATGAAGCAGCTGACCTAGTAACTCCATGAGGGTATATGCACCTCCCATTGGAAATTAAGCCCTATAGGACATTAATTTACTGGTTAAACCATAGAGGAAATTCAGCCTGTCAATGTCAACATATAATGTATATAGCATTCATTTTTTGATTTCCTATCTGTACCAGCGCTATGAGAGACAATAAAGCTTTGGGTTTTATGTCCACAGGTAAAAATAGAAGTACTAATTTGCATTTATATCAAACCTTTCCCTTCCTTCTCAAGGTCACAGAAATACCATGGTAGTGTGGTTACTCTTGGAATATATGTAAACTTGACAGCCAATTTAGGTTTAACGCAGTCCTGTAAATAGCAGTGAAACAAAAACATGTTTTAATGGTGTTGGCTGAGTGATTCATTTTGAACAGATCACCACGCAATTGCCTCAGCTTGTGGGTTACTTTGTAACAGCCAATAACTTGCTTTAACATCTCAACTGATAGATGGCATCTTTGAATGGAGAGTAAAATGAGAAGAAATTATATTTAAGTTTATTCTTATCATCTTTAGCAACGGGCAGCTATCTTCATTTGGTTGTGCACTGAAGTCGTGGCCAAGCTGAGGTCCCTGGTGTGGAACTTCAACGCATAACCTTACTCAGAGGTTAAAGTGCCTCAGCAATGAGCAACATAGTACCTATCAACTTACTTCCATCCATTATAACACTGAGCAGATTTCAAATAAAAGGGATTGTCTGACATTGGCCAGTATTAAGCTTAATATCAAAGGATATTCTGTGCTACAAGCCATTCCGAAACAATGCTTTGTTTTAGGGTGGGTCCATAAGCCTTTAAATGTCATATTCAGATATTACTCAAAAATGAAATAAATTAGGAACAGATGCTGAAAATTACATTTCCTAACCAAGCAGCAGAGCTAATATTTAAAAAAAAATATTCCACTCTTTTCAGAAACCTTAACAGACAGTCTCGCTTTTTAGTGAATAAAATCACTAATACTGGGAGCATTTAGGCTACATTTCCATCTCCTTAATCAATGAATTATTCTCCTTTACAGTCTGTTTAAAGGGCAAAATGCCACCAAAAACATTCATCCCTACTCTTTAGAGATTTAGTTACCACATTTCAAGAAAATTTGAGCTGCTCAGACGGGAACTTGCTTTAAGTATTAGTTTGGTTGATGCAGGATACCTTTAAAATATGCTGAAAATATTTGAATTTGACAGTCTCAAAATACATAAAGAAAAGGAATACTCTCCTTTTCAAAGTTAAAAGAGTTCAAGTACATTTGCTGTTTTTATAGATTCCTTATGAATATTAAAAGCAAAAATGTCTTTTCTGTGTAGGCACTGGGCTTTTTGCTGGCTTTCCCACAGAGGAGTTTTCAAACTTCCTTTCATCATTTACATGTAAGTGCTGTCAGATGTCTCCAGATCCTTGCTGACTACATCCAGGGATGCCGTATATCCCACAGGAAAGGTTCATGGCCTGAACCTCACATTAAGTAGAGGTAGTGTTTGGACTTAGCAAAGGAAAACATTACATGAAGGTATATATTGCATAGAGTGCCAAAGAGGTGGTGTGGATTGGGCAATTGTAACAAATAATTGCATTAATGAAAAGAAGAGCATAAAATACAAGAGCTTTACAGGGTAAGCAAGCATAAAATATTGCGCTCTATGAGTTGGCCATGGCATAACAATCGACACCTCTGTGGATGTCACAGTATTAGACAGAGCTCAAATGCTCTAACTGAGAACCAGATGGATGTAAATCTGCAGAGTTGGCCCAGGGGTCTGGGAGGGATTGTGAAAGTGCTAACAGTGGCTCTCAGCAGACTAAGGTTGAATAATCTGGATTGAAATCTTACTGGAGTTACTGCTTAATTAGTCTTGGGAGAGTGGGAAGAGGAGGGGCTGGGAGAAAATGCTCCTTTCATACAAGTTTAAACTGTGCTTTAGGCCCCTCATAGGTTTAGTTCAAGAGCACTTAATGCTGTTGAAATTTCTTCATCAGCACTTTTAAAGGTGTTAGCTTTGTTCTAATCATTTTATTTTAATTGAGTGAACCATTAAAATAATAAAGGAGTGAATAGGCACATTTTAAATGTGTTCTCGGTAATATCTGCAGCAGTATATTTTCAATGCCTACAAGATTTAGGCAATCAGGTTATCCATAAACATTCAATTTTTACACTGTTTACTGCAATCCTGTCAGCTGGGGGGAGCCAGGTCTGTAAAGCAGAGTTATTTCATCTGGAAAGGCAAACTGAAATAATTGGAAGATTTAAGCATAGGTATATTGTTAGATGATGGAAGACTACTGCTTCTCTAATTTGGCTTCTTCAATCCTTATAACTGTATGACATATAAAAATGGAGTTGATTAATTATTGCCTTTAATGCCTATCAAAATCAGCCTAACAGACTCAGATCTAAGATGGTGAACCCTGGTAGTGGAAATTATAGCAATCATAGGTCCAAAGTCAACTTTATCCACTCAAACCTGCTATACCATCACCATGCCCCATTTCAAATTATTCATCTCCAGTGTGCCTTTTCACATTTCCATCACTTCGCATCTCCTAGTTGATCTGATGTGGGGTTTTCTCCTTGTCTTTTAGTGAAGGACAAATGAAGGTCATAGGTTGCATCTTTATGCTCCAATGCACACTGACAATTGTGGAAGTAGTGAGGTGCACCAATTTGGTAACAGTAGTTACCCATGTGACATGGTGCATGGCAACGGGAAACACCTGGGTCAATATCTGTTTGAGTGCGATTTCAAACAAGGATAACTGATAGTGCAGTCTATCCCAAGTTAAGTTAATTTTATGCATGAGTTACAGTGAAATAAATGTGTAATTCAATCCATTAGGCCATTGCTTCCAGAGATTTAGTTTGAATTTAAGTGCAGTTACGCTGTAGTTTTGGATAAGATGAAATAATTTGTCATGGTCTGAATTGGAATTGGTTTATTGTTGCAATGTGTACCGAGATACAGTGAAAAGATTTTGTTTGCGTGCTATCTAGACAGATCATTCCATAAATAAGTACATCAGGGCAGTAAAAATGATAAACGAAATGGAGAAGATCATGTTACAGTTACAGAGAAAGTGCAGTGCAAGTAGACAAATAAAGTGCAAGGGTCATGACGAGGTAGATTGGGCGATCAAGAGTTTGCCTTAAAGCGTATAAAAGCTCCATTTAAAAGTCTGATAACAGCGGGATAGAAGCTATCCTTGATCCTGCTGGTACGTGTTCTCAAGCTTTTGTATCTTCTGCCTGATGGAAGGGGTGGGGTGGGGAGGAGAATCAGGGTTCAATTCCTGCCACTGTCTGTAAAGAGTTTGTACATCCTCCCCATGACTGCATGGGTTTCCTCTGGGAGCTCCGGTTTCCTCCCGTATTCCAAAGACGTACAGGTTAGTAGGTTAACATGAGTGTAATTGGGTGGCATGGGCTCATTGGGCTGGAGGGCCTGTTATCATGCTGTAAACATAAAGTTTAAAGTTTAAAACAGATGGTATGACTAGGGTGGGAGAGCTCTTTGATTATGTTGGCTACTTTCCTGAGGAAGTAGGAAGTATAGACAGAGTTAATGGAGGGAAAGTTGGTTTCTGTAATGGACTGTTCTATGATCACAACTCTCTGCAATGTCACACAGTCCTGGGCAGAGCAGTTGCCATACCAAGCCGTGATGCATCTAGACATTTTAGAGTCTAAAAGGACATCAGTCTTCATCCTTGACTTTTCCAGTTAGAAACTGGCCAAATGTCATATTATAAAGAATACTGGATGGCAGATTATATTGAACCAGGCTGTACTAATTGCGTGGGTGTAGAATGAAAATATTTTTTGTTCTTTGACTGTTTACTTTATTACAACAATTACCAGAAGATCATTTCATCATTTTGTAAAGAATGATAAATAAAGTGTATCGGTGCTTTGAAAAATAGAATGTTAGAGTAGAAAGTGTTTGCATAGTCAAACTTGCGTAACTCTGCCAAAGACAGAGATGGTCTTACGAGAATAGGAATTTTAAGAGAGGAAATATAAATAATAGATGTGTTCTCATAAGAGATGGACTTAAATAGCTTTCGTTCTCTATGAATAGCATCTCCATTACTTTGCATTTAATTATTATAACTTCTATTTCAGGGTCCAAATCTTAGAAGTAAAATTGTTCTCACTGTGATACCTGCTCTACTGGCAGTGTAAATATTTCCCAGCTCGTCACTCGTGTAAGAATCTAATTTGGGTTCCTTGATTGGAAAGCCATGTTTTTTGTGCACAGAAATATCAGTAAAATGCCTCAGGGAATGGATGCATTGGCTGGTTCAGTAGTGGAACAAGAGGATTTCAGGACTGATCCTTACAGTTTACTGAGATAGTATCTGTTGTGTATCCATAAGTATGGGAATTATTTTTTCAATGTATCTGTGTGTGTGTGTTCATATTATCCCAAGGTGCAGAAAAGTCACATGCCTGCTTGGCAACAATACAATAACGTTGCAGAAAGTCTAAGACATTCAGCCTATATCAATAGCTTAAAGATTCATTATGCAAATAGTTTAGGTATTCTGCTTTGCAAGTAGTGTGCCTCAATGCATATGTTAAGGCATTAATGACATTAAGATATTAACAATAGAGTGGGTCCCCCTGGGGAGCAAGGGGGTAACCCAAAGAGGTGTGGAGTCAGGTAATATAGGTGAGGTCCTAAATGAACGCTCCTTGTCTGTATTCACTAAGGAGAAGGGTGTTGAAGATACTGAGTTCAGGGAGAAGTACATGGACAATCTGGAGCAGGTCAGTATTAAGAAGGAGGAGGTGTTAGGTGTCAGGGGGTGCATAACGGTTGATAAATTCCCAGGGCCTGATGAGAACTGTCCCAGGTTGCTACTGTAAGCAAAGGACGAGATAGTGTGGTGACTACAATTCACACCAAACCAAGATGAAGATGACAAACGATATCCATTAGGAACCCCGCAAGATTTCTTTCTTTATACAAAATTAACTAAATCTAAATGGTTGTCAATATTGGTCCTTTCCCATGTAAGCACACTATTGAATGTTGACAAAGGAATGTTAAATGGAACGCATGGTTTATGTAGCAGTACTGAATGTAGTATAGATCAGCTGATGTTCATGTGTATATGTATCACGGTTTACCTGAAGAATTTGTTTCTGATAATGGAGCTCAGTTTTGATCTGTTCCATTGTCAAATCTTTTGAAATGGAATGGTGTCAAACATGCTTTCATTCTTTCACATCATCTACCTTCCATTGGAGCAGCCAGAAAGCCTTCCAAATAGTTAGTGAAGCTCCCCAGAACAAGTTGTGTAGGGACATTCTAAATTGAGCATGAAATATTACATGAGCAATTTGACCAATGTCTTGGCAAAGCACAAAGTAACTCTGCACACTACTATGGGGTATAAGATTGAGAACATGGTTGAGCCTTGTACAACCAAATTTGGCTTCCAGTGTTAATCAGAAGTACTTGAGTCAGAAGCACTATGACACTAATCACAAGGAATGCATGTTCAAAGTAAACAAGAGTGTCTGTATTCATACTCTGCTGGCAAATGAACTCATACAAGAAGGAAGTACAATCTGTAACAGAAAAATACTTGGCAGAAATGGCTGACAGAATCTGAATTTTTCATGTTAATCAAATGAACTTTGCTGGCATAAACCAAGTCCAGCTGATGAACCTCTTGATCTTGAAGTCGTAGCTGAGTTGGATCCGATGTGGACTGCAGGGAGTGAAGGACCAAATCTAAATATTATTGTCAAACAAAACCATCCTTGAGTTCAAATCTGGAATGAAGCTGACGAAAGTTGATTCAACACCAACATTTGTCAGGAGTTAAGGGAGACTCCAAAAACTTGTTGCTCAACTAGATTTATAGTTGTCATTTATTAAATGCATAAGTTAGGTTCATCTAAGCATCTCTTTAAAAAAAGAAGCATAAAGTATCTTTAAACACAGGCATTGTGTTCTTGGTGTATTCATATGTGTGTGGTGATATTCTGACTCAATTATGTGCTGTGCCTGTTTTGCATGTCATAGATTGCATTGACAAGATTAAAGACTCCACACATACATAGTTTAGGTCCCCTGACTTGTAAATAAACCATTACCTCTTTATATATAACTGTGTCTCAATGCCTGCATAAAGACTTTAGAGTATCTACGCTAAGGCAGAAATTGGGGCTTTGCAATTGCCCTCCAACTTCCTGAAACTGAAGAGGGATTCATGTCAACTTGATCACAATCTTGGACAGCTTGGGTTGTTTTCCCTGCAGCAGCGTAGGCTGAGGGGAGACCTGATAGAAGTTTATAAGATTATGAGAGGCATAGATAGAGTAGATAGCCGGTATCTTTTTCCCGGAGTCGAAATGTCTAATGCTAGAGAGCATGCAATTAAGGTGAGATGGGGTAAGTTCGAAGGAGATATGTGGGGCAGATTTTTTACACAGAGAGTGGTGGGTGCCTGAAATACAATGCCAGGGGTAGTAGTGGAGGCAGATACAATAGAGGCATTAAAGAGGCTCTTAGATAGGCACATGGATGTGCAGAGAATGGAGGGATATGGACAGTGTGTAGGCAGAATGGATTAGCTTAGTTAGGCATTTAATTACTAGTTTAATTAGTTGGGCATAACATCATGGGCTGAAGGGCCTGTTCCTGTGCTGTACTGTTCTATGTTTTATATTGTAATCCTCACTGGCTGCTTCTTTTAAGTGTACATCCATATATTTCAGGTAAGCTTCACATCGGGTTTGTGTGTGGTCCTTCCTGGTAATGAGAACCTTGCTGAGGCTCACACGGCCAATGTGTGAGCACTGGTCACTCAGACTAAATAGTCCCCACCAGAAACCTCCCCACTTCAGGAAAATCAGGGTTAGAAATGTTCAAGCCCACAAGTTGAAAGGGTTGATACCTGCCTGAAGTAGTGCCCAGGGTTGGCTTTTACAGACATTCAGTATATTCAGCAGACTCTAATGACTGCAGAGCATAACCTACACCATCAAGCAAACAGAAAATTATCCAGTCTTCATCGTGATTAACTGGAACACCGAGTGTGTAAATTTTCTTACAGAAGTTTTATTGCCCCTTTAAAAAAGATAGGAACAGAGTTAAGAGGAGTGTGTCCTTTCATGATCAAGATGTTGTGATCTGACATTGGCTTTTGACATCAATCAGCACTGCATATCTTTGGGAATAAACAAACATATGTTCAAACACATCATCATGGAGGTGGCCTCTGTAATAGGCTGTGTTTTGTTGTAATTTAGCCATAAGTGTGTCATTAAAGCGCCGGCTGCTCAGACTCTGAGGAAAGAACAGGCAGTCCACAATAAACAATGAAAAATCACTTCATCCTTAATCCTTGAAAGAAATCTTTGTTTCAAGTACAATCTTATTTTCAAATGTTTAATCCTCCAGCTTGATTTCCTTCAGCATCAGTGCCCTTCAAACGGAAAGCTACCGTGGGAGGGGGTGGGAAAGCGGAAAAGCCGCAAACATCTGCCAGTTCAGGTGGCCACCTGCCTAGATTTGGACTGTTCAGTTCAGTTTTTCAGTGAAGCAGTTATGAATTTCTGATAGGAAATTGAGCAAGCTTCATTCTTAATACAAAGGTCTGCTTTATACCACTTATTTCTGGATTTGTCTCTTATTTGTCTCAACATTAGATGTTAAGGTTTTCAATGAATTGGTGTTATCAAAACTAAAAGCAGCAGAACTTGAAGCAATGATTATCAGACTGAGAAAACTGGAACTGGTCAAAGCACATTGCCAGAGATAAGGGGAAAGGGGGAAAAGATAACATTTTTTGAAAGAATATTGACCATAATAGGTTGGCATAGAAATTTGTTTACTTCCAAACAAGAAGGTTAAAACAGCAGATACTTTTCTCAGATTTACAATGTTAAGTCACAATTCTTGTGCAAGTTCTAGTACAACAGTATCATTTTTTTTTCAAAGACTTCCTCATTTGCAAAGGGGGTGCACTAACAAAAACCTCTGATGGAATTTCACAGAGCTGACAGCACTCAGAGCAACAACCAATAGGCTCCAGTCTAAAGGCAGTGCATGTTGCACACGCACACACACACGCATGCACACATGCACACATGAATACACACACATGCATGCCACTTCTGCAACTTCTAATGAATGTTTTTGTGCTCAAAATGGCACACGAGAGAAGCAGGTTTGAGGGGGGTGGGTGGGGGGTGGGGGTGGGGAGAACTGATGAATCCCCAGATTATCTTTAAAAAATCAGGAAATGTTAGAGAAGCTCACCGAAACCAAAGGGAATGATTGTGCCGAG
>JARFYF010000058.1:23710013-23720887 GCA_030265395.1 Rhina ancylostomus | reverse complement strand
CAAGAAAGAGAGATCAGTGTATACTCTAAATGTGAAGTGCAGGTAAGTGAACAACAAGGATCTGGATACAGATGTCGACAGGGAGCCACCAACCTGTGCTGAGTCTTATGAAGTGTTGGCCTTTGTCACAGGAGAGCTGTGTTACGAGGACCCAGTGGGCAGACCTGGTTTGACTTCGGCACAGAGTTGTGGGCACAGTAACTCGGTGAGGATATAATGTCACTGGAGGGGCTGCAGCACATACTGGGGATAAAGGGGTTAATCACACAGACAAGCCTTGTAATTCCCAGGGAAAGAGGGAATTACTGTAAATGGAATGGCGAGACAGATAGAAATGATTTCTCTGTAGGGATACATACTAAAACTATTGTTCGGGCGTTCTGGGTTAATACCGAGAAATATTTGACACAGGAAGTAAGTGGCAGCAATAGAGAGAGTGCTGAGGAGATTCACCAGGACGTTGCCTGGAATGCAGGGCTGTGGTTATAAGGAGAGACGGGATAGGCTGGGTTTGTTCTCACATAGGAGGCTGAGGGATGACTTTATAGAGGTTTATAAAATTATGAGGGGCAGAGTTAGAATGCGAGGCCAGTCAGAGTCTTCTCCCCAGGGCAGGGGAGTCTGGAACTAGAGGGAACAGGCTTAAGGTGAGAGGGGAGACATTTAAAGGAGATCTGAAGACTTGAGTTTTTCACACAGGGTGGTGGTTATCTGGAATGAGCTGTCAGAGGAAGTAGTGGCAGCAGGTACAATTACATTGTTTAACAGACATATGGACAAGTACTTGGATATGAAAGAAGTAGAGGGGTACAGACCTAATACAGACAAATGGGATTAGTGTAGAGAGGCATCACGGTCAACATGGACATGATGGGCTGAAGGGTCTGTTCCTGTGCTGGGTACAATTCTACAGAGGTACTGGAAATCAGGAGGTGTCTCCTGTGGCCAGCCCCTGCCTTCCTTTTGACTCCCCTCACCACACATCTACCCCAGCCCAGAAAAAGTGCTGGGGGGGAGTCAATCGAACATTTCAAAACTGAGATTGATATATTTGTTGATAGGTAATGTGACTCAGGAGGTCAAAGAGCCCCTTCCTGTGCTGTTTAACTCTGTGTTAGTCGAGGGTTAGGTTCAAGGTCACAGACCAAAGTGAATGAACACATGTAGCTCAGATTAGCCATGAGCCAACTGAATGACACAGCAGACTTCTCCTGTGCTGGGAGTGCTGGTGGGTAGTGCAGACTACATCTCGCTCACACTGTTTCTGGCACACTCTGGGGTAGATGAGGAGACCTTGGGAGATGATGGAGAGGAAGTTTACCAGAACCGAGGGGCTTCTGTTGTGTGCAGAAGCTGGTGTTCCTCTTGGCACAAGCAGGGGTGACTGAAAACCAGACAGAAATGGTCAAAACTGAGGGGTAGGACCAGCAAGTAGAAAACAAATTCTTTGGCTGATGGATTGATAACCAGAGAGCACAGATCTTAAAACAACAGCCAACTGGACCACAGGATTTCTGAGGTCCTGGTAATCTGCAATGTCTTAACTGGACAGGATTCAACTCCCAAGGGAATCTTCAAAAGACAATTGGAGTTGCATTAATTTACAACAGCTCAGAAGCAGGCCATTCCACCCATCGAGCCTGAGCTGGCTGTCAAAGCCCCCACATTTCTCCATAAACCCACTCTCTCTCACATCCCCATCAACCCCCTCAATGCCCCTTCCACTAGGGATAATTGACAGAAGCCAGTTAATCTGCACATCTTTGGGATATTTGACCCTCACCAATTTTTACTGATGCACCACATAAAGCCTCCTGTCCAGATGCATTACGGCTTGGTACAGCAACTGTTCTGGCAGAAACTGCAGGAAACTGCAGAGTAGTGGACACAGCTCAGCACATCACGGAAACCAGCCTCCCCTCCATGGAGTCTGTCTACACTTCCCGCTGCCTTGGTAAAGCAGCCACCATAATCAAAGACCCCACCCACCCTGGACATTCTCTCTTCTCCCCCCTCCCATCAGAAAGAGCAAACAAAAGCCCGAAAGCACGTACCACCAGGCTCAAGGACAGCTTCTATCCCACTATTGAACAGTCCCCTAGTACAATAAGATGGACTCTTGACACCACAATCTACCTTGGCACGGCCTTGCACCCTATGTCTGCCTGCACTGCACTTTCTCTGTAACTGCAACACTTTATTCTGCATTCTTTTACTGTTTTCCCTTGTACTACCTCAATGCACTGTTGTAATGAATTGGTCTGTATGGATGGCATGCAAAACAAAGTTTTTCACAGTTCCTTGACAATAATAAACCAATTTGTCAATTAATTTACCAATTTATTCCAATTAAGAACAAAGGCATTGTTAAAAATCAAACAGTGCATTTCCTGGTATCCGGGCCAACATTCCTTGCTTGGCTTACACCACTAATAACAACAAAACAACACATTGCTGATCTTGGGATCCTCTTACGTGCAAAGTCAATGTAATTCTAAGTAAAAGGGTTACTAGTGGATGAGACTCAGACCTATGATCTGGGACAGGGATTGGGATGGCTGTGAGTGGGCCACAAGTTACAAAGGAAGCAGTGGCTGATGCAGGTCTTCGACTTGAAATGTCGAAGATTCATTTCCCTCCACAGATACTTCTTGATCCACTAAGTGCTTCCTGCAGATCATTTGTTTCTCCAGATTCCAGCATCTGCAGTCTCATTGGTCTACAAGCAGTGGCTGTGATTGGAGGTTGGGTGATTATTTACATTAAGAGGAGTCACATAATTTCAAATGCAACACACACTTGGATGAATCTCAGTCATGATAAAGCTTTTATGAACGCATCGTGTTTTTCAGAATGATTCCCTGGGATTTCTGTCCTTGCATTTAGGCAGCCTACATTCAGTTTGAAATTGTTATTCTGATTATAATAGACAAAGTTGCCTTGATAGTTAAAAGAAAGGGCCAATTCGCCTTTGAATTGCCGTGGCTTGATTGAAGAGGTTTAAAGCATCAACTCAACACAGTGGTGCAGCTAGTAGTGCTGCTGCCAAATACCTCCGGTGACCCAGGTTCAATGCTGACTTCAGGGGTTATCTGTGTGGTGTTTACTCGTTCTTCCTGTGACTCTGTGGGCTTCCTCCAGATGCACCAGTTTCCTCCCACATCACAAAAGACTTGTGGGTTGGTGGGTAAGTGTAAACTACCTATAACCTACCAACCTATACTCCCTCATTGTGATGTGAGTGGTAGAATCTGAGAGGGAGTATAGGTTGCAGGAAAATTAATAGGGAGTGGGGAATTAATGATAGATTTGCCTTTATTGCAAAGAGGATTGAGTTTAAGAATAGGGAAGATTTGTCACAGTTGTATAGGGTGTTAGTGACACCACACCTGTAATACTGTGCACAATTTTGGTCTCTTTACCAAAAAAAATACAGAAATATTGGAGGGAGTCCAAAGGAGATTCACCAGGCTAGTTCCTGGGAGGAGACAATTGTCCTATCAAGAGAAGCTATACAGTTTGGGTCCATATTCCTTGGGGTTTAGAAGAATGAGGGGTGATCTGTGTTCAAACATTCTAAGGGGGACTTGACAATAGACGTTGGGATGTTTTTGCCAATGGGAGAGTCACAAAAATGGGGACATAACTACAAGGGAAGGGGGCTGGTCATTTAAAACTGAGATGCATAGAAATTTCTTCTCTCAAGAGATTTAATGAATTTCTGGAATTCTCTGCCCCCAAGAGTGGTGGAGGCTCGATCAGTGGATATATTTCAAGTGGGGGTAGATAAATATTTGAAGGATGGAGGAACTGAAGGTTGTGGGGAGCTGGTGCAGAGGAGGAGTTGAGGCCAGCAAAGATCAGCCATGATCATTTTAAATGGTGGGACAGGCTTGAGGGGCCAAGTGGCCCACTCCTTCTTCTATTTCCTTGTGTTTTTGTGAATAAGATTATCCTGTGAGCCAGCATACTTTCAAAGGCTGAAATAGCCTCCCTCTCTGTCATGTAGAAATATGGAACTGAGTCCTGTCTATAAACTCAAGTGAGACTGGATGAAGCCAAGGTCACCTACCTAGATATTCTTCTGTGCAAAGAAAGGTGCATTAAGGTTTTATGCTTGGACCCCAGCAGAAAATGTCCATTATCAATAATGCCCAAAATAGTGTATGGGACAATATCTGCTGTACATTAGGAACCTCACACAAATGTGGAGTCACAGGCTATGAAGGATTGAGGAGAAAAGTTGGGATTTTGAGGTGGGAATGGCATACTTCTGTGGAAGAAGGAATTGGGGGATGGAGCAGGATTGGGGCAGAGAAAATCAAGGAAAGGGGCAGCATGAGTTAAGGAGCTCAGACTCAGTGTCAGGTGATAATGGGCAGGTTGAGGTATGGTGCAGAGGGCTGAGATGCATGTTTGGGCTGGGTTCTGGGGGAGGTGTGAAGGTGGGGAGTGAAGGCTGCACTTGCAAATGGGGTTCCCACTGACAATGAAAATGAGGTGGGTTTGGGGTGGTAGGGTGGAGGTTACACGGAATACAATGGAATATTCTTAAAGGAAGATGGAGCTTCAAGAAAATCCAACAACAGTGGATGAGGTAATGCTGTTCCCCTTTAACAAACACTGAGGGTGGGTGGGATTTAATTATCCAGTTAAGGACTGCTTTGTCTGAGGGCCTTGTAAAATTGGTTCAATGTAGAGAATTTTAGAGTCATTGTATACAGGGGAATAGTATAAAGTTTTTAGATCTATTGACCATATATGCATTCTTCATCTTGCATCCTAATAAAGGTGATGACACTTATCCGAAATCTATGCAACCTTTTAAAGTTATCAAGTTAAGCAATCATTGATAGAGCATCTGCTAATCATCCTTTGCATTTGATAATCATGTGACACTTGGCAGTCCCCACATTCTGAGGTGCAGAAGAGCAGATAAATTCAACTTCTGGAGGCAAGTAATTTGTATTTTCTTGGTTGCCTTGGCAAATGATTTGGCTAAGATTGGGCAGAATTTGAGCACATACTTTGAATTGTAGGGAAAACACAGCATATGTTTCTTGCAAAATATCCATTTGCATTGCCCTGTTGGGTGAAATAAACTGTTTCTGTGCTGTAAGGTTATTTATAATTCAATGGAGGGGCATTGCTCAGAAACTGCTATGAATGTTGGTCTTCCTGTCAATCAGAAGATGACAGAAATTACAAACCAGCTTCTTTCCAAAATATGCAGACAGGCCAGGTAGAGACACAAAAATGAGAATAAGTTAGCCCTTTTTTTTTAAAGCAGTGATCATGGCATCAGGAAAACCAGGATAATCAGAAAGGTCACATTTGTTGTTGGTAGGAAGGGAAGCCGGTTGAAGGAGCTTTTAGCAGATGGGATGGAAGACTGAGGGAGAGAAAACTGAGGGTTAAAGAGGAGGAAAGTGGAAGTAGGAAAGAGACAAAACTGATGTACAGAAGGATTTTGGGGTCCAAGTCCATAGCTCACTGTAAGTGGCCATACAAGTAGATATGGTGGTAAAGAAGGCATATGGCGTGTTTGCCTTCATTGGTCGGGGCATTGAGTATAAGAGTCAGGAAGTTGTGTTGCAGCCATCTAAAGCTTTGGTTAGGCTGCAGTCGGAGTATTGTATGCATTTCTGGTTGCAGGAATGATGCCGAGGCTTTGGAAATGGTGTGGTGGAGGTTTACCGGGATGCTGCCTGGATTAAAGGGTATGAGCTAGAAGGAAAGGTTGGATAAACTTGGGTTGTTTTCTCTGGAGTGTTGGAGGCTGAGGGGAGACCTGATGGATGTTTATAAGATTATGAAAGGCATAGATAGGGTAGACAGTCAGAATCTTGTTCCCAGAGTAGAAATATCAAGTGCCAGAGAACATGCATTTAAGGTGAGAGTGGGAAAGTTTAAAGGAGGTGTGCAGCTCAAGTTTTTTTTACACAGAGAGTGGTGGGTGCCTGGAATGGGCTGCCAGGGGGAAGTGATGGAAGCAGATATGATGGTGGCATTTAAGAGGCTGTTATGTGGACACATGAATATGCAGGGAATGGAGTGATATGGAACGTGTACAGGCAGAAAAGAATCAGTTTAATTAGGCATCATTGTATTCGGCACAGAGATTGTGGGCTGAAGGGCCTGTTCCTGTGCTGTACTGTTCTAAAACTGAGGGAATTGAGCCAAATGGGAATGGAAGTAGACAGAGTAAAGCAGGAGAAAAAGGAAATAATTAAGCAAAAGGGAAAAGCGATTGAGAAAGTTGAGCAAACCTGCAATTTGAAATCCAAAGTAATAATAATTGAAATAGGAAACTTAATATTTTATGCAGAATGTGATGGTCTACACAGGCAGGGGATTCAATGAATATTTCAAATTTTTAATATATGTATAATACAGTCATTTGGCTACATCTTGGCACAAAGAAACTAACTGAGTCCATATAGGGTTATAAGGTACTCCTGATCGACCAACAATAGAAATAGTGTCTGCTTGAATCTTGAAGCCCCGCATTCAGTTGCATAAGCTCTGGCTAGAGCTGCAGTATGAAAGCACATTATTACGGCCACTGAGCAATGGGGGAATTTGCTTAAGCAGGAAGAATATGGTTTCCTGTTGCCATCATCACCTGTGATTATTTCCTCTGGTAGGAAAGAACCAGGGTTCCAATGAAACAGCTGGCTTT
The DNA here is from genome assembly GCA_030265395.1 of Rhina ancylostomus. Lineage (NCBI taxonomy): Eukaryota > Metazoa > Chordata > Chondrichthyes > Rhinopristiformes > Rhinidae > Rhina > Rhina ancylostomus. The sequence continues at coordinate 23,714,205 of JARFYF010000058.1, read as the reverse complement.
TAATTGGTGCACAATGGACTGTGCTCTGGGTAATTAAGCTCTCTCTGATGGACCATATCCAGACCCGTGGAATGAGATATTTCGATCCTGCTGTGTCTCTGCTGAACATTAGCAAAAAAAAGACCCTAGTGCTTGGGGAATTCGCCCCTTGCTGAGGCAGTCTTTCAGTTACATGTTCCAACTTGTTTACCTTTTAATATTAGTGATGTATACAGCTACGTCAACAACCCAAGTAAAGCTGTAGAGCTTTTCCCCATGGATACCTGATGGAATAAGTGTCCACATAAAAGAGTAAAATGCACAGAGAACATTAACAAAGGAATTCAAAGGCTCTCACCTCTGGGCAACCGTACTTAATCAAAGTCAACTGCATTCCCACAGGTAGCCAACTGAAAAGCGAGACATCAGGAGCTGATTAGCAGAAATTTCCACCGACTTGGAGAAATCCGGTAGGGTACTTTGCTGGGAAAAAAACAGAAGATAAGAATGAATTCAAAGGCTGTGACCCATTTCTGTGATAGAAAGTGAACAGAGTTTGGAAGCTGCAGACAAGACTTAATATTCAGAAGGTTTAAGGTAAGCTGTGACCAGAAAGAAATACATCTATGGCATATGTTTGTGTATGTTGTGAGACAGACTGGGTCCCATTTAACTGCAGTAATGAAGTGTGCTACACTTTTCAGATGAGAGTGTAAATATGAGTTACATTGCTTTCTGTAGTGCTGTTCTCTGCACCTCCCTCCCACTATTTCATGCTGAGATTTGGTTCCACAGCTGCTGGCAGCTCACTGCTTTGGTGCTGCATCTAAATAAGTTAATCATCATGTGTGAGCTGGATAACAAGTGCCTGCAGGCTCCTCAGCTGTAGGGGATACAGCAATCAAGTCCACTCTGTCCTCATCTGATGTCAGATCCAGTGAAGTGTCAGCAGGGAAGTCAGAGGCAGGAATTCAGAACTCTTTTGATTCGCTTGGGCTATTTAGTGCTGGAATATTTATAGAGCCTGTTGAGTTTGGTCATGACAAGGATTGAACCTGGAGCTCATGCCTACTATATTTCATGCCTTCAGTACTTAGCCTACTGAACAGCTTGAAAATAATTTAATTCTGAGAGTTCCAATGGAATTTATTCCAATGTGGATTTCAGGCATTTCTTGTGTAAAATGGTGCTGCTTATGGGCAGCACCATAAACACAGCTCGTAGAGCTACTGCCTCACAGCACCAGAGACCTTGCTTCAATTCTGACCATGGGTACTGTCTGTGTGCAGTCTGCACGTTCTCCCTGCGACTGCATGGGTTTCCTTCCACGTCATAAGGCATTCAGGTTATTAGGTTAATTAGCCCCAGTGTGTCAGTGAGTGTTGGGATTTGACGGACTCAGTGGGCTGAAGGTCCTGTTTCTGTGCCTCTACAACTCTCTGACATTATGACTATGTCCAATTTGAAAACTTTTTGGAAGCAATGGGAAAGGAAAATGAGTTAGCAAGGAATTCCGCCAAATACCGAGTCTTCGTAATGCCCTAAGACGTATAACTGGGGGTTAATGTATCTGATTGGAAACACTGTGGCATCCACCATCTCATTTTCATCTGCCCTCACTCCCACATGTGGGCCTCTCAACACTGAACAGGCCAATATACAAGGTGCTCTGCATTGAGAAGAAGCTACTGACAAACCCAATCAGACTTACGGGAAGCAGAAACAAACTGCAACGGATGCTTGTAATCTAAAATCAAAACAAAAAATTCAGGAGACATTTCACAGATCTGGCAGCATCTGTGGAGAGAGAAACAGAGTCATCATTTCAGGTCAGTGACCTTTCAAAAAAGAATGTGGGAGATTCAGACTGATAGAACTTTTCTTTTGAATAATTGTGAGAAGTCATTCCTTCCTACTTTCTCATCAGGTGCCAGATATGACTCAGTGGATGGTGTTCTTACCTCATCTAAAGATCTGAGCATTAGAATCTAGGCTGACATTGGAGTGCAGTGCTGAGGTATGCTGCCTTTTAGATAAGCTGTTAAACCTATACCCCATTCTCTCGGGTGTATGTGAAAGGTTCAATGTTATAATTTTAAAAAACAGCAGGAGAGTTATGTCTGCCAAAACTTATCCATGACTCAACATTACTAAAACAGATTATCTGGCATAACTATCTTATTAGTTGTGGGAGCTTGCTGGGGAAAATTGACTGCTAGAATGCCTACATAAGAACAACAACTACACTTCAAAAACATTTCATTAGGAGACATTGTGAGTCTTTTAGTCATTCAAATGTGGCTACCAACTCCAACATCATTCCTTGGGTTCTGGGGTTCATTTCTCCCCCTGATTGACTTGGCACAGAGGCAACATGGTATGTAATAAGGATTCTTCTGTATTTTTCCTCTATTTAGGGGATGCAGAGGAGAAGCACTGAGAGATATGCAACATTAGGTATTGCGCATAGTGTCTGACCCATTCACATCTACTGAGCAATGTGGTCTTTTCTCAAACTGAGAAACAACTTCAGTGTCAAAGTGCTAACTTTTGGATGAGAAATGGAACAGGGACTAGTGTGCCTCTCAAGTGAACATAAAATATCCATGGTGTTACGTGTGCTCGGTAGTGTAGCAGTTAGCGTGACACTATTACAGTTCATTTCCGGCCACTGTCTGTAAGGAGTTTGTACACACATTCCTCCCACATTTCAAAAGATGTACGGGTTAGGAAGCTGTGGGCATGCTGTGTTGGCGCCAGAAGGGTGGCGATACTTGCAGGTACCCCCAGAACATGCTATGCAAAGATGTATTTCACTCTGTGTTTCGATGTACTGTGACTAATAAAGAAATATAATCTTGTAAGAGAAGTGTTTTTGCATCCATACTAGATCAATATTTATTTCTCAACCAATGTCACTAAAACCACATTCTTTAGTTGCCATCTTATCATTTTCTGCAGGAGTTTGTGGTGCATAAACTATCTCCTTATTTCTACTCTACAATGGTGCAACATTGCCAGTAATGTGCAGAGCTCATCTAAGGTGATCTATAAAATTAATTCTGTCCTTTTGTATAGAAGTTGAGCTGCTGGAACTCACTTCCACTAGAACTACAACCTTGCCAGTGTCTGTGGAAGTAATCACCAGCCTAAACTTCAAAGCCAAGATGTCATTTCAGGCCATATCTGGGGATCAGCCACATACCAATCAATCCAGCAAATTACTGATGAATTGGTTAGCAAAAATGAGCTTCCCTGTGGATATCGCTCACCAATATTGTAGAGTGGGGTATTTCTGCAAGTACGCACTGTGACTGAATTACACCCATGTTTCAGTGGAGGAAATTTAAAATTTTTAAAATTAAATTTAAATTTTATTTACAGTGTGGTAACAGGCCCTTCTGGCCCAACAAGTCCACTCCACCCATTTTTAAACCCATGTTAACCTCCCTGTACGTCTTTGGAATGTGGGAGGAAACCAGAGCACCTGGAGGAAACTCACACAGTCACGGGGAGAACTTACAAACTCCTTACAGACAGCGACGGGAATCGAACCCTGATTGCTAGCACTACAATAGCATAACGCTAACTGCTACGCTACCATGCCACCCTTATCTATGCTTTTTGTAATTTTATTAACTTATATCAGGTCTCCCCTCAGCCTCCAGAGAAAACAACCTAAGATTGTCCAAGATCTCCTTGTAGCTCATACCCTCTAGTCCAGGCAGCATTCTGGCGAACCTCTTCTGCATCCGAGTAGTGTGGATGTTCAGGTCTTCCACATTGGTGCTGGGATCTCAAACTTCCATGTGGTTGTTATGGTAACTCCATTTCGCCATGGAACTGCTGGCATTTCTGCAATGGATTTGGCCTACAATTGCTTGTTCGTTCTGCCCTGAATGTTGACACATTTGTCTTAATATGATGTACTCTATCCTTAAAATATTTTGGTGTCTGATGACTTATTTCATTTCATCTTCATTTTCCATCACATCCAACCTTGCGTGTTGTAGATATTTTTTGCTTAACATCATATTGCCACAACTCCCATTAGGTTAGTTGACTCTGCAGTTCCTGCTTCTGTATACTATACGAGGTTTTATGAGCCTTCTCACAAGAACGCATCTAGACACCATGGCCAAGAAAGCTCACCAGCACCTCTACTTCCTCAGGAGGCTAAAGAAATTTGGCATGTCCCCTTTGACACTCACCA
>JARFYF010000058.1:23604644-23616511 GCA_030265395.1 Rhina ancylostomus | reverse complement strand
GTGGGATAGAAGCTGTCCTTGAGCCTGGTGGTATGTGCTTTCAGGCTTTTGTATCTTCTGTTCAATGGCAGGGGGGACAAAAGAGAGTGTCATTCCTTAATGGCTTTCTGGTGTTGGATGATACCCGTGAGTGTGAAGTTGTGCAAGTCCCACTACTTATGGTGGGGAATCTGCAGGTGCAACCTTTGAACCAGTGCAAATCATTGAAGAGTCATGGAGTTGTGCAGCATAGAAACAGGCCCTTTGGTACATCGCGTCTCTACTGACCATCATGCCTACCTATACAAATGCCACTTGCCGGCATTGGTTCTATATCACTCTGTACCCTGCTTATTCAAGACCCTGTCAAAATGTTTCCTAAATGCTGTCACTGTTTCTGCCTCCACCAGCTCCTCTGGCAGTTGATTCCAGATACCATCTACTCTTTGTGTGAAAGATTTACCCCTCAGATCCCCTTTAAACCTTCTCACTCTCACTTTAAATGTATATCGTCTACTTTAACACACCCCTGCCATGGGAAACAGACTCTGGCTGTCTACCCTGTCTATGCCTCTCCTAATTTTACGTAGCTTGATCACGTCACCTTTTAGCTTCATTTGTTCATGGGAAAACAGACCAAGCCTGTCGACTCTCTTATAACTTCAGCCCTCCAGTTCTGACCTCCTCTCATTCCCCTGCATTGACTTCAACAGAAAACAGTTGAGAAAGTCATTAGTTCTCAATTTCTTTTAATTATTTGAGTCTATTTAAATGTCTTTTAAGAGTTATTATTTGCACTTATTTACTTTTTAATAGTGTTTTGTTTTTAATAGTGTGCTCAGTTTTTAAATAGTTTCTCATTATATGTTTCTGAATGATAGGTGTTGTTGCTCAGGACCATGATGGTAAGGAAAAGGCCAGCACTTGTGGTGCAGGTTCTCATGAGGAGATCTGTACAAGGTAAGTAGCAAGTTTGGATCACAATGTTCTGATTCAACAGTAATCTTTCAGTCCAATGGCACAATTCCATTCAAAAGAGCTTTGAAACGTTATGATTATTGCTTCTCCATTGTCTACATTGATTTCCTTTAATACCCTGCAGTGGAAACCAACATGTCCTGGGCACTTATCTACTGGAAGTTCCATTTTTTTTCACCATTACCATTATTTAACTAATATTGGATCCATAAGGTTCTCCAATTGATTATTTCCTGGTTTGCTTCTTTCACTAGTATTTTATCCAATTCTACAGCAGTGAGAGTGGATGTGAAGTAGTTTAATAAATCTGCCAATACTTTGCTATGATCTGCCATTACTTAGCAACTGGAAGAGGAAATGATATTACATCAACCAATATCTTCATGCTCATGCTTAATAACCAATTTTTCAGTCAAGCCAATTAGAAGTCTGTTTTTGAAATGACTGCTTGGAGGATGGTGCATTTAACAAAACATGACAGCTTCTTGATTAGTTGTTATCCACACTCTAGAATCTCTAGGTCACAGGCATTGGACAAGAAAGATTAGAAAAAGGTTGATTAGAAATTGATCTTTGCAATGAGCTCTATCAGCGATTATGTATCCCTATTAAGAGATATTTGTCATTAAACTGATTCTTTCCTGGCACACATATAAAGCAATGCAATTAGCATTTTCATCGGTTATTCACTCAGAGCAGTTATGAAGTGACTGAAATCTGAGGTTTGTTTTTAATTAAAATTTTCCTAAATAGCTTTGATGTATTTTTTTCTCTTTTGGATCAGAATTTTCATTAAAAACAGAACTCTTTCCATTTTCATTGCTTTGAAGTGTGTGTGGAGTCAAATAATTTGAGTTTGCTTCATAAAACATCGGCCACAAGCACATGCAGGGACACACACAGATGGGGAATCATACCCTATGGGGAGTAAGAGTGGGTTAAATACATTGGTAAAGAGGTAATGTATAGAGCTGAGATATTTAAGTGAATACCACAGACTACAAATAAACACACACACACACACACACACACACACACACACACACAAAATTCTTCCCATGTATATCACTATCTGTGTTTCATTATCAAACATAGTTACTGTTGTAAACAAATTGACAAGGTTGGGAGATTACTTGTTATAGGCAGTGATGGAATTGGGGCCGAGGCTAATTAATTATGGATATTGAAGCCAGCAGTTTACAAAGGGACCAGGAGAGAGTGTGAAGACTGGGGAAGTTGTGTTGTTTGCAGAGGCAGACAATAGAAGCCCAGCAATATGTTGGTTGTTTATGAGGTGGAGAGTGGGGAGGGAAAGCAAGATTTTGCTGCAAAGGGAGTTGTCACAGTGTCAGGGAGGTGATCAGTAGAGGGATGCCAATGATCGGGGGTTTAGGAACGACTTGGAAACTGGAGGGTGATGGAGCAAATGCCTTTTCAGTGCAAGAGGAGATCCCAGGGATGAGATGAAGTAACTTACTTCACAGGTCTTGTGGTTTGGCACTATGATGCAAAGACTATGTTGGTACCCTTGAGACAAAGTGCTCCATGTTCCCCTACAATACTCCAAAGAATGTGATACACAGGGAACAATATCATCCAATATGCCTCTGATGCAGAACTCTAGTCAGGGGTGCCAGGATCTCTGACAAAAACAGTTGATTCATTGAATTACTGGAGTGACATGAAACAGCTCAGGAATAGTTATTATCATTTCTTAATCCAGGAAAATAACATTTTCAGTTGCACAATGCTGAAAAAATGCATTATGCAATTAATTTCCAAGCAGGAGTTTCACTATTATTTTGATTGTTGAAAAGAAGTATGATTAACTTGGACATTGTTTTTCTGCCTGACTGTTTTCAGTAAGTTTTTCTCTCTGAATGATTATCAGTTCAGATGGCAATGTAATCAAAGTATCTTACAGCTAGGAGGTGGTCATTTGGCTTGTTATACTTGTTCTAACTCTTAAAAAAACATTCAATTAATTTCTTTCTGCTTTTTCCATATAGTCCTCCACACATTTATTTTTCAAATATATATACACTGTGCTTTTGAAAAGTACTGCTGAATCTTCTCCCCTTTCCAGCCAGTGCACTTCAGTTCATAACAACAAGGTACGTAAAAATAAATTCTTCTCTTCTTTCTAATTCTTTTGTCAAGTATCTTGAATACAGGTCACTTGGTTACTAATACATCCATTGCAAGTGCCAAATTACTATTCATTGGGCTTCCAAACACTTAAATGTGAACTTAAACAGAAAATGTTAGAAAGACACTACAGGTCAGGAAGTATGTGTGGAAAAGGACACAAGAGTTATCATTTCAATTTCTCTTTTCACAGATGTTGTCTGACCAAGTTCATTAATCCAGCATTATCTGTTTATTTTATTTCAGATTTCCAACATTCACAGTTTTTTGATTCCCAATTACTTAAGAAAAGTTTCTTTCACTTTCCAAGTAACAAACCTTGCTTCAGACAAGATTATGTTCTGTACATTTGATTAACAAGGTAGCCATTATTTTAAGGAAAAGCATTATAATTATTGAACATTGTTTATTTTATTCTGGACCTTTTATTTGAATGGTTAGAAAGCACATCCATGGGTATCCTTTATCTGTAATAAAATTACTAACGTAATAAAAATTGGATGAATAACTATGGGTGGCATAACAACACAGAGCTGCTGCCTCACAGCTCCAGTGACCCAAGTTCAATTCTGACCTCTGATCTAGTTTGTGTAGAGGTTGCAGGTTCTCCCTGTGAATGTGTGGGTTTCCTCCAGGTAGTGTAGTTTATCCCTATATCCCAAAGACATGGGGGTTGATACATTAGTTGGCCATTGTAAATTTCCCCCAATGTATGGGTGAGTGGGGGAGAAGGAACAAGGCAAGAATAGGTTACAGGGAAAGTTAGAGGGGAATAGGATCGCTTTGTGAACTTGCATCGATGGCCTCCTTCTATGCCATAAGGAAATATGGAAACTGAAATTCAGAATCAGCTTACCTGGCCAGATAAGATAAAGTAAATGGAAATCTAGCTGCAATGTACTAATACCCCCTGATTTATAACAATTTTTTAGGTCATGGATTTTGTAAGACTGTAGCTGAGTTCTGCTGTAGGTCACTGTGAAATGTTATGAAATACAAATCCTCTTGACTACTTTAAAGATAGAGGCTATATCCATTTACTTAACATGAGTTAAGTAGCAGATAAAAGCATTTAACATAGAAGTATATTATTACCACACAGCACACTATTCCAATATCTCATTTGTTTATAGTGTTGAACGCATATATAGCTGGGACTTTATATCTTACTCACAACTGAACAAGGAAGAAGAAATTGCAGTTCATCAGTGTCTACTCTCCCTAAGTGTCAGAACAATCACAAGAATTGCTGACATGCCTCACACCATCTATCTTCCCTGCCCTGGATATAGTTTACGATCAATATGAAAATGAATTGTGGGCATGCAGCTCAAAGCCACCTCACACTCAGAGTCTTCCAGATCTCTGGAAAGATATGCCTGAAGGGTTAATCAATTCAGATATCACTGAAATCTGGAATTTACTGTCTGCAGACTTCTGCAATGAGATAGAAATTAAAGAGAAATAAGACTGAGTACAAGTATAAATCTATTGCAAATGTGTCCCTCTCACCACTTCTTCCTTGCTGTGTAGAGTGAACAAATAACCAGCAATATTCAGTTTCAAAGGTGAGCACTGTTGGTGGCTCAGGCTGCAGAATGGGTTATTAATCAGAGCATGGTGTTGATAAAGACATTAAAGCCACCTGGCTTGTAAAAGTTCAACAACGTTCGGTGGAATAGTAGAATTAAGGAATCCTTCAAATATTATCATAAGGTATATAAAATTATAAGAAGAATAGTTAGGGTGGATAGCTAGTGTCTGTTTCCCATGATAAGGGTACCCAGAACTGGAGGGCGTAGGTTTAATGTGAAAGGCATAAGGTCTAAAGAAGGTTGGAGAGGTAAATTTTTCACACAAAGAATAGTTGGCATCTGGAAAGAGCTGCCAGGGGGGGTGGTGGAGGCAGGAACAGTAACAACAGAAGAAGCATTTTGACAGGCACTTGAATGAGGGATGTGGAATTAATGCAGCAAATAGGATTAGTATGGACAGACACGGTGGTTGGCATAGATGAGGTGGGCCGAAGGGCCTGTTTCTGCGCTGTACAACTCTTTGACTATAAGATTCTAAGCATGTTCAATGTGCTCATATAAATTCTGTCTCCCCAAAGCTTTAATGGAAACAAAAACCCTTTACTTTGAGAACATTAATGACTCTAATAAATAGTGGGTAACATAATTTTACACAAATCCAAAGGTGTTCACGCAATATAACTAATTTTCAATTTTCTTTTACTTATCTGGTCTAGTAAAGGAGCTGTGATATTCAACTGTTCATTATATCTTCATTTTGCCTTTGCAGTGTTATTACTTGTAATGGACCCTCACTGATGTGGTTTGTAACTATTTAAATGAAATCTCCTTCAATACATTGTAGAATCAAACAAAATAAATAGAATGTTCAAAATATATGAAACCTTATATTAAAAAAATACTCTGCCTTCAGCTTACAAGTGAATAGGGCCCGTCTGAAGGCAGATGTATCAATGGAAAGGTCATAGTCATAGAGTTAGAGAATCATAGAGTTGTACAGCAAAGAAACAGGCCTTCCTCCGTGTTGGCCACTGTACTTATCTACGTGAGTCTCACTTATCCACATTTGGTCTGTAATCTTACTAAGGGGAAGATATTAAGATAAGCCATTCATTTATTAAGACTGTGCTGAGAAGTAAAATGAAAAGTAATTGAGAACCATATTGTATGAAGGGGAGCAAAAGCAGCCAATATATAGAGAGTCCCCATTTTTCTATTCATGTACCGAACATTGGCATTTTTTCAAGGCCAGCATTTATTGACCATTGCTAATTCTCCTTGAGAAGGTGACGTGACCATGAACCACTGCAGTCCTTCTAGTCAAGGAGCTCCAAGGATGCGATTCAGTAAGAAGTTGCAGGATGTAGACTTAGCATTCAAGAAGAAATTGTAAAATGTTTGAAAGGAGGATGATGTATGATCCGAAGAGCAGTGTGTAAGGCGACATCATTCCCATGAACCTATGCCCCTCCGAATAAAGGTTGCAGCTTTGGAAGGTTCTGTCAAAGGAACCTTGGATAATATGCTGCTGTGCATTTTATAAATGATAGTTGTAAATGACAGAATGCCAAACTATCCAATGGCTGTTGCAACTTAACAACTAATGTACTGAACACGACAATAATATCTAAGCAGCAGTAGAGTTTTGAAAAAGTTAAATCAAAAGTTAAATCACCCCTGTGTTATCCAGGGGTGGGTTACATCCCAGCTACAATGCTATAGGGTGGTGCAAGATTAAAACTGTGTATTTACTCACAGGGAGATGGGTAAATTCAAAGCACTAGTCAGCTCGCCAATTATTGCATATCTCCTGTTTGCTTGCTTGAAAGAAATACTAACAGAGGCCCAGGAGCAGCTGGTACAGTTGGAGCATGATAAGAAGAGAATATAACAAGGGAGAAATAGCATGACAAATAAAATGAAATGACAAAGGTTGTTCATTGAAGTACTATAACTAAACTGAAGGTTTTAATGGGGAACTAGGTATTGAAATAATAATGCAGCTACCTTGCCAATAATAACATTGCACGTCAAGGTTGTAAAGATTTAACAACATTCAGTGGAATACTTTAATATTCAGAATAAACAGTTGCATCTGGCTTTAGTACCAGCACAACTGCCATATAAGGTTATTGTCATTGTGAAATTCCAAACTGCAGGGGTCTTTCACATTGTTAAATACAGCCAATGGACAAAAATAAAACATATCACAATATGCACTAGGCCAGAGGAACAGGCCTGGGACCTTTGCCAGGTAACACACACTGAGTGCTTCTGAAAATCAGTGTCTCCTAACCACCGCACCACAGTATAATGGTGCATCTTTAGATCTGAATTAGTTTGCACTGAATTTCTGAAAAATTATGTGTGCTGTGTGCCTCACTGTCTTGGACTTCAGACACCCTTCTGCAAGCAACCAGAGACCACTCCTCCAACATTGTCAGACTGCAAACATTCCATCCCACTACCTACTCCTCCACTGTCTCACATCCCCATCAACTCTCCCCTAACTGTCCTGCCACCACCTAGACTAATTTACAGAAGCCAATTAACCTGTCAACTTATTTTTTAGGATGTGAGAGAAAACAGGAGCACTCAGGGGAAAATCACACGGTCACTAGGAGTACATGCAAACTCCACATATATACGACCTGAGGTCAGGATCAACCCCAGGTCCCTGGAGCTGTGAGGCAGCAGTGCTGATACTGTTGGAGATGTGGTCTCTGGTAGCTTGCAGGAGGGTGTCTAAAGATTCTGCTTTACAAAAGCAGTTCCTCATCCTTTTCCACGTTCTGACCCTCCCATCCCATTTCCATGACCCAGTAGCCGTGAGCACACATAACCCACACTCCGACCTTCTACTGAATATTCAGATCAGTAGCTGGAAATGCATCATCCTTGGTGGGGGACTGCACAGTTGGTAGCCACCACGTCCCACTGACATGGAGTAGAACTCACAGTATGGGGACCTGTAGATAGAGGAGCCTAGTGTTGCCATTTGTTCCTTCCATTCAATGCATTTGATTCTCCATTTCATTCTGCCATTACACTGCTTAATTAAAGTTAGTAATGAGCCCTGACCAAAATTGTGAAAATATGCCAGAAATCTAGATGTTGTTTTGTGATGTCAGGTGAATGTACCCAATCTAATCTGCTCTCTTCATATCAATTGAGAGCTATTGTTTGAGAACATGTGACTGCAATAAAAGATTGACCACAGATGCTATTATTATAATTAGTTAGTCAAGGACATTCAAACTAACAAATATTCTGGGTGAGATTGGTTTTAAAATCTCATAAATATCAAATCTTCCTGCAAAATTAGTGTTTTTGAATCACATCAGAAAAGGTCTGGATCACTGATCAGAATAATTCAAAAGCTCTCTCATCTCTGACTAACACTGGACTGCTTTAGTTCAAAACAGAAGCACTCAATACCATGTGCAATCTAGGTTTGCCCTGTCCATGATCTGATGTGCCTTCTAACTCTGGCATGTAGCTGGTGTGTTTTTCCCAGCAACTGAGGGAGTGAGGAGACAGACTCATTACTAATGTGTACTAATCCAACAAATCTGTTTCAATTTGATCAAAACATTGCAGGGCTGGGGTACCCCCTGAAATTTTGAGCAAATGATAACCCACAAAGATTTGCCTTTCTGTTTCGTTGGTAACAAAACTGCTTGCTAGAGGAATATCACAGGGCTGAATCTGTGGTCCATTTATTGACTCATGCAGACTCCAACCTTCTAGTTCCCCATCTGTGGCTTCCCTTCATGCAGGTGTGGGAACACCGACAGATTACAGATTCTTTGTTTCTGTTGGATGGGGTTTGAGGGGCATAATAACCAGACTGAGTGAGGAAGGGGTAGAATGTACAAACATCTGAGTGCACAAGTAACTAGAGTCAAAGTTAGGAAAAATCATAAGATAAAGATGATAAAACAGAAAGAAATGGAGAAGACAGTTCATATGAAGTTAGGTGAATGTAAGGATTTTACTGAGATCAGTGAAAATGAAAGTTGGACTTACTTTGAAAATGCGGAGTATGGTAAATTGGTTTATTTTTGTCACATATACCGAGGTACAGTGAAATACTTGTCTTGCATACTGTTCATACGGATCAATTCATTACACAGTGCATTGAGGTAGTACAAGGTAAAACAATAACAGTGTGCTGAATAAAGTGTTACAGTTGCAGAGAGAGTGCAGTGCAGGTAGACAATAAGGTGCAAGGCCATAACAAGGTAGATTGTGAAGTCAAAAGTCCATCTTATTGTACTAGGGAACCATTCAATAGTCTTATAAAAGTGGGATAGAAGCTGTCCTTGATCCTTATGGTACGTGCTTTCAGGCTTTTGTTTCTTCTGCCCAATGGAAGAGGGGAGAAAAGAGAATGTCCGGAGTGGGTGGGGTCTTTGATTATGCTGGCTGCTTTACAGAGGCAGCAAGAAGTGTAGGCACAGTCTATGGAGGGGAGGCTCAGGACATCTGGAAAAATAATGTGGTGATGATAACAGAAATTTGGCTCATAGAGGGCTGGGACTGGGTGTTAAATATTCCTGGATACAAAATGTTTAGGGAGAATAGGGAAGGAAAGAGAGGAGGTGGGGTAGCTGTACTGATTAAAGAAAATATTACAGTGCTGGAGACAGAGGATGTTGCAGAGAGCTCAAAGGCAGAATCTGTTTGGTTAGAGCTAATAAACACTAAAGGGAATGTTACATGTTACACTTTTGAGTGAAATTTGCACATTCTCTCTGTGACCACATAGGTTCTCCTCCCTCCCACACACACACCCTGGGCTCTGGTTTCCTCCCATATCACAAAGGCATGCTGGTGGATAGATTAATTGTCAATTGTAAATTACTCCTAGTATGCCCGAGAATCAGGGGCTGTTAATGGACAGGTGACGAGAACAGGATACAGGGAAATAGGTGGGGTAATGGGATTAATGGGAATGCTTTAAAAAATGGCATAGGCTCATTGCATCAAATGGCCTAGGTTTTAAGGAAGTTTGGAAATATGAATGGGAGAGATGTAAAAGAACAAAAATATAAGGAAATTACAGTGGAGTGCAAAAACTAGAGGGTAGTTATAAAAAGGGACTTTATTTATTCCAGTGTGAACTGAGACAGTGATAGAGTTGGTTCTTCTGTGGATTGGAAAAAGGTGAATGATAATGTTCCCAGGGATCAACGTTATGGCTTTATATGGCATTATTTTGGATGACACAAAATTTGGCAGTACTATCAATTGCAAAGAGGATTATGACAGATTGTACTCAGATATAATCAAGCAGGTAGTATGGGCAGATGTGTGGCAGATGAAGTTTAATGTGGAGAAATGTGAGGAGATGTATTTTGGTAAGAGGAATGAGGAAAGGGAAAATAGAATTAGATATATTGTTCTAAAGGGGTGCAGAGACAGAGGTACCTTTGTTGTATGTGTGTACAAATAAGTGAACAAGGCAGGTCAGGTTGAGAAAGGGGTTACTAAGCTTTGCACAGATCTAAGCTTTATCAGTAGAAGCTCAGAGCATAAAAGCAGAGAATTCATGATAAACACTGGTCTAGCCATAACTAGAGAATGTTGCAGTCATTCAAGGGGTCCAGAAATGATTCAAAAGAATGGTTCCTGGGATGAAGGAATTCAGTTTCAAGGGTAGGTTAGAGAAACCGGATCTGTTTTAATTGGAAAAGAGAAAGTTGAGGGGAGATTTGACAGAGAGATATAAATGACAAAGGGTCTAGACAGGGTGGCTAGTGGGACAGGCTCCCTTTGGCTGAGACTAAATGACACAGGTATAAAATAATGCACTGCCTGCAGATGAGGTGAGGCAGCTTCCACTGTAACCTTCCATAAGGATATGGATAAATATATGGTGAAGAAAGATATGCAATACAAAAAAGATAGGGAACTGGTGAGTTATTCTAATAGACAACCAGTGCAGAATGGTGGGCTGAATAGCCTCCCTTGGTGCTGTAACAATTCAATGATTCAACCATGCCAGTCTTGAACACTGGGAGCAAACATGGAGTGTTTCCATTTATTAACTACTACTCACCCACTGTCCTTTCTCATAGTTGTATTTTCAACAGAATTTTGTCAAGCTAGATGCTTGGAGCCCAACTCTTAACCTTAAATGCTAATGTACGGGGCACAAATGTAAACAAAACATAGATGACTTGGCTTGGCATCTTTCACAGAAGAATCTACAAACATAACACAGGCAGCCAAAAAGATGAATGGGACAATGTGTGCACTTGCTCATTCAATCCACCCAAGATGGGACCCTAGAATCCAAAGTTGGGCCCATTGCTTTTGCAAAAGCCAAACAACTGCTTTGTAGCCCATTGTTGCTCTTTGCTCCGGCATAAATACTTCAACCCCTGCTCACCACCATCATTTTCTCACCCGAGGCCTCTGCACAACAACCAATTCCTGCTCATCATCCCTGCCCATCGTACACTCTCTCCACTGCCAACATCAACAGGGTCTCAGACTTGGCTGATTTTCTTGCTTAATTAGGGACATATGAGGCCACTCTGATTCTGCATCTATGTTCTCAGTTCCCTCATACTATCCCTAATACTGATGGGCTGAATTGCCATTATACTTGCTGTGGCCTGCTTGTCAACACCTCATCAGTTCTGGCACAACCCAAGTTCTAGATCACTATCTCTCAATAATTCCCTGTTCTAATGCTGACCTTAACGTAAACTCAGCAAACCGTGTCCAATTTAATAGCTCACTCATGGGATGTTATAAAATACCAGTCCGTATCTGATGCTCTGCATTCATACTGCGCTGTTTACAGTTCTCGGTATTCAAAATGTAAATCAACTTGCTTTCTGCTGATGTCTCGAGGACCTGGCAGGACTGAAGTTGTGTGGATTTTAAAGCTGGAAGGAATAAATTTTACTTGCAGGTATGGATGACTTACACAGGCGGGTCGGTCCATTACATAATGCATGAGCTACAGCTCACTTAAGCTTCAGAAATCTGCAGTAAAGCTTTTAAATGTGAGGCCACACATCAGCAGAGTGAGTGAAATGTCTGCTTTATCAAGTCCATTCTACTGAGCAAATATTGGGCTGAAATCAATGCCTGGGCAAATATCCGTTCTAATTATATATGGGGGGCTTTTTGAGTGCCTTTTAACAGTTCCTATAAAGTACCTTAAAGTGTTTGTTTCAAGGCTTTGTTTTATGTGACTTGCCAAGACTG
>JARFYF010000058.1:23565984-23577195 GCA_030265395.1 Rhina ancylostomus | reverse complement strand
AATATACCCAATGACGTGGCCTCCACAGGCGTCTGTGGCGATGAATTCCACAGATTCACCATCCTCTGGCTAAAGAAATTCCTCCTCATCTCTATTCTAAAAGGACGTCCTTTTATTCTGAGGCTGTGCCCTCTGGTCCGAGACTCTCCCACTACTGGAAACATCCTCTCCACATCCACTCTCTCCAGGCCTTTCAATATTCAGTAGGTTTCAATGAGATCCCCCCTCATCCTCCTAAACTCCAGTGAGTACAGGCCCAGAGCCATCAAATGCTTCTCATATATTAAACCTTTCATTCCTGGGATCATTCTTGTAAACCTCCTCTGGACTCTGTCCAATGCCAGCACATCCTTCCTTAGATATGGGGCCCAAAACTGCTCACAATACTCTAAATGTGGTCTGACCAATGCCTTATAAAGCCTCAGCATTACATCCTTGCTTTTATATCTAGTCCTCTGGAAATAAATGCTAACATCATATTTGCCTTCCTTACTACTGCTTCAACTTGCAAGTTAAGGGACTCCCTTTGCACCTCCAATTTCTAAATTCGCTCCCCATTTAGAAAATAGTCTGCACTTTTATTCCTTCTACCAAAGTGCATGACCCTACACTTTCCTACGGTGTATCCCATCTGCCATTTCTTTGCCCATTCTCCCAAGCTATCCAAGTCTTCCTGCAGACTCCCTGCTTTCTCAACTCTACCTGCCTCTCCACCTATCTTTGTATCATCCACAAACTTGGCTACAAACAGAGCTTGCAAACCTGCTCAGTGGGAGAGTACCAGGGCTGGAGTTAAGATGTTGATGGAAGGACCTTCCAATTTTCATAGTATAAACGACTAGGAAGATTGAGAGAGCAAAGGATAGGGTTCTTCCTCTGAATTATGATAGGGGCACAAACTCTTTGCATTTACCATATTGTGTTAGCCGATCGTGTAACCGACCCTTTTTGGGTCATCTCAGAGTAGAAGCAAATGTGGTATACACAGACACAGACATTTGAACCGTACATACAGTATACAGAAAGTTTATGTAAATATATGTATACAAACAATGCACAAACAGAGGCTTCAAAGATTTAGTGTGCACCAAGAAAAGCCAAAGCACATTAAACAAGCATAAATAATTAAAGCTATGAATGATTATCTTGTATATTATTTCATTGGCTCTTTATTGACAATTTTTCTAGAAATTGTTGAATGTTCCAATATTGACAGGGAATTGATAATCATTTTACATCTAGTTAGACTAAATACTGTTGGGACCCTTCCTTCAGTCCAGTTTGATATCCCCAACACACAGCACAAGGCAATGTCCATTGTGACAATTGTTCAGCTGGACTACTTTGGTTAGAAAAATGTTGCCTGTCTCTGTTAATGTTCCCTTCATGTGTTGAACAGCTTTGTGCACAATTTATTGAAAGCTTTTTAAAAATAATTTTATTCAAGTTTGAAATGTTCTGTCTCAACAAATACATTTAAGCTGCAAACAGCTACAACACAACAGAGTTATGTCATACCCATCACCCCGTGGGCATCAGTTCTGTTTTGTGCATTGCGGGCTGCATGGTGATTGACAGTATCAGTACAGAACCTGTAATAATGAATACTTGTTAAAAACAATAGCAGCATCGGGGCAATGGTAGATTGATGGACTGCAACACCCATATGCTAATTTTAAGATGCCAAGAAACATAATAGGCACCATATGATAAATAATTGAACACATTGTGCCTTAAACATATTCTATTTTCTCAGAGCAAATCATAATTATAATTATAACAAGATCTGCATTGTTGCAAAGTATACATTTTCCATCTGTATTCAGGATACCTTTTCTACACAACTCAAATCCCCACAGGCCAGCTCACCTTCTTACTGCTGATTCATCCTTGCTCAGTTTACCAGACAATTATGGATTTGAATAAATGCTCCTAGAAGATCAAGGCTAACATTTCCAATTAACTGCTTGATGGCCCCATCCTTTCCCTTGCACTTCACTGGAATATTTTAGCTTAGTTAAGGAGCGGGGTAATTAGAACGTAAATTTGTAGCTATGCCATTTTTTTTACTCTACTTTGTAATGCTTAGTATTAAAACATTAACAGATGGTGATTTGGGGTTTTCACTGGTTAAAATATGTATAGGAAGGCGAGAAAGCCATTCTTTCCCTTGGTACAGAGTATGCAGACCAGCCATTCTGTTACCATGGCTGATCTACACCTTAACTCCATTTTGCAGCATTCCTCACCAGATGCATCTGCATCAGACTAGGTTGGATTCCTTTAACATTGGACAAGGCCTGACCCTACAGCTTCTGAAATGGAGCAGAGCCTGTCTGAAGCCATCCAATGCCAGGACGTGTCATGGATGCCTGCAGATTTCGTGTAATTTCCAGTTGCTAAGGCATGAAACTGAGTAGAAAATGGAAGTAAAGTAAAAATGCCTCCACTCAACAGATATCCAATTCACACTGAATCCGTTTGGATCAATTTACTCCATTCTTCCCTAACAAAACCCCAGAGCCATGAATTTGAATCCCCCGGGCACCTATTTGATATCAGTAAAATTGAAGCACCTAGAGTGTAAAGACTTTTTGAACACTAACACACTTTTTTGGAATACTTTTTATTGCTCTTCTTTAATCGAAACTTGAAGAGTATTGACAGATATGTCACAGGGTTTTTAATGGATGAAATCTCAATAAAACAGCTGATGATTGTAGTTCAATGGCAGGAGATTCTGAGCAACATGAGAATGTGAAAGAACAGCCAGTTCATTTGAAAGGGAAATGAAAAGAAACAATGCCTGCCCTCTAGTGTTCCAGGTATGTACTTAAGTTATAATTATAGTTTGGCATAGAAAAGTCTTGAGGAAAGAGACTGCCTAAATGACCTGAGCTCAAAGAGAACTGACTAGATGTGTTGAATTTTTCAGTGATGGATGTGTCCTGCTGAAACATTTGTGCATGGGTTGGAACAGGTTGTGCCATGCCAGTGCGATATCAGTTTGACCCAGTGTCAGTGGGTGGTGCCTTCATTAAGGCACCCAGATAAGGAGTGGACAAGGGACTTAACCTGGAATAGGGGGAGGATTTTCAGCCTGATTTCAAGTTTGATGATGTCAGCAATGGGAGTTGATGCTTGGCAAGGGACTGATGGGGAAAATTACCCACGAAATGGAAATACTAATGGTCATGTAGCAGTCCACAAAATACACATTTGAAAGGGAAATGGGGATAGGTGGATGGTGGTGAAGATTAAGACTGGAGCAAGGTATCGGATTGTGGGGCACAGAGAAATTGTGATTGGCAAACGTGAAAGAAGATGTAGCAACAAACAATCTTCTAGAGGAACTCAGTGGGTCAAGCAACATCTCTGGGGGGAAAGGAATTGTCAATGCTTCGAGTCCAAGCCCTGCATCAGTCCTGATGCCGGGTGTCAACCCGAAGTGTCGAGAATTCCTATCCCCCCCACAGATACTGCTTGAGCCACTGAGTTCCTCCGGCAGATTGCTTATTGCTCCAGATTTCAGCATCTGCAGTTGCTTGTGTCTCTATGAAAGATGTTGTGATTGGGAAGAACTGGGAGAGACCAAAGACATCCTTGCAGGACCAAAGGATGCACTCCAGATCCACTCATCACACCAAAGAAAGCTGAAAACAAAATGCAGGAGTATATGAAATGTTGCAAGAGATGATATCTCCTGGACACTGGGTCTTGCCAGATTGAACCACAATAGTCCCTTTCTGGTTTAATGAATAACTATGTTACTAGTAGTTTTTCCTTTCATGGGTAATTTTTAGATGTTTTCATAAGATTTATTCTTTCACTAACATTCCTGTTCAGTGGAGTGAAATAGTGGATTATTTTCCTGGAATATATGTCAGAGAAATGAGCAGTAGTGGTTAACATAACACTATTACAGTGCCAGTGGCCGGGGTTCAATTCCGGCCACTGTCTGTAAGGAGTTTGTATGTTCTCCCTGTGTCTGCGTGGGTTTTCTTCAGGGGCTCCGGTTCCTCCCACGTTCCAAAGATGTACGGGTTAGGAAGTTGTGGCATGCTATGTTGGTGCCAGAAGCATGGCGACACTTGTGGGCTGCCCCCAGAATACTCTGCACAAAAGACGCATTTCACTGTGTGTTTCGATGTAGATGTGACTAATAAATATATCTTATCTCTTAAAGTGTTTTACAAATTCCCAAGGATGGCTCTTTAAATGGACCAGTTAGATAAATTTCAAATGGTCTAATTGGCCAAATACAATGTTCATATGATCTGCATGTCAAGCTGGACTTGATGCACAGTCTGACACTTTATCTAACATTATAGCAACAGGCATGACAAGAACCCTTGACAAATCTCAATGCCTTCTGCCACTGTAACCAACTGAACTAAAATATGTTATTTTGGTCCAACCAATAAGTTTGTCAGAATCTGCAAATATGACTCCCATGATCCCCCCTTGCCTCCCTGTAAACACTGAGTTTTTGTTTTCCTCCATTAAACTCCCACATAACACCTTTGTGGTGTCGGCATTGGTTCACTGTTAAATTCTTGACTCTGAGTCAAACGGTTGTGGGTTGAAGATCTGATCTAGAAAGTTGAGTACATAATCCAGGTTAACACTTCACTGCAGTACTCAGGCATTTCCGCACTGTCAAATCAAACCAGCTCTTTGGCTGAGAAATTAAATTCAATCCCGCAGAAAGTGAACTCAAAAGACCTCAGGCTATTATTCAAAAAGAGCAGAAAGGTTGTTCTTAGTATCCTAGCCCTCTAATAATATAATTTGAAAAATATTTTTCCAATCTTTTATCTCAATGTTGATAATGGGACCTTGCATTGTATCAAATACCACCATGTATCTAAAATGATCACAATGACCACACCTTCAAAGTACTTAATTGGCTATCCAATGGGGATATCCCAAGGTCATACATGATGCAAACTAAGTGTAGGTTTTTCATATTTCACCAAAGTCCGATACATTGATACATGTAAGATTTTTCCACAAGATTGGCAAACACATTAAAATGGAGTACTTATGAGATGGATTGAAAATTAGCCAAAACACAAGAAGGAAAAGGACATGGGTTACATTAACGCAGTGGTAGGTAACTCACAGGGTGCCTCAGCAGTTGATAAAATTGATTTATATCATCAACTCCTGAGGCACCCTGTGAGTTATCTACCACTGTGTTAATGTAGCTCATGTCCTTTTCCTTCCTGTGCTTCAGCCAATTTTCAATCCATTTCACGTGCTCCATTTTTATGTGTTTTCCAACCTTGTGGGCCAATCTTGCATGTGTGAATGTATCAAAGACTTTGGAGCGGTCTAAATAAATAACATTCACTGCAGCTCCCCTCCACCCCCACCCACCCCAATTACAAGGGTTGTTATACCCTCCAGCAACACCGAAAATCTTCAGGCTGTAACCTATCTCTGAGAGGCGCTATTATTTTATGTCTTCAGGAAGTCCTTAGTTACTTTCCGTACAGTAGACGTCAGCCTGCATTTCACTAATTTATCCATTCGCCCTTTCCCTGTATTGATAATTAGCTTTCTATTCCCCAATCTTCAGGTATTTTTCCAGTTTTCAAACATTTCCTACCTATTACAGCATGTCTCATTTCATTAGTTATATTTTATACACCCTAGGGAGCAGTAAGTCTGAAACTGTTGGGGGAGTTGGAGGCTGGGGGAAGTGGTCTTGTCTTCCTCCAGTGAGTTCAAGCTATTTATCATTTTGTTAACACTGTATTCATTCAATGCAAGACACAGGAATGTCTTTAAGTTTAATGCTCCTGTGTTTTGTTTGTTGCAGACTGCAAACCTGTGCAACCAAACTCCACACTTCTAACCATTAACAGATTGTAACCTACATTAGTAATCATATTTACTGTTAGACATCTGGGAACAATGAATTGGGAACACTTTAATCTTAACATAATTCATGTCAGACTGACAAATCTAGAAAAAGAATTTCAGCCCAGAACAACGATCAGTATTCATGTTGTTTTCTAGAACAGAAAAAGGAGTACAATCACAGTCACACCTTGTTTGTCAAACACTAGCCACAGTGTGCTCTTGACATGTCTCCTAACACAGATTCCTGTGTTAATTGTGTCATTATCGAGATCACAATGGTCCATCCCACTAATCAATCACTACTTGGCCATGAAGACAATAGCCTCTGTTGTGTGCAGTGTAAGGATCAATGCCAAATGTACTAGTCAGCTTATTGGCCTAACAGTGAATACCTTGTTGAGACACCAATGTTAGATTGTTGAAGAAAGGCAACCTGCTGATTCACTTCATAGTAAAATCCACCCTCAATAGGGTTTTTGAATGTATTCCATATGTAAAATTATATTGAATACATTTTTCAGTAAAGACTACCAGTTTCTCTGCCAGCTGTAAAAATGTATTTCCTTTATCCCTCCTTCTGTAAAAGTATTGAAGTCCTGCTCTGAGGGAAATGGCAACACTTTCGTATCTCAAGAAGTGGTCATTTGAAGTCGCTGAAGTCTGCCAATGAGTTTCAGAAGCTTCTTCAATCATAGAGCTGAACACACCAGAAATCACATGATCATAAAAACTTGCATTAATGCTTTAATACGCACAGATGTCCAAATGTACTTAATAGGCATAAGGGAAAATAACCGAGCAAAGTGGGAGATACTTTGAGAAGAGTCAAATAAGAACATTTTAATGAAGGGTAAGATTGTGGAGAGCTGGAAGAATTAATTAAGTAAATTCCAGAGTGTGGGACTTAAAATCATTGACAGCACTTATTGGTGGGGCCAAAGAAACTGGGTTCAGAATAATGAAAATCTGAGCAGCATGGCTGGAACACTGCACTTTGGGAGGACTTGTAAGGGGAGGAGGTAGACTATAAATGATAGCACTCAAGGGAGTATTGAGGAACAGAGGAACACTGGTGTACAAAGACCCCTGAAGGTGGAAGCACAGATAGATAAGGTGGTGATGAAATCATAAGGGATGCTTGCTTTGATTTGCCTGTTGAATATAAGAAATTACAGTACAGCTGCACAGACCACAACTGGGATATGGTGTACATTTCTAGTCACCACAGTACAGGAAGGAAATGATTGCATTGGAGAGGGTGCAGAGATTCATCATAATGTTGCCTGGGATGGAGTCTTTGTTTTATTCATTCATAGGAACTGGGCTTCGCAGGCTGAGCCAGCATTTACTTGCCCATCCCTAATTGCCCTTGGGAAGGTGATGGTGAGCTACCTTCTTGAATTGCTGCAGTCCTTGAGGTGTGGGTGTACCCACAGTGCTGTTAAGGAAGGATTTCCAGGATGTTGATCCAGCAACCATGAAGGAATGGCAATACGTGCCCTAGTCTGGATGGTGTATGGCTTGGAGGGCAACTTCTAGGTGGTGATGTTCACATTGCTTTTGCTGCCCTTGTCCTTCTGTAGAGGTGGTGTGTTTGAAAGATGCTGTCTAGGGAATCTTGGTGAGTTGTTGCAGTGCATCCTGTAGATGGTATAAACTGCTGTTACTGTGTGTCGGTGGTGGAGTAAGTGAATGGTGGTGGATGGGGTGCCTATCAAGCGGGCTGCTGTGTCCTGTATGGTATCGAGCTTCTTGAGTGTTGTTGAAGCTGCACTCATCCATTCATGACTTGAACCTTGTAGATGATGGACAGGCTTCGGGGGATTAGGAGGTGGGTTACTTGATCTAGGATTCCTAGACCTTGATCTGTCCTTGTGGCCACATTACTCCAGTTCTGTTTCTGGTCAATGATTACCCCCAGGTGACTATTTAGTTATAAAAAGGGTGTTTGTGATGTAGAATGCACTGCCTCAAAAGTTGGTGGAGGCAGGTAGTCTCACAACATTTAAGAAGTATTTAGAAGAGCACTTGAATCCCCAAGGCACGGACCAAGATCTAGTAAATGGGATTAGTACAGATAGGTATTTGAGAGTCAGCATAGACATGGAAGGCCAAAGGGCCTACTTCTTTCCTGTAGGACTCTATGACTCTACAACTGGAGACAGTTAATGAGATAGAAAGGGTCTAGCCCATGGAGATTTTAAGTGTAAGCATGAGAATTGTAATTTTGAGCAGTCATGAAGCAATATAAGTTTGCAATAGAAACTAATAGATGAATGGTCCAGGTGTGGGATCAAAGACAAGGTTTTATGCAACCAAGTATGTCACTGGGATAGAAGCTGAAAAACTGCCCAGTGAGACATTGGAATAATCTGGAGGTGACAAAGGCGTGGACGACAGATGTTTCCAAGGGAGGAAATGCTTGTCTTGGTATTTAAACAACAATTAGGCAGTTTCATTTTCACCATACAAATGGTAGCTTTTTATTCCAGAATTTAAATTGTCTAGCAGCTGCAGCACAATTCAAACGCCTGTTTTAGATCAATAGTTCTGGCTTCTGGATACAATACGTGCAGCTTAACCGCAGCGTTACCATACTGCCATTGACAGTCTGTGTTCTGTGGTCAAGTGATTGAATTAGTTAGTGGTGTGTTACAAATGATCAGGCTGTTCTAATATAGCTTTGGATTATCAAGTGTACCTTACTTCATACTAGATAAGAAGCAGATTTTTAAATGTTTTGTCAATATCAAAGCAGTGCAATGTCATCATATTTGTCATCATATTTGACCTGTATGTGTAGCAGCTTTTTTAGTATCAGCCGTGGCTCACAGTGGGCACCTATCTCTGAGGTTACAGTTTCAAAACCCACCCTAGAACCTTTGGTGCAAAACTCTCAGCTGACACTCCAGTGCAGGGCAGAAGGAGGCGCCATGCTGGAGATGTAGGCTTTTAGATGAGACAAGACAAGATGTCTTTATTAGTCACATGTACATTGAAACACACAGTGAAATGTACCTTTTGCGTAGAGTGTTCTGCGGGCAGCCCGCAAGTGTCGCCACTCTTCTACTGCCAACATAGCGCGCCCACAACTTCCTAACCTGTACGCCTTTAGAATGTGGGAGGAAACCGGAGCAGCCGAAGGAAACCCACGCAGTCACAGGGAGAACATACAAACTCCTTACAGATGGTGGCCGGAATTGAACCCGGTTCTCTGGTGCTGTAATAGCGTTACGCTAACCATTACACTACCGTGCCTGCCCTGAGGAATACCATTAAACCATTCTCCCCTCTCCTCTATCATTGGACAATAAAACATCCCATGCACAGTTTTAAAGAGCAAGGAAATAACCAGCAATGCTCTGGCTAATTTTTAATGCTTCAATCAACATTATTAAAAACAGCAAATTACCTGATTATTATTTGTAGGATCTTATTGTCCATAAATTAGCTGCCCAATTCCTACATTAAAGAGTAACTGTACTTTAAAAGTATTTCTTTGGCTTTGGGGCATCCTGAGATAATTATAAGCACTCTATAAATGTGCATCTTTTTTTTAATGTTCTTTCTAGTGATCTCCTAGTCCACCATGAGATGGATTAAGGCTGTCAGAAATAATTTCATTTGTTACCCTTATTGACCATTAGAGCAGTAGGAAGTCCCATTCCTCAGGCTGAAATAGATTTAATTCCCTAAACCAGGACTGAAATGATAGCATTTTTAGAATGGATTACTAATTCACTACACCACCCAATCCCCATGGCGTTATGTAATGTTGCTGTGTTCCTGCTTCCTGGAGTTGTGAAATGCTTTTTCTTATGCAGGCTAAGTGAACCCAAGAGATGACTGATCTTCACAATCCTAACACTGTTTTCCTTGGCTTCTTTGTTTGTTTTCTTAAGCTAAAATTCTCAAAGTCCTTAGACAGAATTTTATGGGAAGTCACAGAGACATAAAACAGGAAATGGTGAACTTCTAATTTGCAATGAATAAAAGCAGTCTATCAGGAGCAGCAATGAGATTTCAAAGCTATGCAGTCTCCACTGAAAAAGAAAATGAGTTTAGAACATATGGATGGAGTGTAATTTAATGCAATACCTGTCATTCTGAAGGACTTACCAAGTGAAGAGACTAAACTGATAGCAGTGAGTAAGATTTTTTGAAGTTAAACAAATTATATAGTCTGCATATAACAAAAATATTATAGAAAAACACCAACATTCAATTGTATAGTACACATTCTTTGTGTCCCAGGCAATTTGAAGTGAGAAGTAAAATCAATCATAAAATATAATCAGGGTTTCCTGGCACACACACAGCAGAAAAAACTTTGAATCACTCCTTAAGCATATAACAACATTAATTCATGTATTTCCATGTTTGTGACATACCTGCTCATGAAGAGCATCATTCTGGTAATATCAATCTATGTACAATGCCCTATTAGTATCTCCTCTGTTAAATTGATTCACAGCTATGCAATTAACACACAGTGTTGTCTATGTGCAAGAAAGCAGGTCTTAACAGCAGGAAGAATTCCTATACCTCTGCTATTTCAAAATAACCATCAATTACTTGGTTTGATGGTTATTGATGTAGAGGAGTGCTCAGTTCATTCATCAGGGTTGAAAACTGCTGTTGTAATCTTGGTGTAAGTTTGAATGACTGCTGAGATCAAGATTGCCTTTTATTGCTGCTTACTATAGGAGCATTAGTAATGGTCCCACTGGGCCAGCAGCATGACCGATAGCAGAAAGAGAAGCCAAAGGAAAAGATAACTGAACAATGCTCAGTACTTGCCTCTTTCTGCACTCTCCTGAAGACATTGGACTTTGCTTTATTTTGCATCTGTGAGTGAAGCCTCAAATATAATGAACACTGCTCCATGGCAAACCTGACCTTGAGCTGCAGTCCAACATTAGCAAATGCCTGCAGTTCTGTGTCATTTTCCAATTGGATGGCTACACCTCATGAGTGCTTCCTGCCCTTGATAAGAAGATGCCTCTACTTGCAACATCCAGAAAGAAAAGGGCAGTTGTAGTTTAGATACCTGAACAAAGGCAAGGCGAATGCCAAGTTACTCAGCATACCCAGTTTGTTATATCTTTTTTCTTCTGCGTGCTCCCTCATTCAGCATGTTGGAGGTATGAACATAGGATCTGTTATAATCTCAACTCCATTTTCCAGCCACATCCAGTAACCTTTCACTCTCTTGTTTATCAAGAACCCACCTATCTCTCCCTTAAAAAAGATCCTGCTTGCACTACCACTTGAGGAAGCGTTCCAAAGACTTACAACTATCTGAGAGAGAAAAAATATTACCTCACCTCTGTCTTAAAT
>JARFYF010000058.1:23504963-23517282 GCA_030265395.1 Rhina ancylostomus | reverse complement strand
GGATCAAATTCAGATTTATCCTTGAATTAAACTCAGATTAAGCAGACAACATAGAGGTGTCGCAAGACTGAGGCAGTCCAGAACTCCTAGTACACAAATTCTTATTCTGACAACAATTACTTCAGGCCTGTTAATTGTATTTGCCAGTAAAAGTCATATGAAGCAACAGTTCTGGACATTGGCAGCATCCTCCAGAAACATTATGTGTGGGAATAAGATTATACATCTGGTTGTCAAACAGAAGCAAAAGGGTTGCTTTCCCTTCTATAACCTGACATTGACCACCCACAATACCATTTGCTGTTTAAGAGGATCATTCTGTTTTAATTTTTGTTCTCATCCCCTGGGAATATTAACCTATGCTGGGATGCAGTCCCACAGGCACTTGACAGCCTCCGGTAACTCCCTCCATAGTCCTTCCAAGACTGAAGTGTTGGGATATTATTCATTTGTGACAGGAGACAGAACTTTATCCAAGCCCGAAGCATGACCTTGCAGGAAATACGCGATGGAGTCATAGAGTCATCCAGCAGAGAAACAGGCCCACTGGAAAGAGAAGTGTACATTCCTAGCAAATCATGTACAGTACCCAAGACAACATGTGGACATTATGGGACTACACCCAGTTCAAAGGAAGGTAAACAGCCATTAACAGCCCTGTTCTAACTAACATGAGAAGCTGAAGACATTTCTGGGATTGTTGTATTGTTAAAATAAATTCAAGCTCCAGTTGCTGAAAAGGATGTGAAATGGAGATAGAGTGAGGCTTGAAAAGGCTTTTGCTCATTCTAAAGAACTGCTACAGTCTGTTGATGTGCTTGCCCGCTACTCATCTGGCAGATTTAATCTTATGTTGGTGCTGTGTTATCCCATGGAAGATAGTTTTCTGAAAAGCCGATAGGTGTATGCCTGGAATGTTGACAGCAGACACTGGATAATGAAAACTAAGCCATCGTGTATGGACTGCAGCAGTTCTGTAAATACATCTATGGATGTCATTTTACCACTTACATAGATCAAAATCTCCTGATTTCCATGAGATGAAGCCAGTGCCTCAAATGTTTTCTCCATGAGTTCAAAGATGGGTTTTGACCTTGAGAGTATATGAATACAATATTGTTTTCAAAATCAGGAAATACTGTGGAAATGCAGACGCTCTCAGTCATCTTCCAGTGCCAGAGACGACAGCTGATGAAGGAATATGCAGCCAAGTGTTGATGATGGATCATCTGGATGTTTTGCCTGTAAATCAGACAGTGGACAGCAAAAGATCTTGTACTGCCTCAAGTGGAGGTTCGACACCAATTGAAGTTATCTCATTTTACTTCTCTAGCAGCTTCTTTCACTTTTTCGTGAACCTATTTTTTTTTAACTGCATAAGGTCCTGCATTTAGCGTTAAATGCCTGCTAGTTTGGAATGTCTGGATAGTCAAATACACAGAAGTGAAGCATGCAAGACCCAAACTAATGTTGCCATATGCTCCACTGCAGGACTCAGCATGTAGTTTAGTACCAGAGCTCCACCTTGCTATGATTCTCCTGCATTTATGTGGACAATTTGGCTCTAAGCTTTTACATCTGATTAGACCTGGTCCAGGATCTGTGGAGATTTTAAGCCTGTGAGAAAGGAAAGAGAAATGAAGGCTCTTTTTTTATAACTATTTATAATTGATTTATTTAAATATGTTTCCACATATTTAAAAGAGCATACTCTCTTGCGTTCTAAAAATATATATCGTTTTAAATCCTTCATTTCATTTTTAAAAACAAAACTTTGTATTCTTTAGTATATCTTTACAAATAGGTTTGTGTGAGACATTCAGAAACGTTCAGAAACCATGACAATTTTGACGGGTGGCTAATCTGGAGCAGGTATTTTCCAGGTGGCAAAGGCTTTCAGGGAAGTGCTGAGTATGGGTCTTATCTGGTACGTTGTTCAAGGCGCTGCCAAGCCTCAGGTCTCATTTCTGGAGTTCGGAACACTTCAGGTGAGTAGGGTAGGCAGTCTGCACCTGGATCAGGTAAATTTCAAATGCAGTGACCCTGAGCAGCAATTGCAAGTTGTGGGACCTTGCCAATAAGATTAGGTCCAAAAATATGGACAAAAGTGAGCCATGGGGCCCCTTGAGCTTCTTACACTATTCAACTACTGATCTTCTGTCTCAACCACACTGAATCTTCAGCTTATATCAATAAATGCAACAGTCACTAGCAATGAATTGTTCCCACTTTTGGCATTTTATATGAAGTTGAATGGTTGCCTTTGCTTTTAAATGCTTCCATGATGTGAACTTTTTGTCCATTTCCACCTCCCAGATTGGAACAGAATTCCACAAGACGCCTTGAATTCTGAGCCTTATCAATGAACCAGTTGTACTAGTCCCTGTCAATCCCTGCAGCCAGTCTAACCTTTCATCATTCCAAGGAACAAACAGAGCTCCAGATCTTGCTGATAGACTCTCCCATGTATGTTCCCCAAGTGGCAGATCGGTCTCAGGTGGTGGGAAGGCCCTTTTCAACTGTTCCAAAATGTCTCTGATCATTATATAAATAATTTAAAACATCAAATTATGAAAAACATATATATAACATAAACATATTTAACACATTTTATTATTCATTTGACACACCTAAAACATAAAAACATTAAAAAATAGAAATAGAAGCAGGAGTAGGTTATTCAGCCCCTTGTGTCTGTCCCAGTATTCAATAAGATGATAGCTGATGTTTTACCTCACTGCCACTTTTCTGTATTCACCCCAATTTCCTTAATTACCTCAGTATTTAAGTAGCTATTAATGTTCTGTATTGAATATATTGAGTGACTGAGCTTCCACAGCCCTCTTACACAGGAATTCCATTACCCTCTGAGGGAAGAAATTTCTTCTCATCTCACTCCTGAATGACCAAACCCTTTTTCTGAGGTTGTGACCCCTGGTTCTAAATACCCCAGCCGGGAGAAACATTACCCCCATATCTTGAGGTGATCATGTACAAACAGGCAGGTTCGATTCCTCTTTTGATTCCTTTTAACTGATTGAAAGCATCAAGTCTGAAGTTGAAATTGAAGGCTAAGACTGCCTGATAATGTAAGGCAGAGCTCCAAACATTTTCCATTCTGACAAATAAAATTATTTCCTGCCATTACTAGACATGCACATGTTGTAAAGTTGTCTGTGTAAACCCACAGCCCTGGCCAGCAGGAACTGAATAGATAAGAAATATGTCTCCATTGCAAGGTACCATTTCAAGAATACTGTGATAATAATTTGGCTACATTACACCAGCAGAGAAGAGCATAGACTGCAAGCTGGGACTCCTCACAAATGTGGGCAAATATTGTTAGAAAAAGTAAGATTTGAGAATACTTGCATGGAGCATGAGTACAGGCACAGACCAGCCAGACTGAATGCTTCTCTTCTATAAATTCTATGGAATTCCAAGGAAGGCAATATGCAGCCTTAAGGTTAGCTGCTTTTCTAATTATGAGCTTTATTTTGGTACTTGCCCTGCATCTGCATGCATCCCCAACACATTACTTTTTTTTTCATGAGACGGGGTCAGGTGCAGCACCACACAAGTTCTCATGGCTACAATTAGTGCCAAGTGTTTGAGGTTGCATTTTAATTGTATGACCCAAGTCTGTGTGGTAGCCCCAGGCACATGCTATTTGTTACTGTAATGGCCTGTCCAGAGTCCCAGTAATTGTGGGGGTGGGATGGAATACACTTTTCCTCCTGTCTCCAAATTGGATCATTTCTCCACCACAAAGCTAATGGCTAATCTTTAGTTCCACAGTAATCTTGTTCTGAATCAGTGAAATAATTGTCAGTGGAGTGATTGGCATTCTGTATTGAGAGGCTGGTCAGGCTGTACATGCAGATCTCCTGCCTCATCATTTCAGTTCGATATTAGGTTCATAACATATCAGTAAGCTCGGTCATTTTGCAGCTTTCTGTTATAGCTATCAATGCTATAAGAGCTAAGGAGCCATCTTCCCCAACTGCAGCATTATCTCTATTAACGGTTATATCAAATTAATTCTTTAGTTATTACTGGCTGTCAAAGTTACACTGTTAACCCCACATTCATGCACTCTAAACTTTGTTCGTGATCTTCCGAGAAACTGGAAGAAAAGCTTGAATTAACCATGTTCTGTCACTCAGTTAGATTATAGTTGATCTATATCTTCTTGTTTCCATAACCTTTAATATACTTGCATGTTTTATGATCTGAATCAAGTACTGTTGTATAGCATCTCATAATTAATATTCTTGCTGTTAATCATAATAGCTGTTTGCATATTCTGAGATATTATCTGAGCTATGTTGTGTTATTTTAAACATTAAGACTATCAAAAGTAGTACAAGAATTAATCGGAATTAAACATTTTTGAATTTTGGTGCTGCAGAGTGGTTTCAACATTCTTATTAGTGGGCAAAATGGCAACTTAATCTGTTAATAGTGAAGATATTACTCTTGCTATTAGCAGCAATCATTGCCTCCTCCTGTGAATGCACACTGTTAAAGTTGCAAAACACAGTCTTTATTGATTTAATATTTAATATTGACAATCTGATTTTGCATAATGAATCATTCTCATTGAACCTATAATAAGGAAGGTTCTGTTAAAGTGTTTTGATTTCCCATGTTTGTAATGTTTTCTTTATCCTCTTTGTTGAATATTTTATCATTTTGTTCATTGACTTGAAAAAAAACATGCAAATAACTCATCAGGAAGCTATAAACTCACTGTTGGGATCAAAGAAAGACTTAGCACACTGAAAAAGAATGGAGACACAATCAACGCGGTGTATTCAGCTTGAGTTGGGATCCATTGGTGACAAGACAAATTGCTCATGTTTGGTGTAAGCTCTCACCAGGACCAGCTTGTGAGGCTTTGCTTCAATAATATTGGTTCATCCTCATTCCTGCTGAACGCCCCAACCATTGGCACCTGGTGGTATTGAATGGGTATTTTGGTGTTCAGGGCTAAGGACCATTATTATAGTGCAAGAGCAGTCCGCACACAACAGTGTCCTGTTTATGTCTTCTCTAATTCCAAAACTTTCCTCTTTTATTTCCCCACTTAATTTGCATTTTCTTCTTTGTTCATTTTCTCTCCTTATGTGTTGACCTTTTACCATCTTAGCTGCCTGTATATCCTCGTAACACCTTTCCATTGTCTTCCTGAGAAGACCATCCAATAGCTTGCATGAGCATGTAATTATCCTAACCACTAACCCTTTCTCTCCATCTGCTTTCTGCCCACACTTACTTCTTGACAGATCTTTGAATTCTCCACTCTAATGAGGGGGACATGGTTCAGCTCTGGTGTTACAAGTCGGAACAAAGACCTGGTCAGAGATCAGATGATGGATCAGGAAGTTGAGCAGGGCAGTCAAGGGTGATTGAAAGGGCAGGAATAAAACTGGGGAAGATCAGGGAGTGACTGGGTAGTCAGAGTTTCCCAAACTGGGGAATCAGTGGATCAGATTGGTGGATGGGGTGGGGTTAGTACAGTTGAGGGTAAGGTGATGGTGGTTGTCTGAAGGAAAATAAGGGTCTTTACCTAAGTGAGATTCACAGAACCAAGCTCAAGGAGTGGTTACTCTGAAAGTCCCCAACAACAGACATACCTCAAAAAGAAGAGTTAATTTCTTGGTCAGTGCTCCAAAAGAAAGTTACGTGGAGAATTACATCATTCCACACATCTGATATGAAAACCTCATCTTCAGTACAAGTGCAATTTGTAATCAAAGGTGTCCAATTGAATTTCCTGAAAAGTGTAGTTTGACTCAGAAATCATCACAATTATGTTTCACACCTGAAGAAATCAAATTTCATGCACATGGGACTGTAAAACAGAGTATGCATGCTAATTTCTGGACCTTTACTGTACAGTCAAAAAGATGTGCCCAGGATGGTGGAAATAAATGAACAGACCTGAGAAATGAGTCATAAAAAGACAATCAACCACTTAACTTAGGGATAAGGAAGATTGCACAGTAGTGCAGCTCATAGGTGTGCTGCCTCATATCTTCAGCTTTGATCCTGATCTCCAGTGCTGTCTGTGGACAGTGTGTACTTTCTCCCTGTGACTGTGTGGGTTTCCTCTGGGTGCTCCAGTTTTGTCCCACATCCCAAAGGCACGTGGCTTGGTAAGTTAATTGGCTAGTGTAAATTGCCTCTGGTGTGTAGGTAAGTAGGAATTGATAGGAATGTGAGGAAAATAAAAGGAGATTAATATATGGGTGGTTGATGATTGGAGCAGTGTCAATGGGGCAAAGGGCCTGTTTTTGTGCAGTATGACGTAAAGATTGTATCGTTTAATTATTCAGGCAGCACCTTTCAACTTTCATCAGCCTTAACAGGCGTTATCTCTCAAAAGTCACTTTCCCATATTAATAGATCATTATGCTGTATAATAATGATATGCAATATGCATCTGAAATGCAAATTAATGCTACAGATGAAAAAGATGCTGTTAATGTAATTTCACTATTGTCTCTTTATATTTGCAGAGTTTCAAACAGATTCAGATTGCATCTTCACATCCAGTCAAAGCAGCTTGAAAACCATCTTTGAAAAGAGGAGAGATTTTGCTCTGAGTGACACCTTCATCCTCAGTTCCCCACCGCTTTTATCCCCATCTCAGGTTGGCTTTGGAATTGAATCCATCCTCAAATCCCCTCTGCTGTGAAATTGTTAATTTAACCAGGGGTTTGTTTGCACAAAGCTGGAGAGACTCTTCACTACTAACACATCATTGTCACTGCTGTGTGGTACAAACTGTTTTCTTTTAATTTAGCCAAACGGGACCATGGTGACCTTTGCTCCCCACACACGATGATTTCTAGTGATAAGGCATGCACTTCATTGCGTTCCCTATAACAAAACCCAGTGACCTTTTCAAACAAGAAGACAGGAAACAGGGAGAAGACTATAGATCAGTAACTTCATATTGAAAGACAATTACCACAGCCCAGGATAATGATATCATAAACATCAGCCCCACATGGGAGATTAATTTCAAAGGTATCAAAGAACAAAACTGAATGAAATACTCACCAAATGTTATATATTTTCATCTTTGTCTAAATGGTGAAAAGAAGCATTTCCCACTTTATTCTGTGTCAATTACTCGTCCTAGTCCTACAACAAGCAGGGCTTTAAAGCCAAGGGGAAATTGTGAAACTTGATGGTATTAAAACTATTACTTATTGGTGAAGAAATGCATTTGCAGCAAGTCAAGCCTGAGAATTAGCCCAGGCAAGTACTTAAATCTGTTAAAAAGACAGGGATAATTAAGTATTACTGGTACCTCAAGATAACCTCTGCAACTCTCTGATTCATTCACTCTTAAGTCCAGGATCATGCTGAGTCCCTCTAATGTCATTGTCTCCAGTGCCTTACCAGGTGAATTAATTCAAATATTGCATTGCTCTTTGGATAAGCACATTTTTTATTATCTGTTTTAAAGGGTTATTGATGTGCAATATGAAGCCTATTTAGCCCTCCACAGATGCTGCTTGACCTGTTGAGCATTGCCAGCATGATCTGCTTTTATTCCATAAAAAGTTAAGCATTTTTAATGTCATTTAATATTTTGTGTTTCAGACACGACTTAAGATTCCATTATTGTTTCGTTCCTTCCCTAAGTGGTGCCAACTTTGTGATCTTCATACAGGTCACAGAAATCCTTCCCCCTCTGTGAGCACTTTGACAATGTCCAATATCCTGTTCACAACAAGTACTGAAGGTGCAAACTTCCTACAGTTCATGGTTGGCTTGTTTGAAATTACCCTCTTTAACCCCCATCAAAAGCTCAGCGTCTGACCACCATCTCCCGCCCACTCAGGCTAAACTAACAAATGCACAATTTTGAATTCCTATTTGTGTCTCAAATTCTATGTCCACACCACTGAGACCACTCGCTAGAAATTCACTTCTGGTTGATGGTACAAAACACTTTCACCTAGAAATGCTTGGCATTTGCATGTGCCTTTTGTGCACAATCTGTGAATAAAAGACAATTGGTGCACCTTAGATCCCACTGGCAATCATTTCTGGGTGATTACCATCCTTTAGGAAACTGATCTGGGCATTCCCAGGAATAAATCGCCTTACCACCTGGCATCAGATGAACGTATTTTGACATCAACGAGTGTACAATGGATATTTCTGTGTTTACCAACAGAAATTATCTGTTAAATGTGCAACCTGGGATCTGCGTTTTTAACTCACAGTAAAGCAAAGAGCAAACCCTGTAGCAAGTC
Organism: Rhina ancylostomus; assembly: GCA_030265395.1. NCBI lineage: Eukaryota > Metazoa > Chordata > Chondrichthyes > Rhinopristiformes > Rhinidae > Rhina > Rhina ancylostomus. The sequence goes on along the minus strand of JARFYF010000058.1, from coordinate 23,509,003 downwards.
ACCAAAGGGATCCTAATTAAGGGATCTCCATTTCATCAGAACACCGTTTTTGCACTGCTCAGCTTACTTCTCTGCACTCTACTTTTGTCCATAAACATCACAAATGAAGGCAGCACTCTGCCTATATCATACTGCAGTTCCTTGATCATCCTGTAACTTGCAGCTGCTTGGTGCTACACACAGCACCAAAAGTGCATTGCAATTCACTTCTGAAATTTGGCTCTTTTAAAGTAAAATATGTAGCACATTTAATACTACCAGCCAGAGAATGATTTCCAGAGACATATGAATTTCCACTAACAGCATTGCCATTTATATTCCTAGCATGTCTACAACCATCCAACCCCAGCCTTGACTCAGACTGAGACGTGGATTTATGTAGTTCCATCTCTAGATATAATTACTTCAGTGGGCTCTCTTCCAGTCTGCTGAATCCCATCTTGTCCAAATTCCAGCTCATCCAAAATCCCACCACCTATCCCACATTAAATCCTGTTCCTCTATTCTTCCTCTTCTTGCCAACATCCAATACAGTTGGAATCAGCTTCCATCTTCAGTGAGTTTCCTCACAACAGCAGTGCAACATTTTTGTTTTCAAGCAAGCTTAATGGTTTCAGTTTTAGCTAGATTGGCAAGCTAGTCCTGACTGATGCCAGATTTTAGGATGGTGCTGTACTTTGTTCAGCACCAAATATAAATTTGAAAAGAATTCCAAAGAAAATACATAACAGTATTAAATTGCCAAAGTAAAAAGTGACAATTCTCCAAATGCCTATAAGCGTTGACAAAACTAATTATGAAATTTTTCTTATAAATGTTAGTATACTCCCATTGTGAGCTAACAGGTATTATAAAACTATAATCCATCCACGTGGACTTTTCTCAGGATATGAAAGAGTGAGGTATTATTAGCCAATATTTTATGCTAAGGATACGGTCAGGATTATCTTACTTATTGAGCACACAGATCAGAATCTCTGATGCAAAACATTTCACATTACTCCTTCTGGAAAGTCTCACACCATGAAATGTCCAGATGTCAGTAAGGTAGTTTTGAAGTGTTGTCAATTTGTAATTCAGCAGCCAATTTGTGCACAGCAAGGTCAAAAAACAGCAATGTGGTAACGATTACAGAAAAATATTGGATATGACACTGGGGAGAAATCACCGAGCTTTTCTTTAAAAGTGAGTCATGCAATCTTTTGCATCAAATTAACCTGAGAGAACAGATTTGGCCTCAGTTTTAATATTTTCCAATACGACAGGGCTCCTTCAGTATGAGAGTGTTTACCATGAATTTGTGCTTCTCTCAAGAGGGGCTTGAACCCACAGCCCTTAATAACTCATATATTAGCAAATGGTAATGAGGTTGAAATTCTCTCAGGCCCTACAAGAATACCCGTGCTTTCTCATCTGATGTAAATAGGCTGAGGCGGTGGATCCCATTCTGGGGTTTTGCTCGGTTTAATAGGATCCATTGAGGATTGCTAAGTGAAGGGTTGATGAGTGTAAGGTTTTCTGATGGGGTTAATCACTGCATTGGATGTTGGACCCAGACAACAAAATGTGGGAGCAGGCAGATCAGTGCCACAGAGCCGGGGCAATTCATGAACCATTTTTTGTAGCACTTCAAGGGGGAGATATTGAAATGCTTTCTTCTGTTGTCCTACTTTTAGCAACAGTTGTTCATCTCTCCCAGCAGGACCATGTCTTACTTATGATGTTTGCTCTGTAATGTTGCTATTTAAAGGATCAATCGCAAACTATGCAGGCTGAAGGTACTTGATCTCAAGGCTCCACCTAATCACTTCACCCACTATGCAATACCAGCTAGACCTCACAACATCCATGTATGGGAATGTGGAAGCCTCTGCCCTTTTCCAAGGCACATCCCTTCAGTTGCTTCCAACAGGACTTCCACAGCTCTCTCTGGGAACTTCTCGGAATGCTCCCTGGCGTCAGTATCTTCACTGCATCGCACACCACTTTACAGTGTGTGCTTGGGGATGCTGCAGTGGCTCATTTAAGGTCTGTAATTCACACTGTTTGGCTGTTGGACAAACAGTTGGCAGATACTTGACATTGGAATGAGAGTACTGTTATATAGCATTGCTTTCCACACAAGGCAGTGTTTGGTGTTTCAAGGACGACACTGTGATTTCAAAATGCTGACACTTGAATATTGCAATGGAAATGGTATGTCTATTAATGGTACAGGTTAAACATGTGGTGACGCACTGACGATGTTTATTTATTTGTATCCAATGCCTAAGCAGTAGTATTTCTACACCATTGCACACACTGTGCATTTAAAATATTCTAGTAAGCAAGCAGAAAAACTGCCCAATGTTGAAATTATTCAATCTGAAATATATACAGGTTCTCCCTGGGTTACGACAGGATTCCATTCCCATAAACTCTTGGTAACCCGGACAGTTCGCAAGTTGGAAATGAGGCCATGAGCCAAGATCCCACACAGCAGAAGATACCTGCAGCCCCACAACAGCTGACAAATCCATCCCACCAGTGTCCCAAACATTCACTCATGTGTTCGGGCTGTACATAAGTTAGGCGTTCGTAAGCTGGAGAGGACCTGTAAGATGCAGAAGCAATATTTTTCAGATGTGAGGTTAAACCAGAGCCCAGGATGTGCTCACAGGTGGAGATAAAAGATTCTGTGGCACAGTTTAAAGAAGAGATGAGGAGTTAACCTGGTCCACAACACCCTCTATTGATCCTTCATCCAGTATTACTTAAAACAAATGATCTGATCTTTGTCACATTGCTGCTTGTGGGATCTTGCTATGCAAAAACTTGTTAATGTTTTTCCTGTATTATAGATCAGAACATTCAACCCTGGCCTGTCCACTGTTGAAACTCTTGCTCATGTCTTTCTTATCTCCAGTCATGAATCTTCCTCTCATTCCTGGCAGACTTCCTTCCCTCAGTCTACTTCCCATAAATGTGGCCATTTAAAAACTAACTTACACCTACTATCATTTATCCAGTATTCCTGTGCTCATTAACCTACTTGAACTCTTGTTTAAGTAAAACCTTATTCTTAAAAGTCCAGTCCTTGTTTTGAAATCTAACCACGGTCTCCTCACTTCCTTCTCACCATCCTCCAAGAGGTTGTATTCTTCCTGGACTAATTTTTCCAGCACCAGTAATCATTCCTTCAGCTGCCAAGGCACTTTGCTCAGGAACTCTTTTCCTAAGACTTGCCGTCTTTCTTTGATATATTCCTTAAAATCTTTTTGATTTGAAAGCATGAACAAGCTTATGGTCTTCTTTGCTTCCCCTTTATAAAATTTGCATCAAATGTTCAACCAAAGCCATTTCAGACAATTTGCTACAGTGAGGGTACTATATAAATGCAAATTGTTGTTGTCCTTTTTTAGTGGGTAAATAATGGCAAGTGAATGTAATCCCTGTAAGCATGGCTATCCTGATTCTGTTCTTCCTTATCAATGCTGAAGAATTACAGACAGGAAATCCACTACATTTAAGGACTAAATAAAAAAAAGTCTCACAATATTTTTAACAGCCAGCTGGCAAAAAAACACTAAAACAAAACTGCGATGTTTTTTTCTGTCTCCTATGGAGAAACACAGTGCTGCAGCTCAACAAGCCACTGCCTCACAGCGCCAGAGACCTAGGTTCAATTTTGACCTTTGGTGCTGGTTGTATGTGGTTTGCATGTTCTCCCCATAACTGTGTGGGAAGTCCTCTGGATACTCCCATGGGTTGGTGGATTAATCGGCCACAGTAAATTGCCAGTGGTGTGTGTATGAATGGTGGAATCTGGGGAGAGTTGATGGATGTGGGGAGAATAAAATGAGACTAATGTAGAATTTGTGTTTGATAGTTGGCATGGACTCGATGGGCTGAATGGACTGTTTCTATGCTGTATAACTCTATCATTCTATTTGCTGTCTGTTTTTTAAATGTCCTTTTCATTCAATGTAGCACCTGGAAGGCCAGCTAGGATAGGCCAGCTCCAGTTATTGTTATTCCCCGAGTTACACTTTTCTTTCAGT